>CAWUFW010013908.1:0-444714 GCA_963921515.1 Calotriton arnoldi | reverse complement strand
TGTGGTGTCCCTTTGTAGTGTTCCTCACTGTGTTACTGTGTATGGTCATAAATGCTTCACACACTGCCTCTGAGATAAGCCTACCTGCTCGTGCTACGTTACCACAGGGTTGAGCAGGGGTATCAAGGAGGGTAGCCCTCTCACTCTGACTTAGGAAGAAGGGTCCCTACTTGGACAGTAGCCAGCCATTGCCAACTAGAGACCCCCATTTCTAACACCCCTCATATTCATGATCAATGGCTAAAAGGAAGGCACGAGCAGAACAGATAGGGGGGAATATGGTGGGAACACTAGATGCGTTTCTAACAAGGGCAGAGATGGTTTTGACTCATGAGATCGCAATAACCGAGAGACGTCTCTCCCTGGATTCCTTGCTTGCCTGGAAACGCTCCTCGCAGGACCTAGTCCTGGTTCTCCGCTAATCCCCCTATTAGCATCACCTCCTCCACTAGCAGTATTGCCTGCATTATCCACCCCCTTTCTCCTGTTGAGCCCGTAACCAGATCAAAGATATCAACAAGGGGCAGGGCTCCTGTAGCTGCATTGGACAAGACCAGTGAACCCCCGGAGAAACGTGGCCCGGTCAAGCAGCCGGTGAAACAGCAGCCTCAATCCCAACAAGCATTTGCAATGCAATAGGTCTCGCATTTACGCGAGTTTGAGCTATTGACATTGCAAATAACAATGCCTTTTAATGTTTTCGTTTTTAAAACATAAAAAAAAGGCATTGTCATTTACAATACCAATAGCTTAAACTTGCGTAAATGCGAGACCTATTGCATTGCAAATGCTTGTTTTTTTATGGAAGGGTACGATTGTAGCACTTAACTACATGTACACTTGGAGTGAACCTGAGCAAAATGTAAATTTGGGTGGATTCAACATAGGAAAGAGATTGATTTGACTTTTTCTCGATTTAAAAATGGTCAAACTCCATATATAATATTAATATTTATTTGTCTATGTACTTGTCCATGATGTACTTTGACATTATTATTTCCCTGAGCTAACCGTAATGACATTTGGGTTCTGAACTACTCTGCTTAGCCAACTTAATTTCTCTGCTGTCAGTTTAGAAACTTCCTTGGATAGCAGGCCCATTTGGGAAGGATTAGTCTTCTGTTAGAGGAAGGAGCAGGGAAACAAATCTGAATAGAGTGATAAGCTGACACTTACTGAGAGACCTGAGCAAGCACATCTCCCACTGAAAAAGGGGAAAGGGCAGAACTCTGACACAAGTCACATCACACTCCGTCTGATTTCTTGGAAGGAAGGAACCAATTTTGCAGTGTCCGATAGCAATGGAGTAAAAATACTTGATTTAGCCATATTTAAAAATACCAAGAAGTTGTCTGGGTGGGATGGAAGGAAGTTAGACAGCGATGAAGGGTTATATTAGATAGGGACATCCAAGTTCTAGAGTTCTCCACCTCCCCTTTAAACCTATGCAGAGGTACAGACACTTTAAGGGAAGAGGGAGCTATAGAAGGAAAACAGACCAGCTTACTGATAAACACCTGTCTGACTGTCTGATTAGAGGGCCCCACATTGGACTTAGATTTCTTGGGTTCTGTAGACTCTTGACTCCACATCCAGTGGCACCCCCCACTCCCGTCTGGGAGTGGATGTGCTAGGAACTCTGAAGGAAAGGGTGCTCTTGGATTTCTGTAGTCTGGCCTTGTGGTGGGTACCGCTGGAGGTATGTCCCTTGGCTTCTGCTGGACATTCAGCTGGCGTACCAAAGGGCCAGAAGGCATGGGGAGTGCGGGGAGAGTCTAGGCTGCCTTGAGGACAATAGGGTGCTGCTGCAGGAAGACCATGGGCTAAGGAGATTTTCAAACCCCAGGACAGAAAGGCAGGTCCTGCGCCCTTTACAGCTCTTTCTGCTAGCAGGAAGCAGCTGGGTCCAGAAGTCTTGAAAAAGTATTTTAAAAACATCAGAAAAGCATTCCAAATTCGTTATGGCCAGGAGGCCCTGATCTGACTCTTGTAGTTGCTGGAGCATGCCACCAGGAGCATAGCAAGTAACACACTGCCTTAAAATGGCCCACTAGGATTACATAAATCTAGTTTTGTTGCTGCATCTCACATTTGGTGCTCTGAAGAATTGCAGTGGTGCCCTGAGTTCAGAGGCACAGCTGTGTCACTTGAACCTGATTTCACCCGTGGAGTGCCAGTGCCCTCTGGGTCCCACAGGATGACCAGCTGTGTTGTAGGAAGTTGTTGCACCCACGTTCAAATACTCCCCAGGAAAGGGGAACAATGTGCCTGGTGTACTCGCTGGGGCCTGCAAGGGGAAGACTCCCTAGGCCGCTGTGTGAGGAACATGCACTCTTCCCTGGGGCACTAAAAAGCAAACCACTGAGTGAGAGGGAGAAAGGAGGGAGACCATCCACTTTTACACTATCCACCACAGAGAAGTGGAGGGCCAGGAGATGAGCATGAGACGGCAGTTTTTGAGCTCGCCATGCAGTCAATGCCCCAAAGCAATCATAGTGCCTAAGAGGACAAGGGCAACACATGGAGGCCTGCTCTGATGAGCAAGTGCTTTAAAGAAAAATCACCATGCCAGCAAGTGCAGTAACACGAAGGAAAACGTAAATGCAAGGCTTACCGGTAACATTAACAGCCAGTACAAAGCAACTGCCCGGGGCCAAAAGGAGGCCCCAAAAATCCACAAAAGGAATTACAACTTACAACAAGCATTGGCCGCGCGGCCGCGAAATGAAATTTAAAAAAAACGCGAGTGGTGACGCGAGTTGTGTGCACGCGCGCGCGACGAGAAAAAGTGCTGTGCACGTCGCGCGCGCTTGTGCGCGTAACCGCACGCTGGTGGCCGCTTTCAGAGCACTTTCTAAAGCCCCTTACTAAAGTCTCGCAGAGCAGCGCATGCGCGCTGGCTCAGCGAGACCTAAAAACGTAGAGGAAAGGAAGGAACAGAAAGAACTGATCTCGGGCCAAATTCCATCTCATCTCCTGCGTTACCTAAGGATTCTGCTTGCTTGTCTTCTGTGTCTCCACTAGGGGGAGACGACATGTGGAAGAGACTTGAGACATTCATTACTGTACTGCTGAACCCTTTGCAAGTCCAACTCAAGAGAATTGAGGACCGATTGTTACATATTGAGGGCTTGGTAACTCCAACTCCTCATCATTCTACTGGGCCTCCGCCACGTGTACGGAGTGGAATTGCCTCGGGGGCCCAACCATTCCAGGTGGGGGGGAAGGACTTATGACCCCCAACAGGAAAGAGAGGAATACGAATAGGCCCCCTAATATGATTAGTTTGTCACCTACCGTTCAAGCGGAGCCCCAGGTCCCAATGCCTCATCCAGTATATCAGCATCAATTGCAGAATAGAGAGAGATCCCTCGTTGCAACCCTTTACTACCATCAATGATCCAACTTTACAGGAACGGGGGGGGCTCCATTCTAATCAGCACAGACCGCTTAGGGGGGCACTCAGTAAAAACTACCAATCTTGGCACCTCCCTCGTGCCTCAGACCCCTTCGTTCTGATCCTAGCTAAGTAATGTTCCAACCTTAAGAAAGGATCAGACGGAAAATACTATCCAACTGATGGATATATCTTTGCACTGGCTGTCCTCCCAGGTTCCGGGTGTGGGAAAAGGGGTTGTTCTGCTTGCCAAACACATTATCATGGCGAGAAGGGTGGAATGGTTATGCACAACAAATAAATCAATGGACGGGGATTGTGTGATTGCGAATTTTAACAACTACCACACCCCAAGAGCTCTTCTGGATCATTTATGTAGGGACACCCCTAGGGGAACACAGATAAAAGCACTACACGCCCTCCGACCTTGGTAAGCGAACCCAGATCCAGAAGGGGTGGGGGTCAAATGAGAACTATCCCTTCAATTGAGAAGGGTATTCGAGGGGTAACCCTTGAGAATAGATTCGCCCCCCTCAGTGATCTGGAACAATGTGACTGACTGAAATTACCGGCAACTTTAGATTCAGGCATAGCAATAATAAAATCTCCTGAACCCAATGAGCCCCTCGAAAATGTTGCCAATAGGAATAGGTCAACTAATATATTAAAGATACTGACATGGAATATTGCAGGAATTAAAAATAAGCTGAAGAACTCCAATTGGCTAAAAGAGTGGGAAGGTCAAGATATTACCTGCTTTCAAGAGACATGGGCAATTGATCCCGTCTTTATAAATGGCTACCGCTCATTCCAAACAAAGGCTGTACCTTCAGTATCAGGGAGGGCCAGGGGGGGATTCTTAACCTTAATCCCTAACACGGCAGAAATACAAGTAAACAAATTTGAGGCTGTAAGCCAGTATTTCCACCTTCTTATCTTAGAACATAAACAGGAAGGGCCTTGGCTCCTAATCAACTACTACAATAACTACTTTAGTCCAAATATGTATTTAGTTGCTGAGGAAGTAAATAGGGCAGTTAATAGGATTTGTAATGAGTTAGGGAAAAATAAACCTCCAAGCATCATATGGATGGGTGATTTTAACCTTCCCCCCTGTAAGTTTACCCAACACCGACTATGTGGTCTAGTAGATCTGCTGGGTTACCCGACGTATCATTTTCTGCATAATAGTTATGGTTGTACCTTAAATAGATTCCTTTTTACTAGAGACATTTCTCTAATTGGTGACCCAAATGGCAGGATGGATTCTCCACAGAAAACTTTCTTTCGCGAACAGTCAGAGTCAACCATTGATTACATAATGATCTCTAATTCCCTTACTGGTAGGGTCACAGATCTGGTTGTTCGGTTTACCCCCTTAAGTGATCATGCAAGATTAACTTGTGGAGTTCTCTTACCTCCTGGGATTGAGAAAAAGCAGCAGTGAATGCAATCCCCCATATTGGCCAGGATAAACGATTACCAGACCCAAATAGACAAACACAAATTGGTACCGGAGGTGATACGCAAATCCCAACAGAGTATCATTAACTGTCTAGATCAAGAGTTATCTCCAGTAGATTCAATTTCTTCCTTTGAAGACCTTTTAAACCATATAAAAGGGGCACTCACCTGCCAGAAGGAACCCAAGTCAAGGAAAACTAAAGGCTGGTTTGATACTCCATGCACCCAAGCAAGGAAGGCTCTTTATAAAGCACTAAATAACCAACCTAGAAATAGGGAACAAATCTCTTTAGCACGGAAGGTGTACAAAGAATCGAGGAAGAAAAGGGAACGATCAATGAGGGAGGAAATATGGGTTAAGCCGGAGCAGGCCTCCACAAACGGAAATAGTAGAGAGTTTTGAGATATAATTAACTCACCTAATTTTAAGCCTAAGGGTGAGCCCTCTTTGGACACCAATGTGGGCGAAGAAGAGTGGGTGGCCCACTTTCTGAGTATTTTCGGTCCCAATACTCATGATGCTACATCCGTTCCCATTATATACTCTACCAATCAAGAGAGGCTATCTTTCTCGCTTGGAGAGGTAAGGGAAGGGTTGGAAGCCCGTTCTCGAAGAAAAGCAACTGGATCAGATGGGGTCCCGATAGATTTCTTTCAGGACAACCTAGATCTTTGGGTACGCTTACTAACTAATGTTTTTAATAATATAGCCCGGATAGGTCCACCAGTCTCTTGGAAATCTAGTATAATTGTTCCTATATATAAGAATGGTGACAGGGGGAGCCCTAAGAATTATAGGCCTCTTAGACACAACTGCAAAATTAATGGGTCGACTCCTCTTATCTAGGTTGGAGCTATGGGCAAAGGAGAAGAACATACTTATGCAAGCCCAGTAAGGGTTCCAGCGAGGAAAAGGGACAGTTGACCAATGTCTGAACCTCTCCTTGATTGTGGATAAATATACTAGGGCTAAGGGTGGGAAACTTCCACCTCGCCTTTACGGATCTTTCGCAAGCGTTCGACTGTGTTTCCCACTCTAAGCTCTGGCACATAATGGAGGAGATGGGCTGTGATCCAGTAGTTATTAATTTCATACGACAGCTATATTCAGACGCTCCTGCTTCAGTGCATTATGGGAAAAATGGGGAATGTAGCCACCCTTTTAAGATCTTAAGGGGGGTAAGACAGGGTTGCGTCCTGGCTCCTTTCCCTCTCTCAATGTAAACAAACGGAGTGGAAAAGGCGCTTGTGAATACAACTCTGGATGTCCCTATGCTGGACTCCCTTCCAGTGCCCATCTTGGCTTATGCCGATGACGCTGTACTTATTGCCCGAACAGGATTAGGCCTTCAGACTCTCATCACAGCCTATACGACCACAAGTTAATCAATCGAAGTCCTTTGTAATTGCAGCAGGGACAGGAAGACATGATAAAATACCCAGCTTTTACATGGACTCGGGGAAAATCGGGATAGTGGACTCATTTCCTTATTTGGGGGTCCTTCTTGATAATAATCAGACGTGGCAACAACTAGTGGAGGGTAGAGCATACGGTCTTGAGAGAAGTCTAACTGCGATCAAGGCTTTCTCACAGAAACTGGGGTCTAAGCCATTAAATACAATTAAGAAGATTTATCAGGCTAAAGCCAAAGCTGCAGCGATTTATGGGGCAGGGGTCTGGGGGACGGCCTCGATTAATTCCCTACAAGCTATTGAAAATAAGTTTTTTAAGTATTTGGTGTCCCTACCTCAATCTTATTCAAATTATATTGTACATATTGAGCTGGATTTACCCTATATTACCGACTCAATTAAATTGGCACCAATTCTCCTTTGGCGCTCTATCTGGAATAGGGACACTTTGACCCTAACACAAAATATTATAACAGACTGCCTAAAATTGGAGAATCGTGTTAAAATTAAATGGCTAACTTATGTAGAGCGGGAACTGACAAATATGGACCTGTTCTGTGAGAGGGAAGCTTGCACTGCTGATGCCCTGATGTATCTATTCTGTGAGTGAAGGAAGCTTGCACTGCTGATGCCCTGAAGTCCCTGGCCTTTTTTGAGGGAAACTTGCACTGCTGATGCCCTTATGTCCCTGTTCTGTGTGTGAGGGAAGCTTTTTTCTGCTGATGCCCTGGTGTACCTGTTCTGAGAGAGTAAAACTTCTACTGCTCCTACCTTGATCTACCTGTTCTGTGAGAGGGAAGGTTGCACTGCTGATGTACCAGTTCTTTGATTGAGGGAAGCTTGCACTGATGATGCCATGATGTACCTGTTCTGCGTATGAGCAAAGCTTGCACTGATGATGACGTGATGTACCTGTTCTGCTTATGAGTGAAGCTTGCACTGCTGATTTCCTGATGTACCTATGCTATTAGTGAGGGAAGCCTGCATTGTTGATGCCCTGATGTATCTGCTCTGTGAGAAGCAATCTCAGACTGCTGACGCCCTGATGTACCTATTTTGTGAGTAAGGGAAGCGTGCACTTCTGATGCCCTGCTGTACCTGTTCCGAAAGAGGGAAGCTTGTACTGCTGCTTCCATGATGGACCTGTTCTGTGAGAGGGAACCTTGCAATGCTGATGCCCTGATGTACATATTCTGTGAGTGAGGATAGCTTGCACTGCTGATGCCCTTATATTCCTGTTCTGTTTTTGAGGGAAGCTTGCATTGCTGATGCCCTGATGTACCTGTTCTGACAGAGGGAAGCTTCTACTGCTGCTACCATGATGTACCTGTTCTGCGAGAGGGAAGCTCGCACTGCTGATGCCCTGATGTATGTATTCTGTGAGTGAAGGAAGCTAGCACTGCTGATGCCCTTATGTACCTGATCTTTGAGTGAGTAAAGATTTCACTGATAAGGTGATATGTACCTGTTCTGTGAGTGAGGGAAGCTTGCTCTGCTGATGACCTGATTGCACCTGTTCTGTGAGTGAGGGAAGCTTGCACTGCTGATGCCCTGATGTACCTGTTCTGTGTGTGAGGGAACCTTGCACTGCTGATAACCTGATGTACCTATTCCATGAGTGAGGGAAACCTGCACTGCTGATGCCCTAATGCACCTGCTCTGTGAGGGGCAAGCTTAGACTGCTGATGTCTTGATGTACCTGTTCTGTGTGTGAGAGAAGCCTGCACTGCTGAAGCACTCTTTCCTCTCTTTTTGCCTTTTCTGCCCGTTTTTGCCTGCCGCTGCTGCCCCCCGCGGCCCCTCCCCCCCAGCACGACCAACGCGACCGGCCCAATCCAGCTCCCCTCCCCGCCTCCCAGCTGTCCAGCCCTCCCCGACCCCTACTTAATGGCGGCCGCTGCGGGGACTGGCGAGCAAGACCACCGACTCATTGTCAGTGAAATTGCTCTCCCCCCCTCGCAGCTCCACCATCAAGTGAGGCCTTCCCCCGAGCCCCTACACTCTCGAGTGCTGCTGTTCGAGGCCCTCCTCCACCCGCAGGTTTTACCTGCGCCTCATCCCTGGTGGTCCAGTGGACCTCTGTCTCCTTTCTCTCGTTCCGCTCTTTCTCTCCGTTTTCACTTGTCTTTCACTGATTTCAATCTCCCGCTTTTACTCTCCTTCTGTGTCTTTCCTCCGTTTTCACTTGTTTTTTACTGATTTCAATCTCCCCCTTTACTCCCCCTCTGTGTCTCTCCTCCGTTTTCACTCGTTTTTTACTGATTTCAATCTCCCCCTTTCACTCCCCCTCTGTCTTTCCTCCGTTTTCACTCGTTTTTTACTGATTTCAATCTCCCCCTTTCACCCCCCTCTGTGTCTTTCCTCCATTTTCACTCGTTTTTCACTGATTTAATCTTTCCCTCTCACTCTCCTTCTGTCTTTCCCCCACTTTTCTTGCACCTTTCACTGCCTCATTTCCACTCTTTCCTCTCTTTTTGCCTTTTTTGCCAGTTTTTCCCTGCCTCTGCTGCCCCCGTGGCCCCTCCTCCCCAGCACGACCAACGCGACCGGCCCAATCCAGCTCCCCTCCCTGCCTCCCAGCTGTCCAGCCCTCCCCGACCCCTACTTAATGGCAGCGGGTGCGCTGCTGGCGCGCTGAAGGCGCACCAAAGGCAAGCCCGTCTGCGCCCGTCCGCGACCCGACCGCAACCAGCGCCAGGAACCCTGGACCTCCTCAACGCCAATGCTACGACCCAGCGGCACTCCACGCTCTCAACCCAGGACGCAACAACAACTGCAAGCTAGCATCAGCAGCCGACACCCTCGGACCCTTCAGCTGTCACCGCTGCCGGCACACCTGCAGCACCGCCAAGACCACGGACCCGGCGCAACCCGCCCGCAAGACCACAACCCAACCGAAGACCCTGCAATGCATCCTCCTCAACGTCCGATCCCTCCACAAACACACCACCGAAATCTGGGACCTCCTCGACAGCACCACCCCGGACACAGCGTTCTTCACCGAAACATGGACCAACACCACCTCGGGACCGGACATAGCCATCGTCATTCCCCAAGGATACAAGATCTCCAGGAAGGACCGCCCCACCCGCCCGGGAGGAGGAATCGCCATCGTCCACAAATCCAACCTCTGCCTGAGCACACTCCCTGACGAGCCCACTGACCTGATGGAACACCTCACTTCAAGATACTGGCCAGCCCTACCACCACCCTCCGAGGAACCCTCATCTACCGACCCCCTGGACTCCGCGGACTTTTTGCCAACTCCATCACAGACATCATCTCCCCGCATGCCATCGCGTCCACCAACTACACCCTACTGGGAGACCTCAACTTCTACCTCGACAACCAACTGGACCCCAGTACCACATCCCTCCTGGACAACCTCCACAACATTGGACTCCGCCAGATCGTGACCGAACCCACGCACTCAGCAGGACACACCCTCGACCCCCTCTTCACCACAGGTAACTCCATCACCTTCAGCCACACCACCGAACTCCCATGGACTGACCATCGATGCATCCACTTCACCCTCAGAACACCCACCATCCACAGACACCTGCACCTGCTCCCACGAAGAAACTGGACCAGAATCACCGACGACCAGCTAACCTCATCACTCAGCAACTCCACCCCAACCATCGCAGAAAACGACGACTCCAACACCGCAGCCCGAACCCTGCACAGATGGATCTTCGACAGCGCCAACACCATAGCCCCCCCTCAAGAAAAACAACAACACCCACGCAATGAAAGCCAGATGGTTTACCACCGAACTTCGAGAGTCCAGACGCACTTGCCGCCGCCTCGAAAAGGCCTGGAGGAACACCAAATCAACAGAAGCCTACAACAACTTCAGAGCCGCCACCAATGCCCACCACCAACTCATCAGAAAAACGAGAAAAAAAGCGATTGAAGACAGAATCTCCACTCACTCACACAACAGCAAAGAACTCTTCAACATCATCAAGGAGTTCGCCCAACCCACCAGCGAATCCACCGACATCCCTCCCTCACAAGACCTCTGCGACAATCTCAGCACCTTTTTCCACCACAAAATCAAGAGCATCTACAACAACTTCGACGAAGACAACCAACACACTGAACCCTCACCAACCACCCCCGACACCCTGAAGCCAGCGATCGACAACTGGACAGCCCTCACCACCGAAGACACACTGAAGATGATGAAGTCAATCCACTCCAGGGCCCCCATGGACCCCTGCCCCCATCACATTTTTAACAGAGCCGCCGACACCATCGCACCCATGCTCTGCCACCCCATCAACTGCTTCCTGCCAACCTCCACATTCCCCGACGACTGGAAACACGCCGAGGTCAACCCCCTCCTGAAGAAACCCTCGGCAGACCCCACCGACCTCAAAAACTACAGATCCATCTCCCTGCTCCTGTTCCCAGTGAAAGTCATCGAGAAAGCCATCAACAGCCAACTCGCCACATTCATCGAAGAGCACAACATCTTCGACTCCTCCCAATCCGGCTTCAGAAAAAACCACAGTACGGAAACCGCCCTCCTCGCTGCAACAGGCGACATCTGCACCCTACTGGACATAGGAGAAACAGCAGCCCTCATCCTCCTTGACCTCTCAGCGGCGTTCGACACAGTCTCTCACCGCACCCTAATACGCAGACTCCACGACGCAGGGATCCAAGACAAGGCCCTCAACTGGATCTGCTCCTTCCTCTCCGGCAGAACGCAGCGGGTCAGACTCCCCCCTTTCCACTCCGACCCTACACCTACCACCTGCGGAGTCCCCCAGGGGTCCTCCCTCAGCCCTACACTCTTTAACGTCTACATGGCTCCGCTCGCCCCCATCGTTAGAACCTACGGACTCAACATTGTGTCATACGCAGACGACACCCAACTCATCCTCTCCCTGTCCAACGAACCCAATACCGCCAGACACAATTTTCGAGAAGGCATGGAAGCTGTCGCCAAATGGATGAAAAACAGCTGCCTACAACTAAACACCAACCCAAACCCCGATGCATGGAACGACACCTGGTGGCCCCCCGCCCTCGGAAGCCCGCCCACCCCCACAGACTACGCACGCAACCTGGGAATCATCCTGGACTCTGAGCTCAAAATGGACCGCCAGATCAACTCCGTCTCGTCCTCCTGCTTCCACACCCTCCGCCTCCTACGTAAGACCTTCAAATGGATCCCCCTCGAACACAGAAAGACCGTCACTCACGTCCTGGTCTCCAGCAGACTCGACTACGGCAACGCACTCTACGCCGGAATAAACAAAAACCTCACCCGCAAGGCACAGAACATCCAGAACGCTGCTGCAAGACTGGTCCTTGACCTGCCAAGACACTGCCACATCTCCCAGCACCTGCGCACACTCCACTGGCTCCCCATCGAGGCTAGAGTCACGTTCAAGATGCTCACCCACGCCCACAAGGCCCTCCACGACACCGGACCAGCATACCTGAACAGCCGACTCAAATTCCACGCACCCCAGAGGACCCTACGATCTGCCCAGCTCTCCTACGCTGTGGTCCCCCGCACCAGAAAGACCAGATCGGGAGGTCGCTCCTTCTCCTTCCTCACGGCCCGAGCCTGGAACGCCCTGCCGCTCCACCTCAGACAGACATCGCGCCCCATCTTCGCAAGAAACCTCAAAACCTGGCTCTTCGACAGACCCCTCCCCTTGATGGACTGGAGCCTGCTAACCCCAAGCCCCTCCCCCAGCACCTTGAGACTCTTATGGGTGAGTAGTCACGCTTAACAAACGCCTGATTGATTGATTGATGCTCTGATGTACCTGTTCTGTGAGAGGGAAGTTTGTACTGCTGCTACTATAATGCACCTGTTCTGGGAGAGGGAAGCTTGCACTGCTGATGCCCTATTGTACCTGTTCTGTGGGTGAGGGAAGCTTACACTGCTGATGCCCTGATGTACCTGTTCTGTGAGTGAAGGACGCTTGCACCCCTGATGAACTGATGTACCTGCTCTGTCAGTGAGGGAAGCTTGCAGTGCTGATGTCCTCGTGTGCCTGTTCTACATATGAGGAAAGCTTGCACTGCTGGTAGCTCGATGTAGCTATACCATGAGAGAGGGAAGCCTGCACTGCTGATGCCCTGCTTGATGTACCTGCTCTGTGGGTGGGCAAGCTTGCACTGCTGATGCCATGATGTATCTATTCTGAGAGAGGAAAGCTTGCACTGCTGCTACTATGATGTACCTGTTCTGTGAGAGGGGAGCTTGCACTGCTGATGCCCTGATGTACCTGTTCTGTGTTTCAGGGAAGCTCGCACTGCTGATGCCCTGATGTACCTGTTCTGTGTTTCAGGGAAGCTCGCACTGCTGATGCCCTGATGTACCTGTCCTGTGTTTGAGGAACGCTTGCACTGCTGATGCCCTGATGTACCTGTTCTGTGGGAGGGAAGCTTGCACTGCTGATGCTCTAATGCACCTGTTCTGAGAGAGGGGAACTTCTACTGCTGCTACCTTGATCAACTTGTTCTGTGAGAGGGAAGGTTGCACTGCTGATGCCCTGATGTACCTGTTCTTTGGTTGAGGGAAGCTTGCACTGATGATGACGTGATGTACCTGTTCTTTGATTGAGGAAAGCTTGCACTGATGATGCCCTGATGTACCTGTTCTGTGTGTGAGGGAACCTTGCACTGCTGATACCCTCATGTACCTATTCTATGAGTGAGGGAAGTCTGCACTGTTGATGCCCTGATTTACCTGTTCTGTGAGAGACAATATTTGACGCTGATCCCCAGATGTGCCTGTTCTGTGAGTGATTGAAGCTTGCATTATAGATATTCTGAGTTACCTGTTCTTTGAGAGGCACGCTTAGACTGCTGATGCCCTGATGTTCCTATTCTGTGAGTGACAGAAGCCTGCAGTGCTGATGCCCTGATGTACCTGCTCTATTGGGGTGGGGGCAGGTTTGGACTGCTGATGCCCTGATGTACATGTTCTCAGAGAGGGATGCTTGTACTGCTGTTATCATGATGTACCTGTTCTGTGGGTGAGGGAAGCTTGCACTGCTGATGCCCTGATGTACAATCAATCAATCAGGGAATTGTGAAGCACGCTACTCGCCCGTGAGGGCCTCAAGGGGCTGTGGGGGGTGGGGGGCTCCAGCTCCGGGTCAGTCAAAGAGCCAGGGCTTGAGGCTCTTCCTGAAGCTGTTCAGGGTGGGGGAGCGTCTGATGTTGATCGGGAGCTCGTTCCAGGTCTTTGCCGCGATGTAGGAGAAGGCTCTTCCACCGGCTCTGGCTCTGCGGATGCGCAGGATTTCGACGAGGTTGGCGGAGCGGAGGTTTCTCTTGGGTAAGTGGAAGGAGACTCTTTCGTTAAGGTATTGGGGTCCGGTGTTGTGGAGGGATTTGTAGGTGTGGGTGAGTAGCTTGAAGGTTACTCTCTTCTCGATGGGGAGCCAGTGGAGGTTTCCTAGGTGTTGGGTGATGTGTTCATGTCGTGGGATGGCGAGGACGAGTCTGTCTGCAGTGTTCTGTATGGTCTGGAGTTTGCGGAGCAGGGATTTGTTGATTCCGGCGTAGAGGGCGTTCCCGTAGGTCCAGTCTGCTTGTTATGAGTGCATGGGTGACGGTCTTTCTGGATTCGGGGGGATCCATTTGAAGGTCTTGCGAAGGATGTAGAGGGTGTTGAAGCAGGTGGAGGCGACGGCATTGATCTGTCGGGTCTTGGTGAGGGAGGAGTTGAGTATGATGCCGAGGTTTCGGGCGTGGTCCGTGGGAGTAGGGGGGTTTCCGAGGGCGGTGGGCCACTAGGTGATGTCCCATGCTGAGGGGGTGGGTCCAAGGACGAGGACTTCTGTCTTCTCCGAGTTGAGCTTCAGGCAGCTACTGCTCATCAATCAATCAATCAGAACATTTGTAAGGCGCACTACTCCCCGTGAGGGTCTCAAGGCGCTGGGAGGGGTGCTGCTACTGCTCGAACAGCCAGGTCTTGAGTAGCCTTCTGAAGGTTAGTAGGTCCTGGGTCTGCCGTAGGAGGATGGGGAGGGTGTTCCAGGTCTTGGCGGTGAGGTGGGAGAACGATCTGCCGCCGGTGGTCGCTCTTCGGATGCGGGGGACGGTGGCGAGGACGAGGTCGGCAGAGCGGAGCTGGCGGTTCGGGGTGTAGAAGGTGAGTCGTCTGTTGAGATATGCCGGTCCGGTGTTGTGGAGTGCTTTGTGTGCGTGGGTGAGGAGCTTGAAGGTGATCCTCTTGCCGACGGGGAGCCAGTGCAGGTCTCTCAGGTGGGGTGTGATGTGGCTGTGGCGAGGGAGGTCGAGGATCAGGCGTGCAGAGGCGCTGAAGTCGTTTCCGGAGTTTGGCCGAGGCTCCCGCGTAGAGGGCGTTTCCGTAGTCCAGCCTGCTGCTGACGAGGGTCTGGGTGACCGTTCTTCTTGTTTCAGTGGGGATCCACCTGTAGATCTTGCGGAGCATGCGTAGGGTGTTGAAGCAGGAGGACGAGATGGCGTTGACTTGCTTGGTCATGGAGAGTGTTGAGTCGAGGATAAACCCCAGGTTGCATGCGTGGTCGGTGGGTGTCGGTGCTGCTCCCAGTGTGGTCGTCCACCAGGAGTCGTCCCAGGCTGAGGGGGTGGAGCTGAGGATGAGGACCTCTGTTTTGTCCGAGTTCAGCTTCAGTCGGCTGTTCTTCATCCACTTGGCGACGGCCTTCATTCCTTCGTGGAGGTTGGTTTTAGCGGTGAGGGGGTCCTTGGTGAGGGAGAGGATCAGCTGGGTGTCGTCGGCGTGAGAGATGATGTTGAGGTCGTGCAGTCGGGCGACGTGGGCGAGCGGTGCCATGTAGATGTTGAACAGTGTCGGGCTGAGGGAGGATCCTTGGGGTACGCCGCAGATGATCTCAGAGGCTTCAGAGCGGAATGGGGGGAGGCGGACGCTCTGGGTTCTGCCGGAGAGGAAGGAGGTGGTCCATTCCAGAGCCTTGTCTCGGATCCCTGCATTGTGGAGGCGCGTGCGTAGGGTGCGGTGGCAGACAGTGTCGAAGGCGGCTGAGAGGTCCAGGAGGATCAGGGCCGCGGTTTCACCGTTGTCCAGCAGGGTCCTGATGTCGTCGGTGGCGGCGATGAGGGCAGTTTCGGTACTGTGGTTGCTGCGGAACCCGGACTGGGACGGGTCCAGGATGTTGTTCTCCTCGAGGTAGCGGGTCAGTTATCCGTTGACGATCTTCTCGATGACCTTCACTGGGAACGGGAGCAGGGAGATGGGCTGGAAGTTCTTGAGGTCTCTGGGATCCGCCTTGGGTTTCTTGAGTAAGGCGTTGATCTCGGCGTGCTTCCAGCTCTCCGGGAAGGTCGCGGTCTCGAAGGAGATGTTGATGACCTTGCGGAGATGGGGTGCGATGGCGGCGCTAGCTTTGTTGAAGATGTGGTGCGGGCATGGGTCTGACAAAGAGCCAGAGTGGATGGTGTTCATGATTTTGACGGTGTCGTCGTCGTTCATGTTGGTCCAGGTGAGCAGTGGATCAATGTGGATGGTGGCCGGGTGGTCTGAGGTGTCGGTGGCTGTCAGAGCGGTCAGGTTGTTGAAGCTGTCGTGGATGTCTGCGATCTTGCGATGGAAGAAGGTGGCAAGGGAGTCGCACAGGTCTTGCGATGGTGGGATGTCGTTGGTGCTGGAGCTGGGGTTGGAGAGTTCCTTCACGATGTTGAAGAGCTCTTTGCTGTTGTGTGCGTTGTTGTCGAGGCGGTCCTTGAAGGAGGTTCTTTTGACGGATCTGATGAGGTGATGGTGTCTGCGGATGGCGTTCTTGTGGGCCGCGTAGCTGTCCGGAGTCGGTTCGCGGTGCCATTTCTTCTCTAGTTTCCGTCAGGTTTGCTTGGAGGCCCCGAGGTCCGCGGAGAACCAGCTGGCTTTCTTGTCAGTGCGTCTGTTGGAGGGTTTCTTGATCGGGGCGAGAGTGTTGGCGCAGTTGTCGATCCATCGCCTGAGGTTGCGGGCGGCGGTGTCGGTGGGGTTGGCGGGTGGGCTACGGGCGAGGGTGGTGTTTAGTTGGTCATCGGTGACTTTGCTCCAGCTGCGGCGGGGGATCTGTTGAGTGCGATGGTGCGTGGTGGGTTTCCGGAAGGTGAAGTGGATGCAGCTGTGGTCGGTCCAGTGGAGTTCGGTGGTGTGGCTGAAGGTGACGTGAGAGCTTGCGGAGAAGATGGGGTCAAGCGTGTGGCCGGCGGATTGGGTGGGTGTTGTGACGAGCTGTCCGAGTCCGAGGTTGGCGAGGTTGTCGATCAGGGTGGTGGAGTTGGTGTCATTGTTGTTCTCGAGGTGGAAGTTCAGGTCTCCCAGGAGGATGTAGTCTGTGGAGGCCAGGGCGTGCGTGCTGACAAAGTCGGCGATGGAGTCGCTGAACTGAGGTCGGGGTCCGGGGGGTCTGTAGACGAGAGTTCCTCTGAGGGTGGTGTTGGGGTCCGTGTGGATCTGGAAGTGCAGGTGTTCGGCGGTGCTGAGGGTATCGTCAGTGCTGGTCGAGACCCTGAGGGTGTTCTTGTGGACGACGGCGATTCCACCTCCTACTCCGTTGGTGCGGTCCCTGCGGGTGATCTTGTAGCCTTCCGGGATGGCTATGGCGCTGTCGGGAGCCGAGGAGGCGTTCATCCAGGTCCCTGTCAGGAAGGCGACGTCCGGGGAGGATGTGTCGAGCAGATCTCAGAGTTCGACGGCGTGTTTGCGTGCGAAGCGGGTGTTTAGTAGTATGCATCTGAGGTGGTTGAGTTCTTTCTCGGCGGGTGGTTTGGCGGCTCGGAGGTTGGTGAAGCTGCAGCTCCGGCAGGAGAAGGGTCCTTGAGTGCGCTTCGGGGCAGCCAGGAAGCAGGTGTGTGATCGTCCGGAGTTGAGTGAGAGGAGGGTGCTGGCGTCGTAGTGGCGTTGGTCGTCGTGGCAGTCGCGGGGACCAGGGGTTCTGGTGCTGGGCGCGGTCCAGGCGCAGACGGGCTTGCCTTTGGTGCACCAGCGGCGCGCCCGCTGCGCGCGTCTGCTGCGCGCAACCGCACAGCGGTCGGCATTTGTAGGGGAGGGACGAGTAGCTGGGAGGCGGGAGCGGGGCGGAAGGGGAGGGTCAGCGGCAGAGGAGGGCAACGGCGGGAAAACGGGGCACAGAAGTATCAGGTGGCAAAACAACACGGGCACAGTACAGTAAACAAAGTAAATACAATTAAACTATGGCAGACAATTGTAGTGCGCAAAAACGATCCAGGGAGAGAAACAGTGGGAAGAAAACCACTTAACCAAAAACGGGAACAAGGGAGGCCTCGAACCCTGCAATGGGGAGCTGGCTGGCTTCCAGGCGAAGCATACCACCATGGAGCTGCGGGGAGAGTGACGTCCTGCGACCAAGGTCTTGGGACTCACGCGCGCTCCCCCGCAGCGGTCGGCATTTGTAGGGGAAGGGGGAGGGACGAGTAGCTGGGAGGCGGGGGGAAGGGGAGGGTCAGCGGCGGAGGAGGGCAACGGCGGGAAAACGGGGCGCAGATGTATCAGGTGGCAAAACAACACGGGCACAGTACAGTAAACAAAGTAAATACAATAAACTATGGCAGATAATTGTAGTGCGCAAAAACGATCCAGGGAGAGAAACTGGGAAGAAAATCACTTAACCAAAAACGGGAACAAGGGAGGCCTCGAACCCTGCAATGGGGAGCTGGCTGGCTTCCAGGCGAAGCAGACCACCACGGAGCTGCGGGGAGAGTGACGTCCTGGGACCAAGGTCTTGGGACTCTCGCGCGCTCCCCCGCAGCGGTCGGCATTTGTAGGGGAGGGGGGAGGGACGAGTAGCTGGGAGGCGGGAGCGGGGCGGAAGGGGAGGCTCAGCGGCGGAGGAGGGCGATGGCGGGAAAACGAGGCACAGAAGTATCAGGTGGCAAAACAACACGGGCACAGTACAGTAAACAAAGTAAATACAATAAACTATGGCAGATAATTGTAGTGCGCAAAAACGATCCAGGGAGAGAAACAGTGGGAAGAAAACCACTTAACCAAAAACGGGAACAAGGGAGGCCTCGAACCCTGCAATGGGGAGCTGGCTGGCTTCCAGGCGAAGCAGACCACCACGGAGCTGCGGGGAGAGTGACGTCCTGGGACCAAGGTCTTGGGACATCCAGAATGCAACTTCTTTCATTCCTTCCTGGAAGCTGAGTGGGGATCCTTTGTGAGGGAGAGGATGAGCTGGGTGTCGTCGGCGTAGGATACTATGCTGAGTCCATGCTGTCTGACGATGGCGAGGGGGGCCATGTAGATGTTGTAGAGCATGGGGCTGAGTGATGATCCTTGGGGTACTCCGCAGTTGATCTCTATGGGTTCGGAGAGGAAGGGCAGAAGACTGCTTCTTTGGGTTTTGCCGGTGAGGAAGGAGCGGAGCCAGTCGAGGGCGGTTCCCTGTATGCCGGCGTTCTGGAGTCTGGCGGTGAGAGTGCGGTGGGAGACGGTGTTGAAGGCTGCAGAGAGGTCTAGTAGGATGAGGGCCGTGGTGTGGCCTTGGTCGAGGAGAGTGCAGATTTCATCAGTGGTGGCAAGGAGTGTGGTCTCAGTGCTGTGGTTGCTGAGTAATCCGGATTGGGAAGGGTCGAGGATGGAGTTTTCCTCGACAAAGTTCATTAGCTGGACCTTGATGATCTTCTCTGTGACTTTGGCCATGAAATGGAGGAGAGAGATGAGTCTTTAGTTTTTGAGGTCTGTCGGGTCTGCAGAGGGCTTCTTGAGGAGGGGCTTGACTTCTGCGCGTTTCCAGTTGTCGGGGAAAGTGCCGGCTTCGAAGGTGGCGTTGATGGTGCATTGCAGCTCGGGTGCTATGGCGGCGGTGGCTCTGTGGAAGATGTGCGGCGGGCAGGGGTCCGTGGAGCTCCTGAGTGTATGCTTTTCATGGCCGTGGTGGTGTCTTCGGTGGTGACCGGGGTCCAGGCGGATGTGGTAGGCTGGCTGTCATTGCTGGAGGAAGGGCTGGTTTCGGTGTCTGTTCGTTGAAGTTGTCGTAGAGGGTCTTGATTTTCAGATGGAAGTAGGAGCTGAGTTTGTCGCAGAGGTCCTGGGAGGGTGTGACGTCCGTGGCTTCGCTGGGGGGTTTGGTGAATTCCTGGATGATGCTGAAAAGTTCCTTGGAGTTGCTGGAGTTGGCGAGGATTCTGTTCTGGATGAAGGTCCTTTTGGTGGATCTGATGCGTTGGTGGTATTCCGTCATGGCGTGCTTGTAGGTGGTATGGTCTTCCGTGGTTTTGCTGTTCCTCCATAGCTTCTCGAGACGTCTGCAGGTGCGTCTGGATTTTTGGAGGTTGGTGGTGAACCAGGTGGCCTCCCTGGGGCGCTGTCTGTCAGTGTTGCGGAGGGGAGCAAGCTTGTCTGCGCAGTTGGTGATCCATCTGTGTAGTTCTTTGGCTGCAGATTTGGCATCTGTCGAGGTGGGAGGGGGATCGTGGTTGAGGGTGGAGTTGAGGTGCTCCTCGGTGGCCTTGCTCCAGTTTCTTCGTGAGGGGCGTGTTGTAGGTTTGTGAGAGGTGGCCTTGTCGAAAGAGAAATGTACGCAGTGGTGGTCCGACCAGGGGGGTTGTGTGGTGTGGCTGAAGTGGATATTGTTGCCTCCAGCGAAGATGCGGTCGAGGGTGTGTCCTGCCTTGTTGGTGGGGGTCATGACGAGCTGTTTCAGTCCAATGTTGGCGAGGTTGTCCAGGAGGGTGGAGCAGTTGGGATCGCTGAGGTCGTCGAGGTGGACGTTGAGGTCTCCGAGCAGCACGTAGTCCATGGAGGCAATGGCGTGGGGGGGGTGATGAGGTCGGGGATGGTAGTGGTGAACGCAGTTCGATGTCCGGAAAGTCTGTAGGCGAGGGTGCCGCGTAGGGTCATTCTGGGGCTGGTCTGGATCTGGAAATGGAGGTGTTCCGTGGGGCACGAGGGCTTGTTCGTGCTGGAGGTGGTGAGTCAGAGGGAGTTCTTATGTGCGATGGCGGGTCCTCCTCCTGGGTGGTTGGGGCGGTCCTTTCTCTGGATATTGTATCCGTCAGGTATTGTGGTCGCAATGTCGGGGGTGGAGGAGGGGTTGGTCCAGGTTTCCGTGAAGAAGGTGACATCTGGCGAGAGGGTGTCGAGGAGGTCCCAGATTTCTACTGCGTGTTTGTGCAGGGAGCGCACGTTGAGGATGATGCAGCTCGTGAGTGCTGGTGTCCGGCAGGAGGGTGGTGGCCGTTGGGGTGCAGAGGTTGGTGAAGGTTTGTCGGCAGTGTCTGCAGGAGAACTGTCCGTGGGTGGTGTTCGGCGTGGACAGCTGGCAGTTGTTGTTCCTTCCGGGGTTGAGTGCGTGGAGGGCAGCTGAGTCGTAGTGGTGGGTGGTCCGAGGACCAGGGTCCCTGGTGCTGGTTGCGGTCGGTCGTTGATGGGCGCAGACGGGCTTGCCTTTGGCACGCCTTTGACGCATACGCTGCGCGACCGTGCAGTGGCTGCCATTAAATAGGGAACGGGGGAGGGAAACACAGCTCAAAGGCGGGAGCGAGAACCGGCAGGGGCCGTGGGGGCAGCAGCGGCGGGAAAAAGGCAGCGAAAAACGGGCACAATACAATAAAACTAAACCAAGGACACAATGAGGCACAGTGATAACAAAAGAGGAAAACAGGCAAACAAAACAGGAAAACAGGCACAATAACAGGACAAGAGACAGAGAAGGCTGGCGGAGCGGACCAGCAGTAGAGCAAGGCTCTCCCACTGGACCACCAGGGATGAGGCGCAGGCAGGAGCCTGCGGGTGGAGGAGGGCCTCGAACACCTACCTGCAACTAGAGAGGTGCTGGGGGCAGTGGCGCAACGACAGAGCTGCGCGAGGGGAGAGCATAGTTCCCTGACCAGGAGGTCAGAGGAGCCTGCTTTGTGTGTGAGAGAAGCTTGCACTGCTGATGCTCTGATGTACTTGTTCTGTGAGAGAGGAGCTTACACTGCTGATACCCTGGTATACCTGTTCTGTGAGTGAGGGTAGCTTGCCCTGCTGATGCCCTGATGTACCTGTCCTGTGAGAGGCAAGCTTAGACTGCTGATCCGCTGATGTACCTATTCTGTGTGTGACGGAAGCCTGTACTGCTGATGCCCTGCTGTACCTGTCCTAAGAGAGGCAAACTTAGACTGCTAATGCTATGATGTACGTATTCTGTGAGTGAGGGAAGCTTGTATTGTTATTGCCCTGCTATACCTGTTCTGAGAGAGGGAAGCTTGTACAGCTGCGAACATGATATCCCTGTTCTGTGAGAGGGAATCTTGCACTGCTGATGCCCTGATGTACCTGTTCAGTGAGTGAGGGAAGCTTGCACTGCTGATGGCCTGATGTACCTATTCTATGAGGTAAGTTTGCACTGATGATGTCCTGATGCACCTGTTCCATGTGTGAGGGAAGCTTGCACTGCTGATGCCCTGATGTACCTGTTCTGAGGGAGGGAAGCTTGCACGGCTGGTGCCCTGATGCACCTGTTCTGTGTATGAGGGAAGCCAGCACTGCTGATGCCCTGATGTACCTGTTCTGTGAGTGAGGAAAGCTTGCAGTGCTGATACCCTGATGAACCTCTTCTATGAGGATGGGAAGCCTGCACTGTTTATGCCCTGACATACCTGTTCCATGAGAGGCAAGCTTAGACTGCTGATGCCCTGATGTACCTGGTCTGTGAGAAACAAGCTCAGACTGCTGGCGCCCTGTTGTTCCTAACTTGTGAGTAAGGGAATCTTGCACTGCTTATGCCCTGGTGTACCTATTCCCATATTAGGAAGCTTGTACTGCTGTTACCATGATGCACCTATTCTGTGAGAGAAGCTTGCACTGCTGATGCCCTGATATACCTTCTCTGTGAAAGGGAAGCTTGCACAGCTGTTGGATGTGATGATACTGTTGTGCATGTGAGGGATGCTTGCATTGCTGATGCCCTGATGTACGTATTCTGTGAGGTAAGCTTGCACTGCTGATGGCCTGATGTACCTGTTCTGTGAGTGAGGGAAGCTTGCACAGCTGTTGCATGTGCTGATACTGTTCTGCATGTGAGGGAGCTTGAACCGCTGATGCCCTGATGTACCTGTTCTGCATGTGAGGGAAGACTGCACTGCTAGTGCCTTGATGTTCCTGTTCTGTGAGAGGGAAGCTTGCACTGCTTATGCCTTGATGGACCGGGAACAAAACAATTCGATCGTTGGGAGTCAATCATTTTACGATATTTCGAGTCACTTATACAGGTCTCCTTTACCAGAGCTTTCCATTGTCTATGGTCTGGGGGCGATGGATCAATCCATTTTCTACAGATCGCATGTTTGGCTAATAGTTCTAAACTAACTAAGCTTCCGTTACAATTCTCCCATCCAGAGCCTGGCCTGCCTGGGAGCTTATATAGTTTATATGGAGTCCAATAACCCTGGAAGGAAGGCTGCCTGATGTAGGTCCAGAGGAAACCTGCAGGCACCCTTTAGTATGCTACATGATATTGTGAAACCGGCTGCATTTAAAAGGAATTATCTCTTTACGTTATGTAATTTATATTAAATTCTTTTCATGATGTTCGGCCGGGGTCGCAGTTTGTGACATGCCGACCAAACGTGCTGCTCTTCCTACATATCTCTTGCCTACGAATCCTTGCATTCACCGAAGACCCCTTTTCTACTGCGCTGTCTCATGCTGCTGAGCTCTCGCACGGTCTCTCCATTCACCCCCCTCACTTCTCTTCCCACTTTCCTCTCGCTCCCGATGTTTCCCTCCTTGTCTCTGGCTCCTGCCATGTCTGCTTTTGACCCTCTGTGTCTGTCCCAGAAGTATTTCCATTGAGTCTGTGGCCAAGAATGCTGATTCCTCCCAAGCACCCGCACCCTCTCCTCTCGCTCTCTCTGCACCGCTACCCCAGCTCTCTCTTTCATCCACTGTGCTCTATTCCTCACCAACTCTCTACCGCCCTCCGTTCCCACTCCTCTCACATTCCTTCTTCCCTGCCCCATCCTTCTCTAACCATTCATCTCTCCCTGCCTCTCACGCACACTTCTCTCTAAACCCTCGTTTGCCCTGTGTCTCACGCACATACACTGCTGCTGTATCACACTCTCTCCTGTCATGCATCATCCCCGGACCTTTACAGCAATTCCCTCTCTATTTTTTGTATTCCATCTCATTCATTCCTCTCTTTCTTATTTTCTGAATATCTTCCACCTCCTCCCCCCCCCCATAACCTATTTCCCATTTTAAGGTTCTCCAGCGCCGCGAGGTCATACGAATGGCAAGAGCACTATGCAAATATATGCCTGCAAGCATAGCTTCACCCACGTCTCTTTCTCCTGACTTTTTTTCCCTTTCCACGCCTCTTCTTTTCTTCCCTTCCTTTCTTCGTCTCTCTCTGTTCTTTGTTTCCCTTTCCACGCCTCTTCTTTTCTTCCCTTCCTTTCTTCGTCTCTCTCTGTTCTGTTTCCCTTTCCACGCCTCTTCTTTTCTTCCCTTCCTTTCTTCGTCTCTCTCTGTTCTTTGTTTCCCTTTCCACGCCTCTTCTTTTCTTCCCTTCCTTTCTTCGTCTCTCTCTGTTCTTTGTTTCCCTTTCCACGCCTCTTCTTTTCTTCCCTTCCTTTCTTCGTCTCTCTCTGTTCTTTGTTTCCCTTTCCACGCCTCTTCTTTTCTTCCCTTCCTTTCTTCGTCTCTCTCTGTTCTTTGTTTCCCTTTCCACGCCTCTTCTTTTCTTCCCTTCCTTTCTTCGTCTCTCTCTGTTCTTTGTTTCCCTTTCCACGCCTCTTCTTTTCTTCCCTTCCTTTCTTCGTCTCTCTCTGTTCTTTGTTTCCCTTTCCACGCCTCTTCTTTTCTTCCCTTCCTTTCTTCGTCTCTCTCTCTGTTCTTTGTTTCCCCTCCACGCTCGTTTCCCCTCCCTCTTGTCTTTTCTGCCCCTCTTCCCATCTCTTCTCTTTTCTGAGCGTCTGCGCCCGTCGCCTCTCTCCCACCCCAGACCACATTTCACAGGCCAGAGCGGAGCCTGCTTTCTATCCGTCTGTTTTCCCTACACTTTAAGACCTTTTTTTCCTCGCTTTTCTCAGGATATGACAAAATGTTTAGAAAATTCAGCCTGCTCGCCAGGAGCTGACTCATGTTTTTATTAAAGGCACCCTGTGTTAAATCTGACTCCACAAAATAACCCGGCCGCTTGCCCCTCCTGCCGTAGCTGCTGCTCTGAAGAGATTTCCAGTCGGTTTGGCTGGGTTCGTCTTTACTACTGCAGTGCTTCCTAAATTCTCGCTATGTGCAAATATGTTTTTTTCTGTTTACACAGCAAAACCGCTGGTTGCAACTGGATTTGTGCAGCCACCCATTCCCAGGGTCCAGAGATGTCATTTGTGGTTTCTGACATCCGGGAGGAGGACGGGTTTATTGGTGCAAAGAAGGGTACTTGGACAAACTATGCCGAAAGAGTGGGGGCATGGGCAGTTTTTACCCCGCCCCATACAAAGTATGCCCTCTCCCCCCCCACCTCAGCAGTAACATGGACACTTCGCGTAACTTTAAGGATATTGTCCCGTCTGCGCCTCTTTGCCGGGGGGGAATGGATTCTCTGTGGCATTTTGAAGAGCTAGAAAAGGATCTGCGTCGAGGCACAAACTAGCCTGCCCAAAAACCGTTAGCACTAGTGCGCTAACCGTGCTTTCTTGAGCTAGCGCCAAAATGTCCAATCTCTGTACCTTAAACCCAGGCCCTGAGCAGCAGGCGTGTTTACTAATACCTCATTCGTCTTTGAATGCCAGCCCAAAAATTAAAGTCCCCCCTGGAGTCCGATGGGATTCCTACTTGACTTTCTCTGTCCAGGCCCAAATGGAATATTTTACATTTGTGTTTTTAGGGACCTATAAAACTTAAAAGTGGCATCTTTTGAATGCATTCTTGTTATACCTTCCTGTTTTCCACCCCCATCTGCCCTCCTGTTATCCATCTCCACCCACCTTTGCGTTTCCCACCCCACCCGATTGCCAAAGCAAATAGTTCGCCCATAGGTGAGAGCTATTGGCTTTGCCAATGCTTGTTTGTAGTGGAAAGGCTTTGACAAATTGCACCAAAGCTCTACAAAGCTACTAGTTTGCCACACCGCGAACCATTGAGGGGTTTTGGCCAGATTCTAATTTGCACATTCAAGATTAGCTTCATAGTAGCCATGACCCAAATAAATTTGGGGTTTGCATCATTATAATGTTTGTCACTTCATACGTTTTTTAATTAAAAAATAATTCTTTACTATCCAAAATTCTTTCGTTGTCGCCATAAGAAATATATCTTTCTTAAATGAAAGCCGTTGTTTTCACAAACAAAGCATTTTTTTTAAACATAAACCCATTATTTTTGAAGCATAATGGTCTAGATCACAGACACAACCCAACAAGCATTGGCATAGCCAATAGGTCTCGCCTGTGGGACCTTATAAGTGTTTAGCCATGCAACAGTTGATGTTGTTGCACCAAGGATATTGTGCTGCATAACTAAATACCTATAAGGTCCCAAAAGCGAGACCTATTGGCTATGCCAATGCTTGTTTTCTATACTTTCTGCGCTATTCTTTTTGTGCTGTCCTTTCTTCATGCTACATAGTTTCTGCTGTGCTGTTGTGTAGCATTTTGAAATTGCATTTATATAGAACTTGATACCCCTGACGAGGTGCTTTATTGGCTATCCTTTCTTTCTGCAGTGCTGGTTTGCAGTGTACTATTTTATGCCTTGGAGTTGCTGTTCGGTACTGTTTTGCGCTGTACTTTGTTTGTGCTGTTCCAGTGTTTCTTCCAACCGGGCACATCTCCCAACTCCTGCTTCTAATATGCGACTCAGATACGAGGCATCGCTGCTGAGCTTGACATGAAATCACAGCCAAGCCTGCTGTAAAGTGTCTAGGAGGGGCCTTCGAGCACTATACGTAGTAGAAACGAGAGTGACTGAGGGAGAAATAAGGGAGTGAGAGATTGAGAAAGAGGAAAATAATGTCCAGGCCTGTGAGAAAGAAATAGAGCGAGGGAGAGAAAGAATGCGTCAGAAAGAAAAAAAAGAGGGAAGGGGTGAGGGAACGAGTGAGTGTCAGGTAGGGGGAGAATGACTGCGAGAGTGAAAAAGAAACACCACTGTGGCGAAAGAAGGAGGGGCCGGGAAGGTAGTGGGTGTACAGGGTGTTCAGGAAACACTCGACGTGGCCGTGCTGCTTGTGTGTCAGTGGCCCATCCCTCACAAGAGGAGGTTCGGGAGTGTAGAGGCTGTGGTGAGAGAAGACAGCAGCACTGCCTCGTGTGCAGATTTACACACAAGGAGATGCTTTCATTGCATTCCTGACCCTGCATCTTGTGCACGTGGGCTTTATGAACATGGGTTAGTTAGCTTTAGACATTATGCTGGCCATGTGACTGCTTAACGGCTGTCTCGCTGCCTGGGACAACTTCTGACCTTCTCCCTGTCTATGCGTAGGGTAGGAGGCTGCATTTCATCATGATACTATCACCACATCACTAGTGATCTTCTGACAGTCTGTGACGGGGTAGGAGGTAGAATGTCGGCACTGTACTGTCACCGCTTCACTGGTGACCTTCTGACTGTCTATGCATGAGGTAGGAGGTTGTATTTCATCATGATACTATCACCACATCACTGGTGATCTTCTGACAGTCTGTGACGGGGTAGGAGGTAGAATGTCGGCACTGTACTGTCACCGCTTCACTGGTGACCTTCTGACTGTCTATGCACGGGGAAGGAGGTTGTATTTCATCGTAATACTATCACCACATCACTAGTGATCTTCTGACAGTCTGTGACGGGGTAGGAGGTAGAATGTCGGCACTGTACTGTCACCGCTTCACTGGTGACCTTCTGACTGTCTATGCATGGGGTAGGAGGTTGTATTTCATCGTGATACTATCACCACATCACTGGTGATCTTCTGACAGTCTGTGACGGGGTAGGAGGTAGAATGTCGGCACTGTACTGTCACCGCTTCACTGGTGACCTTCTGACTGTCTATGCATGGGGAAGGAGGTTGTATTTCATCGTAATACTATCACCACATCACTAGTGATCTTCTGACAGTCTGTGACGGGGTAGGAGGTAGAATGTCGGCACTGTACTGTCACCGCTTCACTGGTGACCTTCTGACTGTCTATGCATGGGGAAGGAGGTTGTATTTCATCGTGATACTATCACCACATCACTAGTGATCTTCTGACAGTCTGTGACGGGGTAGGAGGTAGATTGTCGGCACTGTACTGTCACCGCTTCACTGGTGACCTTCTGACTGTCTCTGCATGGGGTAGGAGGTTGTATTTCATCGTGATACTATCACCACATCACTAGTGAAATGCTGACAGTCAGGGTAGGAGGTTGTATTTCGGCCAGGACTGTACTGTCACCACTTGTCCAGTGTCTTCGTGTCTATGCACGGGGTAGGAGGTTGTATTTCCACATTGTATTATCATCACCACATTACTAGTGAACTTCTGTGTCTGCACAGGGCAGGAGGTTGTATTTCGGCACGGTAGTCACCACTTCACTAGTGACCTTCTAACTGTATTTCATCATGATGTCAGCACCAAGTCACTAGTGAACGTCTGACTATCTATGACGGGGTAGGAGGTTGTATTTCGGCACTGTACTGTCCCCATATCACTAGGGACCTTCTAACTCTCTGAGCACAGGGTAAGAGGTTGCATTTCATCATGGTACTATCACAGCATCACTAGTGAACTTCTGACTGTCTATGTACAAAGGTATGAGTTTGCATTTCATTATGGTATTGTCACCACTTAACTAGTCACCTTCTGACTGTCGATGCATGGGGTAGGAGGTTGCATTTCGGCACTATACTGTTACCACTTCACTACTAACCTTTTGAATCTGTCTATGCACAGGTTAGGAGGTTGTAGTTTGCCACAGTACTGTCACCTCTTCACTAGTGACCTTCTGACTGTTTATGCATGGGGTAGGACGTTGTATTTCGGCACAGTAGCGTCACCACTTCACTAGCGACCTTCTGACTGTCCGTGCACAGGCTGCGAGGCTGTATTTCGGCACAGTACTGTCACCACTTCACTAGCGACCTTCTAGCTGTCCATGTATGTACAGGCTGTATTTCGACATGGTTCTGTCACCACTTCACTAGCGACCTTCTAGCTGTCCATGTATGTACAGGCTGTATTTTGGCACGGTACTGTCACAGTCTAGCTGTTGTGACATCTGAACAAACTGATGCAAAATCCAGTCCAGTGACATGAAATGATAAAGTTTGTTGAAATACCTGTACATATTCAACAGACCCTATCAAAACTGTTATTCACTGAAAAATAGCCCTGTATTACATGGAAGCCCATGGAGGCCCATGGAGGCACATGGAGGCCCATGGAGGCACATGGAGGCCCATGGAGGCCCATGGAGGCACATGGAGGCCCATGGAGGCCCATGGAGGCCCATGGAGGCCCATGGAGGCACATGGAGGCCCATGGAGGCACATGGAGGCCCATGGAGGCCCATGGAGGCACATGGAGGCACATGGAGGCCCATGGAGGCACATGGAGGCCCATGGAGGCACATGGAGGCCCAGCAACACTATTTTATTAACACATTTATTATTTTTGTATGTATGTATGTGGGTATTTATAAAGCACAAACCTAACCAGGCACAACGGAGCACTGTACAACTAGTAAAGTTAGTGAGCACTATTAGCATTTGTATATGTTGTTTCCAGGAGTGTGTTGTCTCGAAGGGTAGGGAGGGTATTGATGTCAGTGGCTGAGCTGGTGATATTGGGTGAGATCTTAGTTTGTCCTATAACCTGGACATACAGAAATACTTGAAGGGTCTGATGGTTTCTATTTCTATCTTGGAATGACCTTGGTGTGTTGTTTGGGCTTGATGTAAAGTGAAGTGGCAACGTGGCCAGTCTACCCCAAGAATATGTGACCTTGCATTGGCTGATGATGTCGAGAAGGACATGGTTGAAGATGTCGCCTGCACAACTAGCAGACTTCTCCAATAAAAATAGTTCAAACTGATTAAAGGTTATTGAAGAGTGCAATGGCAGACTCTTTACAAGTGTTAGCTGATGTCCTTTCAGCTGGTGGCCGATTGCAGTGCTCAGGTGTTAAACTGGTACTAGTGAGGTGCAATTCTGTCCTGCCCGTATTTCTAGGTGCAGAAATGACAATCCTAATACAAACTGCTGGTCTCCCCCGTTAGTACAAGAAGGAGAGCACATTTTTCCAAAGTTAATGCTGCATGCAGTGCAAGACACTGGGCAAGCTAAGCATACATTTTAAAGGGCTAAAGTTGTCATGCAGAACAATTTACATATTACAGTAACTGTTGAACAAATTAATGCAGGAAGATACAGGGCAGTTTTTAATGTGTTTAATATTTCAAGACTATACGTTCCCACTGCTTAATAAGCCTTGCTTTATCGCTGCATTCATTTGCTTTAAAATGCACCATTTGCCAATCTTTTTTAAAAAAAATTCTCAGGAGAGGGACTCTCCCTAGACCCCAGATTTGTCCATTGAACTTGTTCACATCGCTAACTAGTGTTTTCTATTGGAAAGGGTAGAGCCAAAGCAGTCTTGCTTAGTACCCTAGCCCTCTTCAGAAGTCAGACTTGCTTGGCAACCCAGAAATTCTCTGAAATAATGTATGAGTTTTCTTTTATGAATGCCTAGAAGAACTGAATTTTTAGTCCATTTATCACAGAAATAGTGCTGAAAATCGCACCAAAAAGATGGCAATTTAAAAAAAAAAATCTTCACGGGGGAGAATACCCCCGAACCCCCCTTATTGCCGTCGGGCTTGCTCGCTGCGCTCGCTCGCATACGTTCTGCATACACCTCACCAGTTTCAAATTCCACCAGCCGCCACTGCTGTTTACTCTGCACTGGTGCAAAAACCGGCTTCAAAGGCAATAAAACAAACACAAGCGGCATCTGCATCATAAAACAACATAACCTTCGGTACCGGACACTTGCAACCTTCAGGAGGTTTATGATCAAAATTCTATCAGGCACAGCGCGCTCTCCCACAGTCTCCACGAGCAGAGCAATAAGGCACGCTGCAGTACAAACGGGAAATACAAAATGGGGCTATTTGCTCTAGTTGCCAGGAAGAAAGATTACCTACCTGATTCTGGCAGCCAATCAGAAAGGAGAGAGGCATTTCCTTTTTTGTATTTTTATTCATCCATTCACACTCCTCTATGTTAACATAGCCATAGCTTTACTATACAGTTGCTATAAAAATTATAATATGGTCTAGTGTGCACTTTTTTCCTTTAAATAATCACTCCACTGCAAAAAAAAAAAACATTGCCATTTACAATGCCAATAGCTCCAATTCCAACAAATGCGAGACCTATTGCATTACAAATGCTTGTTATATCTTTGTATGTATTTTTGTACAAGGGAATAACTGTTTTTCATTTCTGATTTAATATAAATTACATAACGTAAAGAGATAATTCCTTTTAAATGCAGCTGGTTTCACAATATCTTATAGCATACTAAAGGGTGCCTGCAGGTTTCCTCTGGACCTACATCAAGCAGCCTTCCTTCCAGGGTTATTGGACTCCATATAAACTATATAAGCTCCCAGGCAGGCCAGGCTCTAGATGGGAGAATTGTAACGGAAGCTTAGTTAGTTTAGAACTATTAGCCAAACATGCGATCTGTAGAAAATGGACTGAAACATCGCCTCCTCAGACCATAGACAATGGAAAGCTCTGGTAAAGGAGACCTGTATAAGTGACTCGAAATATCGTAAAATGATTGGCTCCCAACGATCAAATTGTTTTGTTCCCGTTCCATCAAGGCATAAGCAGTGCAAGCTTCCCTCTCACAGAACAGGTGAATCAGGGTAGCAGTAGTACAAGCTTCCCTCTCTCAGAACAGGAACATCAAGGCACTAGCAGTGCAGTCTTCCCTCACATGCAGAACAGGTACATCAGGGCATCAGCGGTTCAAGCTCCCTCACATGCAGAACAGTATCAGCACATGCAACAGCTGTGCAAGCTTTCCTCACTCACAGAACAGGTACATCAGGCCATCAGCAGTGCAAGCTTACCTCACAGAATAGGTACATCAGGGCATCAGCAATGCAAGCATCCCTCACATGCACAACAGTATCATCACATCTAACAGCTGTGCAAGCTTCCCTTTCACAGAGAAGGTATATCAGGGCATCAGCAGTGCAAGCTTCTCTCACAGAATAGGTGCATCATGGTAACAGCAGTACAAGCTTCCTAATATGGGAATAGGTACACCAGGGCATAAGCAGTGCAAGATTCCCTTACTCACAAGTTAGAGACAACAGAGCGCCAGCAGTCTGAGCTTGCCTCTCATGGAACAGGTATGTCAGGGCATCAACAGTGCAGGCTTCCCATCCTCATAGAAGAGGTTCATCAGGATATCAGCACTGCAAGCTTTCCTCATATGCAGAACAGGTACATCAGGGCATCAGCAGTGCAAGCTTCCCTCACTCACAGAAAAGGTACATCACGGCAACATCAGTGCAAGCTTCAGTCACTCACAGAACAGGTACATCAGGAAATCAGCAGTCCAAGCTTGCCCATCACAGAGCAGGTACAGCAGGGCATCAGCAGTGCAGGCTTCCTTCACTTACAGAATAGGTACATCAGGGGATCAGCGTCTAAGCTTGCCCGTCACAGAGCAGGTACATCAGGGCATCAGCAGTGAAGGCTTCCCTCAGTCATAGAATATGTAAATGAAGTCATCAACAGTGCAAGCTTCCCTCACTCACAGAAGAGGTACATCACAGCATCAACAGTACAAGCTTAACTCACTTAAGAATCATGTACATCAGGGCGCCAGCAGAGAAAGCTTCCCTCTCACAGAACAGGTAAATCAGGGCATCAGCAGTGCAAGCTTCCCTCAAACACAGAACAGGTACATCAGGGCATCAGCAATGCAAGCTTCCCTCTCACAGAAAAGGTACATCATGGTACCAGCAGTAAATGCTTCTCTCTCTCAGAACAGGTACAGCAGGGCATCAGCAGTGCAAGCCTCCCTTACTCACAAAATAGGTACATCAGGCCATCAGCAGTCTAAGCTTGCCTCTCACGGAACATGTACATCAGGGCAAGAACAGTGCAAGCTTCCCTTATTAGTAGAATAGGTACATCAGGGTATCAGCACTGCAAGATTTCCTCATACGCAGAACAGGTACATCATGGTATCAACATCGCAAGGTTTCCTCATACGCAGAACAGGTACATCAGGGTAACATCAGTGCAAGCTTGGGTCACTCAGAAAATAGGTACATCAGGGCATCAGCACTGCTGGCTTCCCTCATACACAGAACAGGGGCATCAAGGGCATCAGCAGTGCAAGCTTTCCACTCTCAGAATAGGAACATCAGGGCATCAGCAGTGCAAGCTTCCCTCGCCCACAGAACTTGTACGTCGGAGCATCAGCAGTGCAAGCTTACCTCACACACAGATCAGGCACATCAGGACATCATCAGTGCAAGATTACCTTATAGAATATGTACATCAGGACATCAGCAGTGCAAGCTTCCCTCACTTACGGAACAGGTACATCTGGGCATCAGCAATGTAAACTTCCCTCACACACACACAGATCAGGTACGTCGGAGCATCAGCAGTGCAAGCTTACCTCACAGTACAGGTACATCAGGACATCATCAGTGCAATCTTACCTCATAGAATAGGTACATCAGGACATCACAGTACAAGCTTCCCTCACACACAGAACAGGTACATCAGGGCATCAGCAGTGTAAGATTCCCTCTCACAGACAGGGACATCATGTTAGCAGCAGTGCAAGCTCCCCTCTCACAGAACAAGTACATTAGGGCATCAGTAGTGCAAGCTTCCCTCACCCACAGAGAAGGTACATCAGGGCATCAGCAGTGCAAGCTTCCCTCACTTACAGAACAGGTACATCGGGGCATCAGCAGTGCACGCTTCCCTCTCACAGAACAGGTACATCATGATAACAGCAGTACAAGCATCGCTCTCTGCGAAGAGGTACATCAGGGCATCAGCAGTGCATCTTCCCTCACTCACAGAATAGGTACATCAGGCCATCAGCAGTCTAAGCTTGCCTCTCAAAGAACAGGTACCTCAGAGCATCCATAGTGAAGGCTTCCCTCACTCATAGTATAGGTACATCGGAGTATCAGCAGTACAAGCTTTCCTCATTGACAGAACAGGTACATCACGTCATCAGCAATGCAAGCTTCCCTCACTCACGGAACAGGTATATCAGGGCATCAACAGTGCCAGCTTCCCTATCACAGAACAGGTATATCACGGTAGCAGCATAAAAAGCTTCCCTCTCTCAGAACAGGTACATCAGGGTATCAGCAGTGTAAGCTAACTTCACTGACAGAACAGGTACATCACGTCATCAGCAATGCAAGCTTCCCTCACTCACAGAACAGGTACATCAGGGCATCAACAGTGCAAGCTTCCCTGTCAAAGAACAGGTATATCACAGTAGCAGCAGTAAAAGCTTCCCTCCCTCAGAACAGGTACATCAGGGTATCAGCAGTGCAGGCTTCCCTCACTTATAGAATAGGTACATCAGGGGATCAGCGTGTAAGATTGTTTCTCACAGAACAGGAAAATCAGGGCATCAACAGTGCAGGCTTCCCTTAGTCATAGAATAGGTAAATAAAGTCATCAGCAGTGCCAGCTTCCCTCACTCACAGAACAGGTACATCACGGCATCATCAGTACAAGCTTCCCTCACTCAAGGAACATGTACATCAGGGCGCCAGCAGTGAAAGCTTCCCTCTAACAGAACAGGTAAATCATGGTAACAGCAGAACAAACTTCCCTCTCTCAGAACAGGTACATCAGGGCATCAGCAGTGTAAGCTTCCCTCAAACACAGAACAGGTACATCAGGGCATCAGCAGTGCAAGCTTCCCTCAAACACAGAACATTGACATCAGGACGCCAGCAGTGCAAGCTTCCCTCACTCACAGAACAGGTACATAAGGGCATCAGCAATGCAAGCTTCCCTCTTACAGAAAAGCTAGATCATGGTACCAGCAGTAAAAGCTTCTCTCTCTCAGAACCGGTACAGCAGGGCATCAACAGTTCAATCTTCCCTTACTCACAAAATAGGTACATCAGGCCATAAGCAGTCTAAGCTTGCCTCTCACGGTACAGCAGTCTACGCTTGCCTCTCACAGAACAAGAACATCAGGGCATGAACTGTACAGGCTTACCTTACTAGTAGAATAGGTACATCAGGGTATCAGCACTGCAAGCTTTCCTCATACGCAGAACAGGTACATCATGGCATCAACATCGCAAGCTTTCCTCATACGCAGAACAGGTACATCAGGGCAACATCAGTGCCAGCTTAGGTCACTCAGAAAATAGGTACATCAGGGCATCAGCAGTGCTGGCTTCCCTCATACACAGAACAGGTGCATCAGGGCACCAGCCGTGCAAGCTTCCCTCCCTCAGAACAGGTACATCAGGGCATCAGCAGTGCAAGCTTCCCTCACACATGGAACAGGTGCATCAGGACATCATCAGTGCAAACTTACCTCATAGAATAGGTACATCAGGCCATCAGCAGTGCAAGCTTCCCTCACTCACTGAACAGGTACATCAGGGCATCAGCAGTGCAAGATTCCCTCTCACAGAACAGGGATATCATGTTCGCAGCTGTACAAGCTTCCCTCTCTCAGAACAGGTATAGCAGGGCATCAACAATACAAGCTTCCCTCACTCACAGAATACGTACATCATAGCATTAGCAGTCTAAGTTTGCCTCTCTTAGGACAGGTACAGCAGGGCATCAGCAGTACAGGCTTCCGTCACACACAGAATAGGTACATCAGCGGATCAGCAGTCTAAACTTGCCTCTCACAGGACAGGTACATCAGGGCATCAGCAGGGCAAGCTACCCTCACTCACAGAACAGGTATACCAGGGTATCAGCAGTGTAAGCTCCTCTCTCACAGAACAAGTACATCAGAGCATCAGCAGTGCAAGCTTCTCTCACACACAAAGCAGGCTCCTCTGACCTCCTGGTCAGGGAACTATGCTCTCCCCCTCGCGCAGCTCTGTCGTTGCGCCACTGCCCCCAGCACCTCTCTAGTTGCAGGTAGGTGTTCGAGGCCCTCCTCCACCCGCAGGCTCCTGCCTGCGCCTCATCCCTGGTGGTCCAGTGGGAGAGCCTTGCTCTACTGCTGGCCGGCTCAGCCAGCCTGCTCTGTCTCTTGTCCTGTTATTGTGCCTGTTTTCCTGTTTTGTTTGCCTGTTTTCCTCTTTTGTTATCACTGTGCCTCATTGTGTCCTTGGTTTAGTTTTATTGTATTGTGCACGTTTTTCGCTGCCTTTTTCCCGCCGCTGCTGCCCCCACGGCCCTTCCCCCCTGCCGGTTCTCGCTCCCGCCTTTGAGCTGTGTTTCCCTCCCCGTTCCCTATTTAATGGCAGCCACTGCGCGGCCGCGCAGCGTATGCGTCAAAGGCGTGCCAAAGGCAAGCCCGTCTGCGCCCGTCCACGACCCGACCGCAACCAGCACCAGGGACCCTGGTCCTCGGACCACCCACCACTACGACTCAGCTGCCCTCCACGCACTCAACCCCGGAAGGAACAACAACTGCCAGCTGTCCACGCCGAACACCACCCACGGACAGTTCTCCTGCAGACACTGCCGACAAACCTTCACCAACCTCTGCACCCCAACGGCCACCACCCTCCTGCCGGACGCCAGCACTCACGAAGCTCTGAGCTGCATCCTCCTCAACGTGCGCTCCCTGCACAAACACGCAGTAGAAATCTGGGACCTCCTCGACACCCTCTCGCCAGATGTCACCTTCTTCACGGAAACCTGTACCAACCCCTCCTCCACCCCCGACATTGCGACCACCATACCTGACGGATACAATATCCAGAGAAAGGACCGCCCCAACCACCCAGGAGGAGGACCCGCCATCGCACATAAGAACTCCCTCTGACTCACCACCTCCAGCACGAACAAGCCCTCGTGCCCCACAGAACACCTCCATTTCCAGATCCAGACCAGCCCCAGAATGACCCTACGCGGCACCCTCGCCTACAGACTTTCCGGACATCGAACTGCGTTCACCACTACCATCACCGACCTCATCACCCCCCCACGCCATTGCCTCCATGGACTACGTGCTGCTCGGAGACCTCAACGTCCACCTCGACGACCTCAGCGATCCCAACTGCTCCGCCCTCCTGGACAACCTCGCCAACATTGGACTGAAACAGCTCGTCACGACCCCCACCAACAAGGCAGGACACACCCTCGACCGCATCTTCGCTGGAGGCAACAATATCCACTTCAGCCACACCACACAACTCCCCTGGACGGACCACCACTGTGTACACTTCTCTTTCGACAAGGCCACCTCTCACAAACCTACAACACACCCCTCACGAAGAAACTGGAGCAAGGCCACTGAGGAGCACCTCAATTCCACCCTCAACCACGATCCCCCTCCCACCTCGACAGATGCCAAATCTGCAGCCAAAGAACTACACAGATGGATCACCAACTGCGCAGACAAGCTTGCCCCCCTCCGCAACACTGACAGACAGCGCCCCAGGGAGGCCACCTGGTTCACCACCGACCTCCAAGAATCCAGACGCACCTGCAGACGTCTGGAGAAGCTATGGAGGAACAGCAAAACCACGGAAGACAATACCACCTACAAGCACGCCATGACGGAATACCACCAACGCATCAGATCCACCAAAAGGACCTTCATCCAGAACAGAATCCTCGCCAACTCCAGCAACTCCAAGGAACTTTTCAGCATCATCCAGGAATTCACCAAACCCCCCAGCGAAGCCACGGACGTCACACCCTCCCAGGACCTCTGCGACAAACTCAGCTCCTACTTCCATCTGAAATTCAAGACCCTCTACGACAACTTCAACGAACAGACACCGAAACCAGCCCTTCCTCCAGCAACGACAGCCAGCCTACCATATCCGCCTGGACTCCGGTCACCACCGAAGACACCACCACGGCCATGAAAAGCATACACTCAGGAGCTCCACGGACCCCTGCCCACCGCACATCTTCCACAGAGCCGCCGCCACCATAGCACCCGAGCTGCGACGCACCATCAATGCCACCTTCGAAGCCGGCACTTTCCCCGACAACTGGAAACGCGCAGAAGTCAAGCCCCTCCTCAAGAAGCCCTCTGCAGACCCGACAGACCTCAAAAACTAAAGACTCATCTCTCTCCTCCATTTCACGGCCAAAGTCACAGAGAAGATCATCAAGGTCCAGCTAATGAACTTTGTCGAAGAGAACTCCATCCTCGACCCTTCCCAATCCGGATTACTCAGCAACCACAGCATTGAGACCACACTCCTTGCCACCACTGACGACATCTGCACTCTCCTCGACCAAGGCCACACCACGGCCCTCATCCTACTAGACCTATCTGCAGCCTTCAACACCGTCTCCCTCCGCACTCTCACCGCCAGACTCCAGAACGCCGGCATACAGGGAACCGCCCTCAACTGGCTCCGCTCCATCCTCACCGGCAAAACCCAAAGAAGCAGTCTTCTGCCCTTCCTCTCCGAACCCATAGAGATCAACTGCGGAGTACCCCAAGGATCATCACTCAGCCCCATGCTCTACAACATCTACATGGCCCCCCTCGCCGCCATCGTCAGACAGCATGGACTCAGCATAGTATCCTACGCCGACGACACGCAGCTCATCCTCTCCCTCACAAAGGATCCCCACTCAGCTTCCAGGAAGGAATGAAAGAAGTTGCATTCTGGATGTCCCAAGACCTTGGTCCCAGGACGTCACTCTCCCCGCAGCTCCGTGGTGGTCTGCTTCGCCTGGAAGCCAGCCAGCTCCCCATTGCAGGGTTCGAGGCCTCCCTTGTTCCCGTTTTTGGTTAAGTGGTTTTCTTCCCACTGTTTCTCTCCCTGGATCGTTTTTGCGCACTACAATTGTCTGCCATAGTTTTATTGTATTTACTTTGTTTACTGTACTGTGCCCGTGTTGTTTTGCCACCTGATACTTCTGTGCCCCGTTTTCCCGCCGTTGCCCTCCTCTGCCGCTGACCCTCCCCTTCCGCCCCGCTCCCGCCTCCCAGCTACTCGTCCCTCCCCTACAAATGCCCACCGCTGTGCGGTTGCGCGCAGCGGGCGCGCCGCTGGTGCACCAAAGGCAAGCCCGTCTGCGCCTGGACCGCGCCCAGCAACAGAACCCCTGGTCCCCGCGACTGCCACGACGACCGACGCCACTACGACGCCAGCACCCTCCTCGCACTCAACTCCGGACGATCACACACCTGCATCCTGGCCGCCCCGAAGCGCACCCAAGGACCCTTCTCCTGCCGGAGCTGCAGCTTCACCAGCCTCCGAGCCGCCAAACCGCCCGCCGAGAAAGAACTCAACCACCTCAGATGCATACTACTAAACACCCGCTCCGCACGCAAACACGCCGTCGAACTCTGAGATCTGCTCGACACATCCTCCCCGGACGTCGCCTTCCTGACAGAGACCTGGATGAACGCCTCCTCCGCTCCCGACATCGCCATAGCCATCCCGGACGGCTACAAGATCACCCGCAGGGACCGCACCAACGGAGTAGGAGGTGGAATCGCCGTCATCCACAAGAACACCCTCAGGGTCTCGACCAGCACTGACGATACCCTCAGCACCACCGAACACCTGCACTTCCAGATCCACACGGACCCCAACACCACCCTCAGAGGAACTCTCGTCTACAGACCCCCCGGACCCCGACCTCAGTTCAGCGACTCCATCGCCGACTTCGTCAGCACGCACGCCCTGGCCTCCACAGACTACATCCTCCTGGGAGACCTGAACTTCCACCTCGAGAACAACAACGACACCAACTCCACCACCCTGATCGACAACCTCGCCAACCTCGGACTCAGACAGCTCGTCACAACACCCTCCCAATCCGCCGGCCACACGCTTGACCCCATCTTCTCCGCAAGCTCTCACGTCACCTTCAGCCACACCACCGAACTCCACTGGACCGACCACAGCTGCATCCACTTCACCTTCCGGAAACCCACCACGCACCAGCGCACTCACCAGATCCCCCGCCGCAGCTGGAGCAAAGTCACCGATGACCAACTAAACACCACCCTCGCCCGAAGCCCACCCGCCGACCCCACCGACACCGCCGCCCGCAACCTCAGGCGATGGATCGACAACTGCGCCAACACTCTCGCCCCGATCAAGAAACCCTCCAACAGACGCACTGACAAGAAAGCCAGCTGGATCTCTGCGGACCTCCAGGCCTCCAAGCAAACCTGACGGAAACTAGAGAAGAAATGGCACCGCGAACCGACTCCGGACAGCTACGCGGCCCACAAGAACGCCATCCGCAGACACCATCACCTCATCAGATCCGTCAAAAGAACCTCCTTCAAGGACCGCCTCGACAACAACGCACACAACAGCAAAGAGCTCTTCAACATCGTGAAGGAACTCTCCAACCCCAGCTCCAGCACCAACGACATCCCACCATCGCAAGACCTGTGCGACTCCCTTGCCACCTTCTTCCATCGCAAGATCGCAGACATCCACGACAGCTTCAACAACCTGACCGCTCTGACAGCCACCGACACCTCAGACCACCCGGCCACCATCCACATCGATCCACTGCTCACCTGGACCAACGTGAACGACGACGACACCGTCAAAATCATGAACACCATCCACTCTTGCTCTTCGTCAGACCCATGCCCGCACCACATCTTCAACAAAGCTAGCGCCGCCATCGCACCCCATCTCCGCAAGGTCATCAACATCTCCTTCGAGACCGCGACCTTCCCGGAGAGCTGGAAGCACGCCGAGATCAACGCCTTACTCAAGAAACCCAAGGCGGATCCGAGAGACCTCAAGAACTTCCAGCCCATCTCCCTGCTCCCGTTCCCAGTGAAGGTCATCGAGAAGATCGTCAACGGACAACTGACCCGCTACCTCGAGGAGAACAACATCCTGGACCCGTCCCAGTCCGGGTTCCGCAGCAACCACAGTACCGAAACTGCCCTCATCGCCGCCACCGACGACATCAGGACCCTGCTGGACAACGGTGAAACCGCGGCCCTAATCCTCCTGGACCTCTCAGCCGCCTTCGACACTGTCTGCCACCGTACCCTACGCACGCACCTCCACAATGCAGGGATCCGAGACAAGGCTCTGGAATGGACCACCTCCTTCCTCTCCGGCAGAACCCAGAGCGTCCGCCTCCCCCCATTCTGCTCCGAAGCCTCTGAGATCATCTGCGGCGTACCCCAAGGATCCTCCCTCAGCCCGACACTGTTCAACATCTACATGGCACCGCTCGCCCACGTCGCCCGACTGCACGACCTCAACATCATCTCTCACGCCGACGACACCCAGCTGATCCTCTCCCTCACCAAGGACCCCCTCACCGCCAAAACCAACCTCCACGAAGGAATGAAGGCCGTCGCCGAGTGGATGAAGAACAGCCGACTGAAGCTGAACTCGGACAAAACGGAGGTCCTCATCCTCGGCTCCACCCCCTCAGCCTGGGACGACTCCTGGTGGCCGACCACACTGGGAGCAGCACCGACACCCACCGACCTCGCACGCAACCTGGGGTTTATCCTCGACTCAACACTCTCCATGACCAAGCAAGTCAACGCCATCTCGTCCTCCTGCTTCAACACCCTACGCATGCTCCGCAAGATCTACAGGTGGATCCCCACCGAAACAAGAAGAACGGTCACCCAGGCCCTCGTCAGCAGCAGGCTGGACTACGGAAACGCCCTCTACGCGGGAGCCTCGGCCAAACTCCGGAAACGACTTCAGCGCCTCTGCACGCCTGATCCTCGACCTCCCTCGCCACAGCCACATCACACCCCACCTGAGAGACCTGCACTGGCTTATCTCAACAGACGACTCACCTTCTACACCCCGAACCGCCAGCTCCGCTCCGCCGACCTCGTCCTCGCCACCGTCCCCCGCATCCGAAGAGCAACCACCGGTGGCAGATCGTTCTCCCACTTCACCGCCAATACCTGGAACACCCTCCCCATCCTCCTACGGCAGACCCAGGACCTACTAACCTTCAGGAGGCTACTCAAGACCTGGCTGTTCGAGCAGTAGCAGCACCCCTCCCAGCGCCTTGAGACCCTCACGGGGGAGTAGTGCGCCTTACAAATGTTCTGATTGATTGATTGATGAGCAGTAGCTGCCTGAAGCTCAACTCGGAGAAGACAGAAGTCCTCGTCCTCGGACCCACCCCCTCAGCATGGGACATCACCTAGTGGCCCACCGCCCTCGGAAACCCTCCTACTCCCACGGACCACGCCCGAAACCTCGGCATCATACTCAACTCCTCCCTCACCAAGACCCGACAGATCAATGCCGTCGCCTCCACCTGCTTCAACACCCTCTGCATCCTTCGCAAGACCTTCAAATGGATCCCCCCCCCGAATCCAGAAAGACCGTCACCCATGCACTCATAACAAGCAGACTGGACCTACGGGAACGCCCTCTACGCCGGAATCAACAAATCCCTGCTCCGCAAACTCCAGACCATACAGAACACTGCAGACAGACTCGTCCTCGCCATCCGACGACATGAACACTTCACCCAACACCTAGGAAACCTCCACTGGCTCCCCATCGAGAAGAGAGTAACCTTCAAGCTACTCACCCACACCTACAAATCCCTCCACAACACCGGACCCCAATACCTCAACGAAAGAGTCTCCTTCCACTTACCCAAGAGAAACCTCCGCTCCGCCGACCTCGTCGAAATCCTGCGCATCCGCAGAGCCAGAGCCGGTGGAAGAGCCTTCTCCTACATCACGGCAAAGACCTGGAACGAGCTCCCGATCAACATCAGACGCTCCCCCACCCTGAACAGCTTCAGGAAGAGCCTCAAGCCCTGGCTCTTTGACTGACCAGGAGCTGGAGCCCCCCCCCCCCCCCACAGCGCCTTGACGCCCTCACGGGCGAGTAGCGCGCTTCACAATTCCTTGATTGATTGATTGTACATCAGGGCATCAGCATTGCAAGCTTCCCTCACCCACAGAACAGGTACATCATGATAACAGCAGTACAAGCATCCCTCTCTGAGAACATGTACATCAGGGCATCAGCAGTCCAAACCTGCCCCCACCCCCATAGAGCAGGTACATCAGGGCATCAGCACTGCAGGCTTCTGTCACTCACAGAATAGGAACATCAGGGCATCAGCAGTCTAAGCGTGCCTCTCAAAGAACAGGTAACTCAGAATATCTATAATGCAAGCTTCAATCACTCACAGAACAGGCACATCTGGGGATCAGCGTCAAATATTGTCTCTCACAGAACAGGTAAATCAGGGCATCAACAGTGCAGACTTCCCTCACTCATAGAATAGGTACATGAGGGTATCAGCAGTGCAAGGTTCCCTCACACACAGAACAGGTACATCAGGGCATCATCAGTGCAAGCTTTCCTCAATCAAAGAACAGGTACATCACGTCATCATCAGTGCAAGCTTCCCTCAACCAAAGAACAGGTACATCAGGGCATCAGCAGTGCAACCTTCCCTCTCACAGAACAAGTTGATCAAGGTAGCAGCAGTAGAAGTTCCCCTTTCTCAGAACAGGTGCATTAGAGCATCAGCAGTGCAAGCTTCCCTCCCACAGAACAGGTACATCAGGGCATCAGCAGTGCAAGCATTCCTCAAACACAGGACAGGTACATCAGGGCCTCAGCAGTGCGAGCTTCCCTGAAACACAGAACAGGTACATCAGGGCATCAGCAGTGCAAGCTCCCCTCTCACAGAACATGTACATCATAGTAGCAGCAGTGCAAGCTTTCCTCTCTCAGAATAGATACATCATGGCATCAGCAGTGCAAGCTTGCCCACCCACAGAGCAGGTACATCAGGGCATCAGCAGTGCAGGCTTCCCTCTCTCATGGTATAGCTACATCGAGCTACCAGCAGTGCAAGCTTTCCTCATATGTAGAACAGGCACACGAGGACATCAGCACTGCAAGCTTCCCTCACTGGCAGAGCAGGTACATCAGTTCATCAGGGGTGCAAGCGTCCTTCACTCACAGAACAAGTACATCAGGGCATCAGCAGTGTAAGCTTCCCTCACCCACAGAACAGGTACAATAGGGCATCAGCAGTGCAAGCTTCCCTCTCCCAGAACAGGTGCATTATAGTAGCAGCAGTACAAACTTCCCTCTCACAGAACAGGTACATCAGAGCATCAATCAATCAGGCGTTTGTTAAGCGCGACTACTCACCCATAAGGGTCTCAAGGTGTTGGGGGGGGGGGCTTGGGGTTAGCAGGCTCCAGTCCATCAAGGGGGGGGGGTCTGTCGAAGAGCCAGGTTTTGAGGTTTCTTGCGAAGATGGGGAGCGATGTTGTCTGTCTGAGGTGGAGCGGCAGGGCGTTCCAGGCTCGGGCCGCGAGGAAGGAGAAGAAGCGGCCTCCCGATCTGGTCTTTCTGGTGCGGGGGACCACAGCGTAGGAGAGCTGGGCAGATCGTAGGGTCCTCTGGGGTGCGTGGAATTTGAGTCGGCTGTTCAGGTATGCTGGTCCGGTGCCGTGGAGGGCCTTGTGGGCGTGGGTGAGCATCTTGAAGGTGACTCTAGCTTCGATGGGGAGCCAGTGGAGTGTGCGCAGGTGCTGGGAGATGTGGCAGTGTCTTGGCAGGTCAAGGACCAGTCTTGCAGCAGCGTTCTGGATGTTCTGTGCCTTGCGGGTGAGGTTTTTGTTTATTCCGGCGTAGAGTGCGTTGCCGTAGTCGAGTCTGCTGGTGACCAGGACGTGAGTGACGGTCTTTCTGTGTTCGAGGGGATCCATTTGAAGGTCTTACGTAGGAGGCGGAGGGTGTGGAAGCAGGAGGACGAGACAGAGTTGATCTGGCGGTCCATTTTGAGCTCAGAGTCCAGGAGGATTCCCAGGTTGCGTGCGTGGTCTGTGGGGGTGGGCGGGCTTCCGAGGGCGGGGGGCCACCAGGTGTCGTTCCAGGCGTCGGGGTTTGGGCCTTCTGTTTTGTTGGTGTTTAGTTGTAGGCAGCTGTTTTTCATCCATTTGGCGACAGCTTCCATGCCTTCTCGAAAATTGTGTCTGGCGGTATTGGGTTCGTTGGACAGGGAGAGGATGAGTTGGGTGTCGTCTGCGTATGACACAATGTTGAGTCCGTAGGTTCTGACGATGGGGGCGAGCGGAGCCATGTAGACGTTAAAGAGTGTAGGGCTGAGGGAGGACCCCTGGGGGACTCCGCAGGTGGTAGGTGTAGGGTCGGAGTGGAAAGGGGGGAGTCTGACCCGCTGCGTTCTGCCGGAGAGGAAGGAGCAGATCTACTTGAGGGCCTTGTCTTGGATCCCTGCGTCGTGGAGTCTGCGTATTAGGGTGCGGTGAGAGACTGTGTCGAACGCCGCTGAGAGGTCAAGGAGGATGAGGGCTGCTGTTTCTCATATGTCCAGTAGGGTGCGGATGTCGTCTGTTGCAGCGAGGAGGGCGGTTTTCGTACTGTGGTTTTTTCTGAAGCCGGATTGGGAGGAGTCGAGGATGTTGTGCTCTTCGATGAATGTGGCGAGTTGGCTGTTGATGGCTTTCTCGATGACTTTCGCTGGGAACAGGAGCAGGGAGATGGGTCTGTAGTTTTTGAGGTCGGTGGGGTCTGCCGAGGGTTTCTTCAGGAGGGGTTGACCTCGGCGTGTTTCCAGTCGTCGGGGAATGTGGCGGTTGCCAGGAAGCAGTTGATGGGGTGGCAGAGCATGGGTGCGATGGTGTCGGCGGCTCTGTTAAAAATGGGATGGGGGCAGGGGTCCGTGGGGGCCCTGGAGTGGATTGACTTCATCATCTTCAGTGTGTCTTCGGTGGTGAGGGCTGTCCAGTTGTCGATCGCTGGCTTCAGGGTGTCGGGGTGGTTGGTGAGGGTTCAGTGTGTTGGTTGTCTTTGTCGAAGTTGTTGTAGATGCTCTTGATTTTGTGGTGGAAAAAGGTGCGGAGATTGTCGCAGAGGTCTTGTGAAGGAGGGATGTCGGTGGACTCGCTGGTGGGTTGGGCGAACTCCTTGATGATGTTGAAGATTTCTTTGCTGTTGTGTGCGTGAGTGGAGATTCTGTCTTCAATCGCTTTTTTTCTCGTTTTTCTGATGAGTTGGTGGTGGGCATTGGTGGCGGCTCTGAAGTTGTTGTGGGCTTCTGTGGATTTGGTGTTCCTCCAGGCCTTTTCGAGGCGGCGGCAAGTGCGTCTGGACTCTCGAAGTTCGGTGGTAAACCATCTGGCTTTCATGGCGTGGGTATTGTTGTTTTTCTTGAGGGGGGCTATGGTGTTGGCGCTGTCGAAGATCCATCTGTGCAGGGTTCGGGCTGCGGTGTTGGAGTTGTCGTTTTCTGCGATGGTTGGGGTGGAGTTGCTGAGTGATGAGGTTAGCTGGTCGTCGGTGATTCTGGTCCAGTTTCTTCGTGGGAGCAGGTGCAGGTGTCTGTGGATGGTGGGTGTTCTGAGGGTGAAGTGGATGCATCAATGGTCAGTCCATGGGAGTTCGGTGGTGTGGCTGAAGGTGATGGAGTTACCTGTGGTGAAGAGGGGGTCGAGGGTATGTCCTGCTGAGTGCGTGGGCTCGGTCACGATCTGGCGGAGTCCAATGTTGTGGAGGTTGTCCAGGAGGGATGTGGTGCTGGGGTCCAGTTGGTTGTCGAGGTGGAAGTTGAGGTCTCCCAGTAGGGTGTAGTTGGTGGACGCGATGGCATGCGGGGAGATGATGTCCGTGATGGAGTTGGCAAAAAGTCCGCGGGGTCCAGGGGGTCGGTAGATGAGGGTTCCTCGGAGGGTGGTGGTAGGGCTGGCCAGTATCTTGAAGTGAAGGTGTTCCATCAGGTCAGTGGGCTCGTCAGGGAGTGTGCTCAGGCAGAGGTTGGATTTGTGGACGATGGCGATTCCTCCTCCCGGGCGGGTGGGGCGGTCCTTCCTGGAGATCTTGTATCCTTGGGGAATGACGATGGCTATGTCCGGTCCCGAGGTGGTGTTGGTCCATGTTTCGGTGAAGAACGCTGCGTCCGGGGTGGTGCTGTCGAGGAGGTCCCAGATTTCGGTGGTGTGTTTGTTGAGGGATCGGACGTTGAGGAGGATGCATTGCAAGGTCTTCGGTTGGGTTGTGGTCTTGCGGGCGGGTTGCGCCGGGTCCGTGGTCTTGGCGGTGCTGCAGGTGTGCCGGCAGCGGTGACAGCTGAAGGGTCCGTGGGTGTCGGCTGCTGATGCTAGCTTGCAGTTGTTGTTGCGTCCTGGGTTGAGAGCGTGGAGTGCCGCTGGGTCGTAGCGTTGGTGTTGAGGAGGTCCAGGGTTCCTGGCGCTGGTTGCGGTCGGGTCGCGGACGGGCGCAGACGGGCTTGCCTTTGGTGCGCCTTCGGCGCGCCAGCGGCGCACCCGCTGCCATTAAGTAGGGGTCGGGGAGGGCTGGACAGCTGGGAGGCGGGGAGGGGAGCTGGATTGGGCCGGTCGCGTTGGTCGTGCTGGGGGGGAGGGGCCGCGGGGGCAGCAGCGGCAGGGAAAAACGGGCAAAAAAGGCAAAAAGAGAGGAAAGAGTGGAAATGAGGCAGTGAAAGGTGCAAGAAAAGTGGGGGAAAGACACAGAAGGAGAGTGAGAGGGAAAGATTAAATCAGTGAAAAACGAGTGAAAACGGAGGAAAGACACAGAGGGGGAGTGAAAGGGGAGATTGAAATCAGTAAAAAACGAGTGAAAACGGAGGAAAGACAGAGGGGGAGTGAAAGGGGGAGATTGAAATCAGTAAAAAACGAGTGAAAACGGAGGAGAGACACAGAGGGGGAGTAAAGGGGGAGATTGAAATCAGTAAAAAACAAGTGAAAACGGAGGAAAGACACAGAAGGAGAGTAAAAGCGGGAGATTGAAATCAGTGAAAGACAAGTGAAAACAGAGAGAAAGAGCGGAGCGAGAGAAAGGAGACAGAGGTCCACTGGATGAGGCGCAGGTAAAACCTGCGGGTGGAGGAGGGCCTCGAACAGCAGCACTCGAGAGTGTAGGGGCTCGGGGGAAGGCCTCACTTGATGGTGGAGCTGCGAGGGGGGGGAGCAATTTCACTGACAATGAGTCGGTGGTCTTGCTCGCCAGTCCCCGCAGCGGCCGCCATTAAGTAGGGGTCGGGGAGGGCTGGACAGCTGGGAGGCGGGTAGGGGAGCTGGATTGGGCCGGTCGCGTTGGTCGTGCTGGGGGGGGAGGGGCCGCGGGGGGCAGCAGCGGCAGGCAAAAACGGGCAGAAAAGGCAAAAAGAGAGGAAAGAGTGGAAATGAGGCAGTGAAAGGTGCAAGAAAAGTGGGGGAAAGACACAGAAGGAGAGTGAGAGGGAAAGATTAAATCAGTGAAAAACGAGTGAAAACGGAGGAAAGACACAGAGGGGGAGTGAAAGGGGGAGATTGAAATCAGTAAAAAACGAGTGAAAACGGAGGAGAGACACAGAGGGGGAGTGAAAGGGGGAGATTGAAATCAGTAAAAAATAAGTAGAAACGGAGGAAAGACACAGAAGGAGAGTAAAAGAGGGAGATTGAAATCAGTGAAAAACAAGTGAAAACGGAGAGAAAGAGCGGAGCGAGAGAAAGGAGACAGAGGTCCACTGGACCACCAGGGATGAGGCGCAGGTAAAACCTGCGGGTGGAGGAGGGCCTCGAACACCAGCACTCGAGAGTGCAGGGGCTCGGGGGAAGGCCTCACTTGATGGTGGAGCTGCGAGGGGGAGAGAGCAATTTCACTGACAATGAGTCAGTGGTCTTGCTCAACAATGCAGGCTTCCCTCACTCATACAATAGGTACAGCAGGGTGTCAGCAGTGCAAGCTTCCCTCAAAAGCAGAACAGGTACATCAGGGCATCAACATAACTAGCTTTCATGACTCACAGAGCAGGTACATAAGGGCTTCAGCAGTGCAGGCTTCTCTCACACACAGAACAGGTACATCAGGGCATCAGCAGTGCAAGCTTCACTCACTCACAGAGCAGGTGCATTAGGGCATCAGCAGTGCAGGTTTCCCTCACTCACAGAACAGGTACATCAGGGCATCAGCAGTGCAAGCTTTCCTCACTCACAGAACAGGTGCAATCAGGTCATCAGCAGAGCAAGCTTCCCTCACTCACAGAACAGGTGCAATCAGGTCATCAGCAGAGCAAGCTTCCCTCACTCACAGAACAGGTACATATCACCTTCATCAGTGAAAGCTTTACTCACTCAAAGATCAGGTACATAAGGGCATCAGCAGTGCTAGCTTCCTTCACTCACAGAATACATACATCAGGGCATCAGCAGTGCGAGCTTCCCTCTCGCAGAACAGGTACATCAGGGCATCAGCAATGCAAGCTTCCCTCAAAAACAGAACAGGAACATAAGGGCATCAGCAGTGCAAGCTATCCTCACTCACAGAATATGTACATCAGGGCATCAGCTTTGCAAGGTTCCCTCTCACAGAACAGGTCCATCATGGAAGCAGCAGTACAAGCTTCCCTCTTTCGGAACAGGTACAGCAGGGCATCAGAAGTGCACGCTTCCCTTACTCACAAAATAGGTACATCAGGGCGTCAGCAGTCTGAGATTGCTTCTCACAGAGCAGATACATCAGGGCATCAACAATGCAGGCTTCCCTCACTCATAGCATAGGTACATCAGAAAATCAGCAGTGCAAGCTTCACTCATAAGCAGAACAGGTACATCACGTCATCATCAGTGCAAGCTTTGCTCATACGCAGAACAGGTACATCATGGCATCATCAGTGCAAGCTTCCCTCAATCAAAGAACTGGTACATCAGGGCATCAGCAGTGCAACCTTCCCTCTCACAGAACAGGTAGATCAAGGTAGCAGCAGTAGAAGTTTTACTCTCTCAGAACAGGTACACCAGGGCATCAGCAGAAAAAAGCTTCCCTCAAACACAGAACAGGGACATCAGCGCATCAGCAGTGCAAGCTTCCTTCAAACACAGAACAGGGACATCAGGGCATCAGCAGTGCAAGCTTCCCTCACACCCAGAACAGGTACATCAGGGCGTCAGCAGTGTAAGCTTCCCTTACTCAGAGAAGAGGTGCATCAGGTCATCAGCAGAGCAAGCTTCCCTCACTCACAGAACAGGTACACTTCACCATCATCAGTGAAAGCTTTACTCACTCAAAGACAGGTACATCCGGGCACCAGCAGTGCAAGCTTCCCTCTCACAGAACAGGTAATTCAAGGTAGCAGCAGTAGAAGCTTCCCTCCGTCAGAACAGGTATATCAGGGCATCAGTAGTGCAAGCTTCCCTCAAACACAGAATAGGGACATAAGGGCATCAGCAGTGCAAGTTTCCCTCTAAAAAGGCCAGGGACTTCAGGGCATCAGCAGTGCAAGCTTCCTTCACTCACAGAATAGATACATCAGGGCATCAGCAGTGCAAGCTTCCCTCTCACAGAACAGGTCCATATTTGTCAGTTCCTGCTCTACATAAGTTAGCCATTTAATTTTAACACGATTCTCCAATTTTAGGCAGTCTGTTATAATATTTTGTGTTAGGGTCAAAGTGTCCCTATTCCAGATAGAGCGCCAAAGGAGAATTGGTGCCAATTTAATTGAGTCGGTAATATAGGGTAAATCCAGCTCAATATGTACAATATAATTTGAATAAGATTGAGGTCGGGACACCAAATTCTTAAAAAACGTATTTTCAATAGCTTGTAGGGAATTAATCGAGGCCGTCCCCCAGACCCCTGCCCCATAAATCGCTGCAGCTTTGGCTTTAGCCTGATAAATCTTCTTAATTGTATTTAATGGCTTAGACCCCAGTTTCTGTGAGAAAGCCTTGATCGCAGTTAGACTTCTCTCAAGACCGAATGCTCTACCCTCCACTAGTTGTTGCCACGTCTGATTATTATCAAGAAGGACCCCCAAATAAGGAAATGAGTCCACTATCCCGATTTTCCCCGAGTCCATGTAAAAGCTGGGTATTTTATCATGTCTTCCTGTCCCTGCTGCAATTACAAAGGACTTCGATTGATTAACTTGTGGTCGTATAGGCTGTGATGAGAGTCTGAAGGCCTAATCCTGTTCGGGCAATAAGTACAGCGTCATCGGCATAAGCCAAGATGGGCACTGGAAGGGAGTCCAGCATAGGGACATCCAGAGTTGTATTCACAAGCGCCTTTTCCACTCCGTTTGTTTACATTGAGAAAGGGAAAGGAGCCAGGACGCAACCCTGTCTTACCCCCCTTAAGATCTTAAAAGGGTGGCTACATTCCCCATTTTTCCCATAATGCACTGAAGCAGGAGCGTCTGAATATAGCTGTCGTATGAAATTAATAACTACTGGATCACAGCCCATCTCCTCCATTATGTGCCAGAGCTTAGAGTGGGAAACACAGTCGAACACTTGCGAAAGATCCGTAAAGGCGAGGTGGAAGTTTCCCACCCTTAGCCCTAGTATATTTATCCACAGTCAAGGAGAGGTTCAGACATTGGTCAACTGTCCCTTTTCCTCGCTGGAACCCATACTGGGCTTGCATAAGTATGTTCTTCACCTTTGCCCATAGCTCCAACCTAGATAAGAGGAGTCGACCCATTAATTTTGCAGTTGTGTCTAAGAGGCCTATAATTCTTAGGGCTCCCCCTGTCACCATTCTTATATATAGGAACAATTATACTAGATTTCCAAGAGACTGGTGGACCTATCCGGGCTATATTATTAAAAACATTAGTTAGTAAGCGTACCCAAAGATCTAGGTTGTCCTGAAAGAAATCTATCGGGACCCCATCTGGTCCAGGTGCTTTTCTTCGAGAACAGGCTTCCAACCCTTCCCTTACCTCTCCAAGCGAGGAAGATAGCCTCTCTTGATTGGTAGAGTATATAATGGGAACGGATGTAGCATCATGAGTATTGGGACCGAAAATACTCAGAAAGTGGGCCACCCACTCTTCTTCGACCACATTGGTGTCCAAAGAGGGCTCACCCGTAGGCTTAAAATTAGGTGAGTTAATTAGATCGCAAAACTCTCTACTATTTCCGTTTGTGGAGGCCTGCTCCGGCTTAACCCATATTTCCTCCCTCATTGATCTTTCCCTTTTCTTCCTCGATTCTTTGTACACCTTCCGTGCTAAAGAGATTTGTTCCCTATTTCTAGGTTGGTTATTTAGTGCTTTATAAAGAGCCTTCCTTGCTTGAGTGCATGGAGTATCAAACCAGCCTTTAGTTTTCCTTGACTTGGGTTCCTTCTGGCGGGTGAGTGCCCCTTTTATATGGTTTAAAAGGTCTTCAAAGGAAGAAATTGAATCTACTGGAGATAACTCTTGATCCAGACAGTTAATGATACTCTGTTGGGATTTGCGTATCACCTCCGGTACCAATTTGTGTTTGTCTATTTGGGTCTGGTAATCGTTTATCCTGGCCAGTATGGGGGATTGCATTAACTGCTGCTTTTTCTCAATCCCAGGAGGTAAGAGAACTCCACAAGTTAATCTTGCATGATCACTTAAGGGGTAAACCGAACAACCAGATCTGTGACCCTACCAGTAAGGGAATTAGAGATCATTATGTAATCAATGGTTGACTCGGACTGTTCGTGAAAGAAAGTTTTCTGTGGAGAATCCATCCTGCCATTTGGGTCACCAATTAGAGAAATGTCTCTAGTGAAAAGGAATCTATTTAAGGTACAACCATAACTATTATGCAGAAAATGATACGTCGGGTAACCCAACAGATCTACTAGGCCACATAGTCGGTGTTGGGTAAACTTACAGGGGGGAAGGTTAAAATCACCCATCCATATGATGCTTGGAGGTTTATTTTTCCCTAACTCATTACAAATCCTATTAACTGCCCTATTTACTTCCTCAGCAACTAACTACATATTTGGACTAAAGTTGTTGTAGTAGTTGATTAGGAGCCAAGGCCCTTCCTGTTTATGTTCTAAGATAAGAAGGTGGAAATACTGGCTTACAGCCTCAAATTTTTTTACTTGTATTTCCGCCGTGTTAGGGGTTAAGGTTATGAGTCCCCCCTTGGCCCTCCCTGAGACTGAAGGTACAGCCTTTGTTTGGAATGAGCGGTAGCCATTTATAAAGACGGGATCAATTGCCCATGTCTCTTGAAAGCAGGTAATATCTTGACCTTCCCACTCTTTTAGCCAATTGGAGTTCTTCAGCTTATTTTGAATTCCTGCAATATTCCATGTCAGTATCTTTAATATATTAGTTGACCTATTCCTATTGGCAACATTTTCGAGGGGCTCATTGGGTTCAGGAGATTTTATTATTGCTATGCCTGAATCTAAAGTTGCCGGTAATTTCAGTCAGTCGCATTGTTCCAGATCACTGAGGGGGGCGAATCTATTCTCAAGGGTTACCCCTCGAATACCCTTCTCAATTGAAGGGATAGTTCTCATTTGACCCCCACCCCTTCTGGATCTGGGTTCGCTTACCAAGGTCGGAGGGCGTGTAGTGAAAAAAAAAACCATAGGGTAGTGCTTTTATCTGTGTTCCCCTAGGGGGGTCCCTACATAAATGATCCAGAAGAGCTCTTGGGGTGTGGTAGTTGTTAAAATTCACAATCACACAATCCCCGTCCATTGATTTATTTGTTGTGCCTAACCATTCCACCCTTCTCGCCATGATAATGTGTTTGGCAAGTGGAACAACCCCTTTTCCCACACTCGGAACCTGGGAGGACAGCCAGTGCAAAGATGTATCCATCAGTTGGATAGTATTTTCCGTCTGATCCTTTCTTAAGGTTGGAACATTACTTAGCTAGGATCAGAACGAAGGGGTCTGAGGCACGAGGGAGGTGCAAAGATTGGTAGTTTTTACTGAGTGCCCCCCTAAGCGGTCTGTGCTGATTAGAATGGAGGGCCGCCCCCCTCCATTCCTGTAAAGTTGGATCATTGATGGTAGTAAAGGGTTGCAACGAGGGATCTCGTCTCTATTCTGCAGTTGATGTTATACTGGATGAGGCATTGGGACCTGGGGCTCCGCTTGAACGGTGGGTGACAAACTATTCCTATTAGTGGGCCTATTCGTATTCCTCTCTTTCCTGTTGGGGGTCATAAGTCCTCCCCCCCCCACCTGGAATGGTTGGGCCCCCGAGGCAATTCCACTCCGTACACGTGGCGGAGGCCCGGTGGATTGGAGGGGAAGCCCAGTAGAATGATGAGGAGTTGGAATTACAAAAGCCCTCAATATGTAACAATCGGTCCTCAATTCTCGTGAGTTGGACTTGCAACGGGTTCAGCAGTACAGTAATTCATGTCTCAAGTCTCTTCCACATGTCATCTCCCCCTCTTGGAGACAAAGAAGACAAGGAAGCAGAATCCTTAGTTAACGCAGGAGACAAGATGGAATTTGGCCCGAGATCAGTTCTTTCTGTTCCTTCCTTTCCTCTACGTTTTTAGGTCTCGCGCCTAGCGTTGCACTGCGCGAGACATTTAGTATGTGAAAAAAGGGGGATTGACCTAGGAATCGCGCACGCTCGTGCGTGTGCGATTCCTTTTGTGCTAGCCCATTGGCCTTTTCGTGCGTCTTTGTATAAAAGACTGCACGCAATTGGCCAAAGGCGGGCGCATTGCTCATGGCCTATTGGTGTCTATTACGCGCTTGGTGCGCGTAATAGACGCCTCCTCCCCTACCCCTTCCTTCCCTCCCCCGGATGCAATGACAGAAGCATAACAAGCATTTGCAATGCAATAGGTCTCGCATTTACACGAGTTTAAGCTATTGACATTATAAATGACAATGCCTTTTATTTATGTTTTAAAAACAAAAATAAAAAGCACTGTCATTTGCAATGTCAATAGCTCAAACTCCCCTAAATGCATAGCCAATAGGTCTCGCCTTTGGGACCATATAAGTGTTTAGCCAGAGATATTGTAGAAGTCTGCAGCATGCTGAGAAGTTATAATAAAGAAGTGTCAGAAGCTTTTTTGTTACCTTATATATGACCAAGAAAGCATTATGTACAACTGAACGACCATATTAAAAAAGTATTAACAATAAATAATGTCTTGAGTTTTTTTTTGTCCTTTCAATGCTGGCAACTTCTATCTGCCTGTCCCAGTGGTTGCTTGTTATGGGTATTTTTGTTATGGGGGGGCATAAATAACAGGATGGTGAGGGTTGGGAAATAGTACCTGTATAACAGTCAGTGAGAGAGTCAGTCAGTTAATCAGTCAGTCAGTGACAGAGTCAGTTAGTTAGTCAGTCAGTGAGTGAGAGAGTCAGTCAGTCAGTGAGAGAGTCAGTCAGTGAGAGAGTGAGAGAGTCAGTCAGTCAGTGAGAGAGTGAGAGAGTCAGTGAGAGAGAGTCAGTCAGTGAGAGAGTCAGAGAGTCAGTCAGTGAGAGAGAGAGTCAGTCAGTGAGAGAGTCAGAGATCAAGTCAGTGAGAGAGTCAGTCAGTCAGTGAGAGAGAGAGAGAGTCACTAAGTCAGTGAGATGGAGAGTGAGTCAGTGAGAGAGTCAGTGAGAGTTAGTGAGAGAGTCAGTCAGTGAGAAAGAGAGTGAGAGTCAGTCATCAGTCAGTCAGTGAGAGAGGCAGTCAGTCAGTGAGAGAGAGTGAGAAAGTCAGTCAGTGAGAGAGAGAGTGAGAGTCAGTAAGTCAGTGAGAGAGTCAGTCAGTCAGTGAGACAGAGTGAGAGAGTCGGTCAGTGAGAGAGTGAGTGAGAGAGCCAGTCAGTGAGAGAGAGAGACAGAGTCAGTCAGTGAGAGAGAGCGAGTCAGACAGTGAGAGAGTGAGAGAGAGAGTCAGTCAGAGAGAGAGAGAGAGTGAGAGTCAGTTGGTCAGTCAGTCAGTGAGAGAGTCAGTCAGTCAGTGAGACAGAGTGAGAGAGTCGGTCAGTGAGAGAGAGTGAGTGAGAGAGCCAGTCAGTGAGAGAGAGTCAGAGAGTCAGTCAGTGAGAGAGAGCGAGTCAGACAGTGAGAGAGTGAGAGAGAGAGTCAGTCAGAGAGAGAGAGAGAGAGAGAGTCAGTTGGTCAGTCAGTCAGTGAGAGAGTCAGTCAGTGAGAGAGTCAGTCAGTGAAGCACTTCTTTGTTTTTAAATGTTGCACAGTAGCCCGCGCTGCTGTGCAATATGTTTAAAATCAAAAGGGAGGGGGAAGCAACATAACTGAGGAGGCGAAGGGAGCAGCAATAACAGACGGTGCTTATAGAGAAAGCAAAATGAGATGGGAGGGATAGAGTGCGGGACAGGTGCAGGTGGAATGGGATGAGGGAAGACGAAATAGTACCCTAATCACATTGGGAGCAGTGGATGGGCACTGATTAAGTTGAACCAATCTGTGCTTGGTCCCATGCTCCACAGAAAAGAACGGAAGTGACATTTGTCCTGTGCCTGCCAATTAGGAGTCTGCAAAGAAGAGCAACACTGAAGCCAACAAATGGTAAGCAATAGGCAGGCTCGAGGTCCTTTATTGTAAACAATAGTGTCTTGCAGGAGCAGCGAATGCAGTGCATGCGCTGTCGCAGGCTCGACCTAAAAAGGGACATGTTTTCCTAATGAAACTTTAAATAGTTGCAGATGTGTACTAAAATGCTAATGAGTGTAATGCATATGAGTGGTGCATTAGACATGGTTTCTTGTAGCCCTAAACCACACGAGGCATCCAATTGCATGTACTTGCAATATACTAGTTTAGAGTTTTTCACAAACCACTAAATTAATATGGATAAATACAGATAAAAATAGCAAAAAATAAATATGGATAATTACAGAATGAAATGGCTACAAAATAAATACCATAAAACTGGGAGCTGTACTTATAAAGCTATAGCAATTAGAGGGTGGCACATTTTCTATTCGCAACAGCAACTAAAATGGAGTAACTCCACTGGCCTTGGGTAAGAAATGCAATTAGAAGGCGAGCAGAAATCTAGCAGAAGGATGCTGGCTGTGGCTTTTGCATTAGAGAACTCCCTGAGGTGCATGTGAACACGAAGGCCGGAGATCTTCTTCCATGGGTGTAGCTGATACACACTAGTTGAGACTTTCGTATTTAAAGGCCAATACTCACTGTGAGACGAAATCATACTTAAATAGGTGAATGTCATTACTTGGTAACCCAGCAAAGAAACTTAGAAGCTGCAACAAGGACAAAAGACAAGTACTGTCATGTATGTACTACACGCTAGTGTTAATGATATTCTGAGAAGTATGTGTACTAATACCAAAGCGGGTACAGTATACAACCTGGAACCAGAGTGAGTACACAAAACTAATTTCCCTAGTACTCGAAAAACATTACCACGAAAGGCGATTGAAAATTGGTCTGAATAGCTGCAAGGCTCATAATACAAGAGCACTTCTTGTTGAAATACCACGAGTAACTGGAAGTTCCCCTCTTATTTGAGGGTTTACAATGAGTAGTGAAAAAGAAGTCCCCAGTCACCTGAGATAATAATTTAGATTGCTTTATCTGCTCAAGTCAAATTCATGAGGCGCTATCATTTCAGGGCAGAGCAGGCAGGAGATGGCCAGATCTAAGAAAGCCCAGCAGGCCTTGAGTTGGGGGCGGGTCAGCCACAAGCAGCAGCTGATGGGCAAATGAGGGAATGGACATGACACACCTGAGACAAAAAATAAAATACTGTTCATTCTTGGAGTAAACCCCTGCTACCAAGAAAAGAGAACCTTTGATTCCGTCAAAAGAGCCAGTGATGCACTGCTGAATGTAAGGTGCAAAAAATTGAACTAAGTGAGGCAGGCCTCCGCTGGGGTGGAGGGTCGGCGCTTGGCTCACTCACTTCATTAAAGCACTATTAACAGACCTCTGGTTCTCATTGAGAGGTAGCACTCTCACAAGTTAGAAATAGCAGGAAGCAAGGCCATCGACTGCACGGAAACTGGGCAATCGTTAGAATGTAGCTACAAGGAAATATAATTCCTTTTAAGTCCCGCATTTAATGCTACACTCACATGCAGAACACTCAGTGACCCCTGCCAAACGAAATTTCATTCTGCGCGCGTCCCCAGGCGGGTTAAACGACAACCTACAATCCGTGCTGGACACATTACTCGAGCCCCGGTGCCAAGCAATATAGGATCGCCTTTCTAGAGTTAATTGTTAATTTCCTGACTCCTGGTTGCACGTGAAATGCTCAAGCAAACTTGGCAGTCACTTCGTGGCATGTGTGGACCTAATTGCACAAGTGAAGGCAGACTCGACCCAGAGGGGAAGCCTTCAAGGCTGGCTCCGCAGGATGTCAGAGTGCTGCGCCGCTGAAATATGTCTCACAAGCGCTGCACGCGGCGCACAATTTAAGAAAGGGATTACAAACCCACTCCTATTTGAGCAACAATTCCCATTAGCTAGCCCGTGAAGCGTTTTGTATTCTTCCTGGTATTACCTTGAGGAGTTTAAAAAAAAAATTAAAAAGTTACACAACAGCAAAAATAGGCACGGCTTGTCTTTTTTTTACATCATCCATAGTCGGGCGGTAAAGTTTTCCTGGTCAACATCTAACTCACAGAAGTAGTTGGTGCCTGTCATTTTCTTTATTTCGCTCTGCAGAAAGTCTGACCCAACGCTATTTATTTGGCATTGCTTTATCAGCCTAATCGTGGTATCCGCTTCTCGCGACTCCGTCGGCCTTAAAAGAGTTCGAAAACAAATGAGAAATAGGGACGTCCAGCCCGAAAAGTCCTGCTTCCAATTTTCTGACTGAAATTAAATAATGTATACATCACGGCCCGGGCTCGCGGCCAGGCAGCTGAACATCTTGTCATCTCTTTGAGGCGGAAAGGAAGTGTGCGCTGCAGCAGGGACGTGCCAAAAGAAACAAGCTGCAGGGAAAGCGTTCGCTTCCGCTTACAAAACAAACACGCCCGCGAGTGGTGCGCGCGCACGCCTGCTTTCAATTATCGCGCCCGTGTCTGGGCACGATAATTGAAACCACATGGCCTATTGGTATCTATTACGCGCACCAAGCGCGTAATAGACACCAATAGGCCATGGGCGGAGCAATGCGCCCGCCTTTGGCCAATTACGTGCAGTCTTTTATAAAAAGACGCATGCAAAGGCCAATCGCGTAGCGATTCCTAGGTCAGCTTCAATTCCCCGTTTTACCTACTAAATGTCTCGCGCAGTGCACCGCTAGGCGAGAGACCTAAAAATACCAGTCGAGTGGCACACTATGCTTAGCACAGATATTTTGGGTTAGTGTTTTGAAGACGCACCCTTAATTACATCGGCGACGCCCCTTCGAGAGAGCCCCCAGTTTTTTCATCCCACTTAAAGCCCCGACTACAACACCCAGGATGCATTTTACTGTCGCACAAAAGTCTGACCTCCGTGGCATTTGAGCACCATAGCGCGGTGTGCAGGAGATCACACGGCGTGTTCCTTTTCTGCTGCCGCATATGAGTGATTACCTGAGCGGCCCCTCTCGTGCAAGCCATGAGATCATCTCCCTGGCCCGGACACACAGCTGGAAAGAGTTACCTTGATAGGATTCTGACACACAACAGCAGGCACTCACTTGTGAGTTCATGCACTCCCGGCGCTTTGGTGTGGTCACGAGTATTATTGGTACGTTCAAATGGCGGGACTCTTAAAATAGCTGCAAATGTGGTTGGAATTTAGACTTCATGTAAGCTGCAATTAGTGTCTTTCTACATTTATTTAACTGATAAATGTACACTCTTTTTTTCAGTAGTGTTTTTAGTTTGCTAGGTAGCCATATGCAATAAATCAATGTACTTGTGTGCAACCATTCACTTTGTAGTACTTGTACACTTATACATTTGCAGCTATTTAAGCTTCATTAGAGAATCTCACATTTTAATTTGATTTAACTATGTGCTGTCAATATGCGCAACTGTGTGCCTGGTTTTCCCCTTTCTGCACGTGTCAATGAGTTAAAGTTGGCAGCAAAAAAAACCCAGAAAACTGTGAGTCTTACACATTTTAGTGATGGGTAGTTCATGCACAGCTGTGATCCCCTCTTATCGCACTAGGATGCTATTTTCGGCAGGGCTGGCAGATGGGTGGGAAGGTTCCTGGGCTGGCGTCAGGCTGTCTGCTGGCTCCGGACTCCTCCCTCGGCCCTTTCCTTTCTGTGCAGCTGCACGACACTCAATCAGCCCATCCCCCTCCCTTCCTCGCGGTAGCAAAGCATGTTGTACTTAATGCCGTCTTCGTTTTTCATGTTTTTTGTGTTCGTGGCTCTTGCGGTAGCAAAGCATGTTTTTGAGTCCCGCCTCTGCTAACCCTGTCCATGAGCCCCTAACCCTGCAGAACCTCTTGCCCTCCTAGGTTGGGCCACGTCTGCAGTCTCAGCAAAGAGGCCAAGGCGCGGTGCATGGGCGTGTGTCCGGCGGGGTGTCAGCATCTCACCGTGCCAGTGCAGAGATGCAGGGTGACTGGCTGCCTTGAGCAGCTGGTGCAGGGTGACTGGCTGCCTTCAGCAGCTGGTGCAGGGTGACTGGCTGCCTTGAGCAGCTGGTGCAGGGTGACTGGCTGCCTTCAGTTGGCATCTCATCATGCCAGTGCATAGCAGCAGGTGACTGGCTGCCTTCTAGATGCTTTGGACGCACATCAATTTAATATTGAAAATAAGAGTACTCCAAATTTAGTTTACTCAAACCATTTTGTAAATCAATGGCCATTGATTTCCCATTTAATCCAAAGATCACACATCACCTGAGTGCATGCATTAGTGCATGAGGCCTGTTGCATGGTTCAAGTCACCACCTCCCGTTTGATGGACCAGGTTCTCGCCTTGGCTGGCACCCCTTGCCTTTGCTGCCTTCCATGTCTCCTTCGCACCCACCACAGCTCTGTCGTTAATGCTCCCCAGAAACCGGTCCCAGGATGCTTGTTTCCGGTCCAGGGATGACATGGCTTGGCAGTTCGGGCTTGACTGTTCCCAGGCACAGGGTCAGACGGATTTGCATATGGCCATGTCTGAACTGGGGTGGTAGAGTGAGCTAAAGAATGATGATGGATTAAACCCAGATCAGTTGACTGGTGGTGAGTGTTTGATTAGCTCAAACACTCCGTCCATCATCCCGTTTGGTATCGCCAGGTTCCCGCCTTGGCTGGCACCCCTTGCCTTGCTGCCTTCCATGTCTCCTTCGCACCCACCACAGCTCTGTCGTTAATGCTCTTGCTTAATCCTTCTCACAGGGCATGCAGGGTGGAATTATTCTGGTCCTGCTGCTGATACATGAAATGTGACCGGCTGCTGAATGTACTTTCTGATGTTTGTAACCTCGCAGCTTGTTCTCATAGTTATGGACATTCCATAACGTCCTGATGACTCCCTGGTTAAATTTACATAAATTCTGTGATGGTCGTGATGCGGAGATGGCAGTCCTGACGTGTATACTCCACAAGCCTCCTTGCACCCCAGCATCTTTGCACCAGGCGGCATGCCTTCCAGTCTGCTGGCACCAGTGACCGCCGTGCATCTATCACCACGCGCACCCAAGACTAACATCACTCTGAATTGAGTTTGACATTTTTACATTTAATGTCCAGAAAGGCAGAATTTAGAATGAAATAGAAACGTTTAGATTGAAATGCAATGCATTATACACAATTACAGTTTTAGTTTGAAATACTGAAGATGAATAATTTCTCAAGTAATTAAACTTTGTATTTTAAATTTACTCAACCATGCTGTGTGTGGGGTGCTTGCTAGCTCTCCAATCTCTGGTTGACAGGTAGGTGTCACTTTGACCCTATTAAAGTATCCTTACCACTTACTTAATCGATCGCTCCGTGCCTTTGGGTTCTCAAACCCATACTTACTAACCCTTTTGTTTACCCTATTCTTATCTCCAAAACTGTTAACCCGATCTTTCACACTTTCTCTTAACTTTTTTTTCCATTCAGCCATGCTGCATAGAAGCGGCGCTGCTGTACAACGTGGCTAAACAAAAAAGCATTTGCAATGCAATAGGTCTCGCATTTGCGAGAGTTTAAGCTATTTGCATTGTAAATGAGAATGCCTTTTATTTATGTTTTAAAAACCAACACATAAATAAAAGGCATTGTCATTTACAATGCCAGTTGCTTAAACTCTCGCCAGTGCGAGACCTATTGCATTGCAAATGCTTGTTGGGATTGAGGCTGCTGTTTCACCGGCTGCTTGACCGGGCCACCACCCCTTCTTCGTTTCTCCGGGGTTCACTGGCAGCTACAGGAGCCCTGCCCCTTGTTGATATCTTTGATCCGGTTACGGGCTCAACAGGAGAAAGGGGGTGGATAATGCAGGCAATACTAGTGGAGGAGGTGATGCTAATAGGGGGATTAGCGGAGTACCAGGACTAGGTCCTGCGAGGAGCGTTTCCAGGCAAGCAAGGAATCCAGGGAGAGACGTCTCTCGGTTATTGCGATCTCATGAGTCAAAACCATCTCTGCCCTTGTTAGAAACGCATCTAGTGTTCCCACCATACACCCCCTATCTGTTCGGACTGTCTCTGCCCTTGTTAGAAACGCATCTAGTGTTCCCACCATACACCCCCTATCTGTTCGGACCGTCTCTGCCCTTGTTAGAAACGCATCTAGTGTTCCTACCATACACCCCCCCTATCTGTTCGGACCGTCTCTGCCCTTGTTAGAAACGCATCTAGTGTTCCCACCATACTCCCCCCTATCTGTTCGGCTCGTGCCTTCCTTTTAGCCATTGATCATGAATATGAGGGGTATATGTGGAAAAAAAGGAAACAAAATATATATAAAGAAGAACACACAGGCCAGCCAGACTACAATAAAGTACCTTAATGAGAATAGTTATGAGTTCCCAGCTCACAGACGTCAGAGAGTGGGCCCAGTCCAGTCTCCTCCGGGCTCCGACGGGCCCGCCCTTGGCCCGGGCTTTGCCTGGGCGCGGCCCGGGTGCGTCTCGCGCCGCAGGACTCCAGGCGCGCTTTAATGCGCGTTGGCAGTGTTGTCAGGGCTGAGGCTGCTGGGACTCCGAGTCCCTCCCGATACGCGGTGATCCCAGCGGGAGAAAGACAGTCAGGAGCAGTGGAAAAGTGGCTACCCTCACTCATGGAATAGGTACATCAGGTTATCAGCAGTGCAAGGTTCCCTCACACGCAGAACAGGTACATCAGGGCATCAGCAGTGCAAGCTTCCTTCACTCACAGAACAGGTACATCAGGGCATCAGCAGTGCAAGCTTTCCTCCCTCAAAGACCAGGTACATCAAGGCACCAGCAGTGTAAGCTTCCCTCCCACAGAACAGGTAAATCACGGTAGCAGCAGTAGAAGCTTCCCTCTCTTAGAACAGGTACATCAGGGCATCAGCAGTGCAAGCTTCCCTCAAACACAGGACAGGGACTTCAGGGCATCAGCAGTGCAAGCTTCCCTCACTCACAGAACAGGTACATCAGGACATCAGCAGTGCAATCTTCCCTCTCACAGAACAGGTCCATCATGGTAGCAGCAGTACATACTTCCTTCTTTCAGAACAGGTACATCAGGGCATCAGCAGTCTGAGTTTGATTCTCACAGAGCAGGTAGATCAGGGCATCAACAGTGCAGGTTTCTCTTACTCCTAGAATAGGTACATCAGGATATCAGCAGTGCAAGCTTTCCTCATACGCAGAACAGGTACATCAGGGCATCAAACACTGCAAGCGTTCCTCATACGCAGAACAGGTGTATTAGGGCATAAGCAGTGCAAGCTTCCTCACTCACAGAACAGGTACATCAGGGCAACATCAGTGCAAGCTTCGGTTACTCAGAAAACAGGTACATCAGGCATCAGCAGTGCATGCTTCCCTCAAACAAAGAACAGGGACATCAGGGCGTCAGCAGTGCAGGCTTCCCTCACTCATGGAATAGGTACATCAGGTTATCAGCAGTGCAAGGTTCCCTCACACGCAGAACAGGTACATCAGGGCATCAGCAGTGCAAGCTTCCCTCCCTCACAGAAGAGGTGCATCCAGTCATCAGCAGACCAAGCTTCCCTCACTTACAGAACACGTACATATCACCATCATCAGTGCAAGCTTTCCTCCCTCAAAGACCAGGCACATCAGGACACCAGTAGTGTAAGCTTCCCTCCCACAGAACAGGTAAATCACGGTAGCAGCAGTAGAAGCTTCCCTCTCTTAGAACAGGTACATCAGGGCATCAGCAGTGCAAGCTTCCCTCAAACACAGAACAGGGACATCAGGGCATCAGCAGTGCAAGCTTCCCTCACTCACAGAACAGGTTCATCAGGACATCAGCAGTGCAATCTTCCCTCTCACAGAACAGGTCCATCATGGTAGCAGCAGTACATACTTCCTTCTTTCGGAACAGGTACATCAGGGCATCAGCAGTCTGAGTTTGATTCTCACAGAGCAGGTAGATCAGGGCATCAACAGTGCAGGTTTCTCTTACTCCTAGAATAGGTACATCAGGATATCAGCAGTGCAAGCTTTCCTCATACGCAGAACAGGTACATCAGGGCATCAAACACTGCAAGCGTTCCTCATACGCAGAACAGGTGTATTAGGGCATAAGCAGTGCAAGCTTCCCTCACTCACAGAACAGGTACATCAGGGCAACATCAGTGCAAGCTTCGGTTACTCAGAAAACAGGTACATCAGGTCATCCGCAGTGCCAGCTTTCCTCTCTAAGAATAGGTACATCAGGGCATCAGCAGTGCAGACTTCCCTCATATACAGAACAGGTACAGCAGGGCATCAGCAGTGCAAGTTTCCCTCACTCACAGAACAGGTACATCAGGGCAACACAGTGCAAGCTTCGCTTAATCAGAAAACAGGCACATCAGGGCATCAGCAGTGCAAGCTTTCCTCTCTCGGGATAGTTACATCAGGGCATCAGCAGTGCAAGCTTCCCTCACACATAGATCAGGTACATCAGCAGTGCAAGCTTCCCTCACTCACAAAACAGGTGCATCAGGGCGTCAGCAGTGCAAGCTTCCCTCTCACAGAACAGGTACATCAGGGCATCAGCAGTGCAAGCTTCAATCATAAGCAGAACGGGTACATCAGGGCATCAGCAGTGCAAACTTTCCTCTCACAGAACAGGTAGATCATGATAACAGCAGTACAAGCTTCCCTCTATCATTACAAAGACATCAGTGCATCTTCCCTCACTCACTGTATAGGTACATCAGGGCATCCGTGGTCCAAGCTTGCCCACCCTATAGACGAGGCACATCAGGACATCAGCACTTCAAGCTTCTCTCACTGAGAGAACTGGTACATCAGGTCAGCAGCAGTGCAAGCTTCCCTCACTCACTGAACAGGTACATCAGGGCATCATCAGTGCTAGCTTCTCTCACTCACTGAACAGGTACATCAGGGCATGAACAGTGCAAGCTTCCCTCTCACAGAACAGTTATATCATGGTAGCAGCAGAAAAAGCTTCCCTCTCTCAGAATAGTTGCATCAGGGCATCAAGGCATCAGCAGTGCAAGCTTCCCTCACATACAGAACAGGTACATCAGGGCATCAGCAGTGCAAGCTTCCCTCTCCCAGAAGAGGTGCATCATAGTAGCAGCAGCATAAGCTTCCCTTACACAGAACAGGTATATCGGGGCATCAACAATGCAGTTTCCCTCACTCATAGATTAGGTACATCAGGGCATCAACAGAGCAAGATTCACTCACTCACAGAGCAGGTACATCAGGGCATTAGTAGTGCAGGCTTCCCTCACACACAGAACAGGTACATCAGGGCATCAGCAGTGCAAGCTTCAATCACTCACAGAACGGGTACATCTGGGGATCAGCGTCAAAGATTGTCTCTCACAGAACAGGTAAATCAGGGCATCAACAGTGCAAGCTTCCCTCTCTCATAACAGGGGCATCAGGGCATCAGCAGTGCATCTTCCCTCACTCACTGAATAGGTACATCAGGGCATCAGTGGTCCCAGTTTTCCCCCCCATAGAGCAGGTACATCAGGACATCAGCAATGCAGGCTTCCCTCACTAACAAAATATACACATCAGGGCATCAGCAGTCTAAGCTTGCCTCTCAAAGAACAGGTACCTCACAGCATCAATAGTGCAGGCTTCCCTCACTCATAGTATAGGTACATCATGGTATCAGCAGTGCAAGCTTTCCTCACCCTATTCACAGAGTAGGTACATCTGGTGATCAGCGTCTAAGCTTGTCTCTCACAGAACAGATACGTCATGTCATCATCAGCGCAAGCTTCCCTCACTCAAAGAACAGGTGCATCAGGGCAAATGTAGTACAAGCTTCCCTCTCACAAAAAGTTGCATCATGGTAGCAGCAGTACAAGTTTTCCTCTCTCAGTACAGGTACAGCAAGTCATCAGCAGTGCAAGCTTCCCTCACTCACAGAAAAGGTACATCAGGGCGACAGCAGTCTGAGCTTGCCTCTCACAGAGCAGGTACATCAGGGCATCAGCAATGCAAGCTTCCCTCACTCACAGAACAGGTACATCAGGGCATCAGCAGTGAAAGCTTCCTTCACTCACAGAATAGGTACATCGGGGTGTCAGCAGTCTAAGCATGCCTCTCACAGAACAGGTACATCAGGACATCAACAGTGCAGGCTTACCTTACTCAAGGAATAGGTACATCAGGGTAACAACACTGCAAACTTTCCTCGTACGCAGAACAGGTACATCAGGGCATCAAGAGTGCAAGCTTTTCTCATACAGAAACCAGGTACATCAGGGCACCAGAAGTGCAAGCTTTCCTCACTTACAGAACAGGTACATCAGGGCATCATCGGAGCAAGCTTTAGTCACTCCCAGAAAAGGTACATCAGAGCAGCAGCAGTGCAAGCTTCCCTCACACACAGAACAGGTTCATCGGGGCATCAGCAGTGCAAGCTTTCCTCACTCACAGAACAGGTACAACGGGGCATCAGCAGTGCAAGCTTCCCTTACTCACTGAACAGGTAAAGCGGGGCGGGAGCAGTGCAAGCTTCCTTCTCACGAGGCAGGTATATCATGAGAACAGCAGTGCAAGCATCCCTCTAACAGAACAGGCATATCATGGTAGCAGCAGTGCAAGATTCCCTCACTCACAGAATAGGTAGATCAGGGCATCAGCAGTGCAAGCTTCCCTGGCTCTCAGACCAGATACAGTGCAGGCAATAGTATTGTAAGCATCCTTTACATACAGAACAGACAATAACAGGCAGCAGTTTATTCTTCCCTTACACACAAAACTACTAGTTTACCGACCTGACCAGAAATGTTATGGTAAGTCTAGTAAAAACATTGAGAAACGAGCAAAAGTTGGGTTTTTTCAGCCATTGAAACAAAAATTAAAATACAAATACATGAAGAAAACACTTTAGAAGGTATTTTAGAAATGTTTATGAGATTCCTAAAAGATTTTAAAAAGCCAACTTGCAGAATTGGCATGTAAAAAAATAACACAGAGGATTTTACAGAAACCCATATTCAAGCTCCAGTTCCTGCACTTACGGATTCTCGAAATATAACCACATGACTTAAATGGTGTCAACCCCAGAGGTAAATCACAAGCAACAGAGGAGGCAGTCCTCCTCCTGCTCTGTGACTGTAACATGAACCCGGAAGTCCCAGCGCACACAGAGAGGGGCAGACGCACAGACACACCCACTTCACACAGAGAGAGAAATGAAACTTAAGTTTACTTTCTGCATTTCTGCATCATGGCGGCAGCAGCTCAGCTCGGGGACCTCAAGGAAGAGGCCACTTGTTCCATCTGTTTGGAGTATTTTACTGATCCCGTGATGATTATTGATTGTGGGCACAACTTCTGTCGCTCCTGCATCACTCAGAGCTGGGAGGGAAGTGTTGGAAACTTCCCCTGTCCACAGTGCAGAGCAAAATCTTCTAGGAGAAACCTCAGACCCAACAGGAAACTGAAGAACGTGGTGGAAATTGCAAAACAGCTTCATCTGCCCCCCGTGAAGCCCCCAGAGGAGAATCTGTGTGAGAAACATAACCAGGCACAGCTGCTGTTCTGTGCAGAGGATCAGAGGATGATATGCTGGGTCTGCCGGGAGTCCAAGGAGCATAAAACTCACTCAGCAAGTCCTGTAGAGGAGGCTGCAGAGGGGTACAAGGTATGTGCGTGGGCATTCGTGGATTCCAAAGTCCCTGTGTGAGCCCTATTAAGGATCACAAAGTGTGTGTGTCGGTGTTCTGGAAGGACAAGTGAAGATCACAGGGTAAGTCTGTGGAAATTCAGGGATCACAAAGTCCCTCTGTGAGCCCCATCAGGGAGACAGCCTGAGAGCGGGAGCTATGTGTGCAAGTGTTCAGAGGTGACAAGTCATTCAGTGTACCTATATAGGAAGCTGCAAAAGAGCACAAGGTATGTGTGTGGGTGTTCAGGATTCACAAGTGAATACACTACTGGAGGCTCATAGAAGATGCAGTGTCTCGGGGTGTTCAGGGATCAAAGGCACCCGGCGGGTCCCACATAAATGGTTGTCCAAGAGCACAAGGTATGTGAGTGGGAGTTCAGAGTTCACTAACGAAGACACACTATGATTCCCACAAAGGAATAAACGGTATTTAAATCAGATTTTAGGGCTCACAGGTTAGTCGATACTCCTAGAAGAGGGCAAGAGACCTCTGTGATCATTCAGGGATCACAGTTCACTCTGTGGGTCTCCATGGGTCCCTAGAGAAGGGACATCTGTGATCATTCAGGGATCACAGTTCACTCTGTGGGTCTCCATGGGTCACTGGAGAAGGTTGCCCATACGCATTAGGTAAGTTTGTTAGTTGTAAGTGAGTTTGAAAGTGTGACCAATGTAAGAAACTGCAGAAGATCGCACTTGGGTGTCTGTCGAAGCCCCGAGGTTTTCACCTCGCACCACATAAGCAGCTGCAGATAATCAGAAGTCATATGTATGTGGGTGTTTTGGGATACCGAGACATACTGAAAGGGTGTAATGGGTAGTGCAGTGTGTAGCGCCCGGGCTCTCACATTTGTCGGTGTTAGAAGACTTGGGGGCATATTTACTAGGGCATGGCGCCACAGGAACATCACTTTTAATGACGTTCCTGTGGCGCAATGCGCTGCTCCATATTTACAAGGTGGCCTTAAGCCACTTAACGTATCTTAGCGTCACCTTGTGAATATGCCCCTTACCGCGGCAGTCCGCTGCAGCGAAGGGGGCGGGCTATGGGTGTTGCTGTGGGCGTTCCACCACAAAACCCGTCTCTGTTCGACGCTGCCCCTTATTTACAAGGGTGGTGTAAATATGGGGCAGCACCAAAAATAAGACCAGGGAAAACCTGGTCTTAAACAGGTGCAACGAGGAGAAATTATTAATTTCTCTTATATTTTGCTGTTTCTATGTGTGTTGCATTCTGCAGCACACACAGAAACAGCAATTCGCCATTAGTGATTGTTCATGTGCAGAAAGGGGTCCCTTCCTGCACATAAACAATCATTAAAAAAATTACGTTTTCCAACTTCTATATGTGCTGCATTCTTAAGCACACATAGAAATTACAAATCGCCATTAGTGATTTTTTATGTGCAAATGAACAATCATTCCCTGCAACGCAGGCACCCTTGCGGCGCTAGGCAGCTAAATTTAGTGCCATCACTAGGGAAGATGCAGGAGTGCGCCGCATTCTTGCAAATACGGTGCATCCCTGCGTTTTGAAACTGTTGAAGCGTGGCGATAGCAATTTTGGCTTAACACCGCGCTCCGAACGTTTCTTGTAAATATGACCCATGATGTGGCAATGCATCTTAGGTGCTCATGTGGTTATGGTGCACAGCAGAAGTGGTGCAGTAATGCAGGGTGTGGCACATGGTTATGGAACATGGCAGAAGAGGTGCAGTAACGCAGGTTGTGGCACAAACAGTCTCATGGTCATGGTACACAGCAGAAGAGTTGCAGTAATGCAGGGTGTGGCACACGCTGTCACATGGTCCTGGTACACAGCAGAAGAGGTGCAGTAATGCAGGGTGTGGCACACGCTGTCACATGGTCATGGTACACGCTGTCACATGGTCATGGTACACAGCACATGAGGTGCAGTAATGCAGGGTGTCACATGTGCTCACATGGTCATGAGACACAGCAGATGACGAGCAGTAATGCAGGGTTCAGCACACACGGTCTCATGGTCCTGGTAGACAGCAGAAGAGGTGCAGAGGTGCAGTAATGCAGGGTGCAGCACACACGGTCTCATGGTCCTGGTAGACAGCAGAAGAGGTGCAGAGGTGCAGTAATGCAGGGTGCAGCACACACGGTCTCATGGTCATGGTACACAGCAGAAGAGGTGCAGACCCGGAGATGCAGTAATGCAGGGTGTAGCACACAGGCATACATGGTCGTTAGACAAAGCAGACCAGGTGCAGACGAAAGAGGTGCAGTAATGCAGGGTGTGACACACGCTGTCACATGGTCATGGTACACAGTAGAAGAGGTGCAGTAATGCAGGGTGTAGCACATGGGCTAACGTGGTCATGGTACACAGCAGAAGAGGTGCTGAGGCAGAGGTGCAGTAATGCAGGGTGTGGCACACGCTGTCACATGGTCATGGTACACAGTAGAAGAGGTGCAGAGGTGCAGTAATGCAGCTGTGGCCACATGGTCATGGTACACAGCAGAAGAGGTGCAGTAATGCAGGGTGTTAGATTTGGGGGTCTCTAGTTGGCAGAGGTAGGTACCTTTGACCAAATAGGGACCCTTGCGTCTAGTCAGGGTAAGGGGTACACTCTAAAATAACCCCTGCTCACCCCCTTGGTAGCTTGGCACGAGCAGGCAGGCTTATCTCAGAGGCAGTGTGTAAAGCATTTGTGAACACATACAGTAATCAAGTGACAACACTACAGAGGGACACCACACAGGTTGTATATTAAAAATAAGTATCTTTATATAGACTTATCACAAGACCATAAACGACAAAAATCCACAATGCTGTATCAAAAATAATGTTCTTGGTAGGAATACTTGAAAATCAAAGTTCGTACGAGTCGGTAGCTCCGTCCGGCTACTACGATGTTAAAAACAACAGAGTCTAGCAATTCTGGCTGACCGCGTCCATACGGGTCAGCCCAAGCGGGACAGACTCGGTCACAGTACCTTTACTCGTTGCGGCAGGCACGGGCGTGCGAGCCGGATGTGGCAACCGTCGCGGTTGCGTTGCAAGATGGAAGCGGTGCAGGGCGCGTTGTCTTCACGATGCGGTGCAGGCAGCGGCTCGGTGATGTCATCAGGACGGCGTCGTTGAGACCAAGGCGTGCGTTGCAGGGCGAGACGGTGCTCGATGCGGTGCTGGCAGGTTGCGTTGCAGCGACGGAGCCGGTTGGCGGGAGCTGGCGTCGGTCGGCCCAGATGCGGTCTCGGGACTCGAAGTCAGCAGCAGCGACCGTGTCGGTCAGACCAGTTCGATTCGGTGAAGCGAGGCGGTGCGAAGTGCGGTGCCCACAGGTCACGGTGCAAGCAGAGGCTCGGTGGAGGCGGCGTCAAATGTCGCGGTCGGTGAGACCAGGGTTGCGGTACGAGATGCGGACGGTGCTTTTGGGCGATGCCGTCGGGACACAGAGCCGGTCGTCAGAGTCGGTCACAGCTCCCTTCCTCTGTAGCTACTGGAACAGCGTTTCCAGAAGCGGTGGGCAGAGGCTGGTGAAGTCTACTAGTCCTGAGACTTGGGTCAGGGGGCAAGCTCTCTCTCAAGCCCTTGGAGATCCTTCACAAGTTGATGAAAGTACACACAAAGTTCCTCTCTCCTCTCTTTGGCAGTTAGGCAACCACTGCAGGCCAATCCCTCACACTTATGGATAGTCTCTCCTCAGTCTCTCTGGTTCCTCTCCTCAGCAAAGGTTTCTTCTTGTTTCCCAAAAGTGATCTAAAGTTCTGGGGTCTGGGTCCCCCTTTTTATCCTCAATTTTTCTTTGTTCTCTGAAGGCAGAGAGGCCTTTGCCTTGTCCAAACCAGTTCTGGTCAGTCCTGGAGCACTTTGTTGACAACACTCCTTCTCTTCCTTTCACAGTGTAGGCCAGGGACATCAGATGCACCACAGGAGGTGGAGCCAGCATTGTGGAGGGAAGGCACAGCCCTATTCAGGTCCCAGGTGCAACTCCTCCCACCCATCTACATGTAGATCTTCCTATTCAGCCCTCTGCTGACTCACCCTGTCTCCTGGAATCCCCCAGCCCCTGTCACTCAAACTCCAGACAAGGAATACACAACCTAGCAGAGGCAGGCTTGGATGGTTTAGACAAGAAAATACCTACTTTCTAAAAGTGGTATTTTCAAACACAGAATGTTAAAACCAACTTCACTAAAAGATGCATTTATCATTCTGAGTTCAGGCATACTAAACTCGACTTTCTACATAGTTCCCTGAGTCAGTTAGGATTATAAGATCTAATAATCAAACTGCCCATTCTGGCCTATGGGGAACAGGTAGCCTTGCAATAGTGAAAAACGAAAATGGCTGCAATTCACTATTAGGGCATGCCACACACATCAGGACATGTCCTACCTTTTACTTACAATGCACCCTGCCCTTGGGCCTACCATAGGGGTGACTAATATGCAGAAAAGGGAAGGTTCAGGGACTGGCAAGTGGGTGCACTTGCCAAGTCGACATGGCAGTCACAGACTGCACGCAGGCTCTACAATGGCAGACCTGAGACACACTTTACAAGGCTGCTTCTGTGGGTGGCACAACCAGTGCTGCAAGCCCACTAGCAGCATTTGGATTACAAGCCCTGGGCACACTCAGTGCACTGTACTAGGGTCTGACAAGTAAACCAAATCAGCCAATCATAGAGTCACTAATTCATACATCAATTTACCATAGGGAGCACTTGCACTGTGGCACTGGATAGCAGTGGCACAGTGCCCAAAGCATCTATAACCAGTAAAAACACATGAGGCAACAGCAAAAAAAATGAAAGGGAGACCCACGCCAAGGTGCCAGGTCTAACACGTGTCCCCTCCAGCTGAAGTGTGGGGAGAACTACCCTACCTCCTGGGAGTTCTCATCACTAAGGCGGAAAAATCTGGACAGACCATCAGCATTGGCGTGTTCTGTACCAGGGCGGTGTTCCACCGTGAAATCCATCCCCTGTAGGGAAATGGACCACCTCAACAGCTTTGGATTCTCACCCCTCATCTGCATCAACCATCTGAGGGGCCTGTGGTCTGTCTGAACTCGGAAGTGAGTCCCAAACAGGTATGGTCTCAGCTTCTTCAGTGCCCAGACCACAGCAAATGCCTCACGCTCAATCGCACTCCACCTCTGTTCCCGTGGAAGTAACCTCCTACTGATGAAGGCTACGGGTTGATCTAGGCCCTCCTCATTCATCTGTGACAAAACAGCCCCCACACCATGCTCTGAAGCGTCTGTCTGAACGATAAATTCTCTGGAGAAGTTGGGTGCCAGGAGCACGGGCGCCATGCAAATGGCAGTCTTCAGGGCCTCAAAAGCTTTCTGACAGGTGTCAGTCCAAATCACTTTCTTGGGCTGCTTCCTGGAAGTCAGCTCTGTCAAGGGTGCAACAATGCTGCCATACCCCTTGACAAATCTCCTGTAATACCCAGTGAGTCCTAAAAAGGCTCTCACCTCTGTCTGGGTCTTGGGGGGCTCCCAAGCCAGGATGGTTTCGATCTTGGGCTGTAGGGGCGCCACCTGGCCGCTCCCAACCTGGTGTCCCAAGTACACCACGGAACCCTGCCCGATCTGGCACTTACTTGCCTTGATCGTGAGGCCTGCCCTCCGCAGCGCCATCAACACTTCCCAGAGGTGGTGCAGATGTTCTTCCCAACTGGCGCTGAACACTGCGATGTCATCCAGGTAGGCGGCACTGAACTCTTCCAGTCCAGCCAACACCTGGTTGACCAACCTCTGAAAGGTGGCAGGGGCATTCTTCATCCCAAAGGGCATAACTCGGAACTGGTAGTGCCCATCGGGTGTGGAGAATGCTGACCTCTCTCTTGCCCCATCAGTCAAGGCGATCTGCCAGTACCCAGACGTTAAGTCAAACGTGCTGAGGTACCGGGCAGCCCCTAACCGATCGATGAGCTCATCAGCTCTGGGGATGGGGTGCGGGTCAGTCCCCGTGACTGAATTGAGCCCTCGGTAGTCCACACAGAACGGGAGTTCTGGTGGGGCACCCGGTGCGGCAGCCTTTGGGACCAAGACCACTGGGCTGGCCACTGGGCTGGCCCAAGGACTGTTAGAGGACTCAATCACCCCTAACGCAAGCATCTTGGAGACCTCCTCCTTGATGCAAGCTCTCACCCTGTCAGTCACCCTGTAAGTTTTGTGCTTCACAGGCGGGCTGTCTCCCGTGTCCACATCATGGACGCACCAATCTGTGACACCGGGAATCAGGGAAAACAAATCAGAAAACTGTCCCAGCAACTGGTGACAGTCATTCTGTTGCTCAGGGGTCAGGGTGGAAGAGAGGTTGACACCATCCACTGACCCATCTTGCTCTGTCGCCGACAGGAGGTCAGGAAGAGGCTCGGTCTCCTCCTCCATTCCAGCATCTGTCGCTAGGAGCATGCCCACTTCGGACCTCTCCAAGTGGGGCTTCAGGCGGTTGACATGCAAGACCGCAAGTCCACCAAGTATGTAACAGGACTCTTGCGCTCCACCACCTCAAATGGTCCGTTCCACTTATCCTGGAGCGCACAGGGCTCCACTGGGGCCATGACCCACACTTTCTGACCAGGCTGAAGCTCTACCAGAGTGGCATTCTGGTCGTACCACCGCTTCATCTCCTCCTGGCTGGCTTCCAGATTCGCCTCAGCGAGTTGCCTGAAACGCCTAGTTTGGTTCCTGAAGGCCAGCATGTAGCTATATACATCCTGGGGAGGTTTCTTGGGAGATTGCTCCCAGCCTTCCTTGACCAAACTCAGAGGTCATCTCACTGGGTGACCATAGAGAAGCTCAAAGGGACTGAACCCTAGAGATTTCTGTGGCACCTCACGGTATGCAAACAGTAGGCATGGTAAGAGGACGTCCCACTTACGCCTCATAGGTTCCTCAAGACCCATAATCATGCCTTTTAGGGTTCGGTTGAATCTCTCAACCAACCCATTTCCTTGGGGGTGGTAAGGAGTGGTAAACTTGTAGGTTACCCCACACTCCTGTCACAGGGACTTCATATACTTGGAAATGAAGTTGGTACCCCGGTCAGACACCACCTCTCTAGGGAATCCCACTCGGGAGAAAATTCCCATCAGTGCCCATCCCACCACGGGGGCCGTCACTGTCCTTAGAGGTATGGCTTCCGGGTACCGGGTGGCATGGTCCACCAAGACCAGGATGAACCTGTTGCCCATGGCTGTCTTGGGGTCCAGTGGCCCCACAATGTCAATACCCACCCGTTCAAAGGGGGTGCTGACCACAGGGAATGGCTGGAGAGGAGCCTTCTGCTTCCTCCCACTCTTTCCACTTGCCTGGCAAGTCTGACAGGTCCTGCAATGAGTGTCTGAACTCTTGCGAATTTGGGGCCAATAAAAGTGGGCGACAAGCCTCTCAAAGGTCTTGTCCTGCCCCAAATGTCCTGCTAACGGCACATCATGAGCCAGCCCCAGTAGGAAGGCTCTGAAGCGCTGGGGTACCACCAGCACACCAACCTTAGGCTCACTATACAGGAGACCATTCTCCCAGTAGATCCAATGTGATCCAGACTGATCACCTGCTGCCTGGTTTGCAGCCTGCTGCTGCAAACCCACAAGAGAAGGGCACTTGTTCTGCTCCTCACATAACTCTTCCCTGGAGGGTCCTCCTTCCTGCTGCCAATGGGTCAGCTCAGGCAGGTCCCCCAGTTCAGCTACCTGTTCCCCTGTAGGCTCCAGGGCATCCCCCTCAGGGTCTACCTCCTCCTGGACCGTGGGAACTTCGGGGGCCGGTTTCCCGCGCCCCCTGCCTCTTCTCTTTCCGGCAGGCACCTGGGCCTCCCTCTCAGGCTCCAGGTCCTCTTGAGCACCCTTACTGGCTGCCATGGACCGTGTGGTCACACACGCCCAGTCAGGCATACCCAACATCTCCAAATGAGCACTTCGCTCCACCTTCGCCCAAGGTGAGCTCTCCAAATCGTTCCCTAACAAACAGTCAACAGGCATGTCGGGCCTCACAGCTACCTGAAGAGTACCAGAGACTCCCCCCCCCACTCAAAGGGAACCTGAGCCACCTTGCAGTGGCTCTCTGTGTTGTCAGCGGCAACAACTGGGAAAAATGCATTGGGGACAACCTGCTCTTGAGACACCAGGTGACACTTGACAGCTGTCACACTGGCTCCTGTGTCTCTAAGAGCCTCCACTCTATGGCCATTGATGGTCACCCACTGCCTGTACTTTTTAGTGTTATCAGGCAGCTAGGTCCTGGGGACCACCTCACAGTCTCCTAACGAGACAAGGGACATCTCTGCGGGATCCCACCCACCTTGGGCACCCCTCTCCTCCCCCAGGGCTACACTCGCCATCTGCCGGGGTGGAGCACCAGTGGGTGCTGTCTTTCCAAACTGTGGGCACCGGGGATCAATTGACCTCTGACCCACTTCACCACATGTGTAGCACCTCAGGGGTCCCCTGGGAACAGGTCTACCTGTCGGGGCCCCGTGCTTCTTCTCAGGGGGAGGCTGGGAACCTTTCCCTTGGTTCCCTTGGGAATTACTTTGGGGCCCTTTCTGGAACTCCCTCTGTTTACCCTTGTCCCCCCCACTCTTCTGCTGGGGACCCTGCCCACCTTTGGCTGAGTCTCCCACGTGACCCTTGTGGACCCGGGTGCTCACCCAGCGGTCCGCCTCCTCAGCAAGCTTCCTAGGGTTAGTCAGCCTGCTATCAATCAGGTGCTGGCGTAGCTCTGGAAAACAATTACTTGACAAGTGCTCCCATGCAATTAAATCCAAGAGCCCCTCAAAATCATCAACTTTGCTACCCTTCACCCAACCATCCAATGCTCTGCAGAAAAAAGTGACATATTCCACCCAGGTACTGCCCTCTATCTTCTTGCAGCTCCTGAACCTCTGTCTCTACAATTCAGGAGTTAACCCATACCTGGACATCAATGCATCTTTCATGTGGCTATAAGAATTATGGACTTCAGAGGGCAAGTCTAACAGTGTATCCCGCCCCTCACTAAGGAACCGCCCCCACAACCCTGTTCCCCAATCCTTCTCAGGGACCCGGTGGAAAGACATGGCTACCTCATAGGCTTTGAACCACTGCCCAATGTCATCATTCTTATAAAACTCTTTCACCACATCTTTAGGAATATACACCCTAGCTTCCACAGGCATGGACGGTGTGCTGCCACCAGTGGGAGTAATTTCCAAGCTCCTTGCTTTCAATTCCATCTCCCTCAAACTTTTCTCATGCTCAAGCTGCATCCTCTTTTCCTCTAGGGCCAATTTCCTAGTTTGCAACTCCAATTCTAACTGCCCACTTAACTTGAGCTTGGCCAGCTCCAATTTGTGCATCCTGTTTTCTTTCCTGTCCGACAACTCTTCTGGGGACAGGCCTCTGGCAGAAACACTGCTACCTGCTGGGGAGGCTGCTCTCCTCCCCTCTGGACCCAATGGCCCTTCTAGCTGCCCATCTGCATCCTCTGCCCCCTCCACATGCTCAGGGGTGCTCCTTGGTTCGACCCAGGCCCTCAGCGCCTTTTGGAACTCATCCTTCTTGGAGAGCCCGGTCATAGAAATTTTGAACTTCTTGCAGAATGCTTGAGCTGCTTAACTTTGTAGCATTCCAGTTTCTCCTCTTCCCAATCATAATCAACAGATGCTATGGATGCTGCTTTATCCATGGTGGTTAAACTTGGCAGTTCTTTGCAAAAATAGAAAATCCCAGGAAAGCAATCTATTCAAAAGTATGTGGTCGCGTTTTGGTCTGCACTCACTAGTAGTGTTCACCAATCACTGTACATGAGTCACAAATGCAAGTCCAGAATCCTCACCGCTGACCACCAATGTTAGATTTCGGGGTAAGGGGGTACACTCCTAAAATAACCCCTGCTCACCCCCTTGGTAGCTTGGCACGAGCAGGCAGGCTTATCTCAGAGTCAGTGTGTAAAGCATTTGTGAACACATACAGTAATCAAGTGACAACACTACAGAGGGACACCACACAGGTTGTATATTAAAAATAAGTATCTTTATATAGACTTATCACAAGACCATAAACGACAAAAATCCACAATGCTGTATCAAAAATAATGTTCTTGGTAGGAATACTTGAAAATCAAAGTTCGTACGAGTCGGTAGCTCCGTCCGGCTACTACGATGTTAAAAACAACAGAGTCTAGCAATTCTGGCTGACCGCGTCGATACGGGTCAGCCCAAGCGGGACAGACTCGGTCACAGTACCTTTACTCGTTGCGGCAGGCACGAGCGTGCGAGCCGGATGTGGCAACCGTCGCGGTTGTGTTGCAAGATGGAAGCAGTGCAGGGCGCGTTGTCTTCTCGATGTGGTGCAGGCAGCGGCTCGGTGATGTCATCAGGACGGCGTCGTTGAGACCAAGGCGTGCATTGCAGGGCGAGACGGTGCTCGATGCGGTGCTGGCAGGTTGCGTTGCAGCGACGGAGCCGGTTGGTTGGAGCTTGCGTCGGTCGGCCCAGATGCGGTCTCGGGAATCGAAGTCAGCAGCAGCGACCGTGTCGGTCAGACCAGTTCGATTCGGTGAAGCGAGGCGGTGCGAAGTGCGGTGCCCACAGGTCACGGTGCAAGCAGAGGCTCGGTGGAGGCGGCGTCGAAAGTCGCGGTCGGTGAGACCAGGGTTGCGGTGCGAGATGCGGATGGTGCTTTTGGGCGATGCCGTCGGGACACAGAGCCGGTCGTCAGAGTCGGTCACAGCTCCCTTCCTCTGTAGCTACTGGAACAGCGTTTCCAGAAGCGGTGCGCAGAGGCTGGTGAAGTCTACTAGTCCTGAGACTTGGGTCAGGGGGCAAGCTCTCTCTCAAGCCCTTGGAGATCCTTCACAAGTTGATGAAAGTACACACAAAGTTCCTCTCTCCTCTCTTTGGCAGTTAGGCAACCACTGCAGGCCAATCCCTCACACTTATGGATAGTCTCTCCTCAGTCTCTCTGGTTCCTCCCCTCAGCAAAGGTTTCTTCTTGTTTCCCAAAAGTGATCTAAAGTTCTGGGTCCCCCTTTTTATCCTCAATTTTTCTTTGTTCTCTGAAGGCAGAGAGGCCTTTGCCTTGTCCAAACCAGTTTTGGTCGGTCCTGGAGCACTTTGTTGACAACACTCCTTCTCTTCCTTTGACAGTGCAGGCCAGGGACATCAGACGCACCACAGGAGGTGGAGCCAGCATTATGGAGGGAAGGCTCAGCCCTATTCAGGTCCCAGGTGCAACTCCTCCCACCCATCTACATGCAGATCTCTCTATTCAGTCCTGTGCTGACTCACCCTGTCTCCTGGAATCACCCAGCCCCTGTCACTCAAACTCCAGACAAGGAATACACAACCTAGCAGAGGCAGGCTTGGATGGTTTAGACAAGAAAATACCTACTTTCTAAAAGTGGTATTTTCAAACACAGAATGTTAAAACCAACTTCACTAAAAGATGCATTTATCATTCTGAGTTCAGGCATACTAAACTCGACTTTCTACCTAGTTCCCTGAGTCAGTTAGGATTATAAAATGTAATAATCAAACTGCCCAATCTGGCCTATGGGGAACAGGTAGCCTTGCAAAAACGAAAATGGCTGTAATTCACTATTAGGACATGCCACACACATCAGGGCATGTCCTACCTTTTACTTACAATGCACCCTGCCCTTGCGCCTACCATAGGGGTGACTAATATGCAGAAAAGGGAAGGTTCAGGGACTGGCAAGTGGGTGCACTTGCCAAGTCGACATGGCAGTCACAGACTGCACGCAGGCTCTGCAATGGCAGACCTGAGACACACTTTACAAGGCTGCTTCTGTGGGTGGCACAACCAGTGCTGCAAGCCCACTAGCAGCATTTGGATTACAATCCCTGGGCACACTCAGTGCACTATACTAGGGTCTGACAAGTAAACCAAATCAGCCAATCATGGAGTCACTAATTCATACATCAATTTACCATAGGGAGCACTTGCACTGTGGCACTGGACAGCAGTGGCCCAGTGCCCAAAGCATCTATAACCAGTAAAAACACATGGGGCAACAGCAAAAAAAATGGAAGGGAGACCCACGCCAAGGTGCCAGGTCTAACACAGGGTGTAGCACATGGGCTTACATGGCCATGGTAGACAGCAGAAGAGGTGCAGAGGTGCAGTAATGCAGGGTGTAGCACATGGGCTTACATGGCCATGGTAGACAGCAGAAGAGGTGCAGAGGTGCAGTAATGCAGGGTGTAGCACATGGGCTAACATGGTCATGGTAGACAGCAGAAGAGGTGCAGACACAGGGGCAGTACTGCAGAGTGTGGCACACACGGTCTCATGGTCATGGTAGACAGCAGAAGAGGTGCAGTTATGCAGGGTGTCACATGGGCTCACATTGGCATCGGCGCACATGACTCTAGTAGTGCAGGTCACCTTGTAAGACTCACCAGCTTCACACGATCATCAGACACAGAGAAGTACAGTGAACACAGGCCAGGTGTGCTGGAGTTACAGCTTCAAGGCACACTTGGTCTGGGACCCCTCGCATGATGAATGCATGAATGCATGTCATGCTGGGCAGTGATTACAGGGCCTGATCTTGGCAGTTTAGGAGTCTCCGACCTCCTCAGTCAAGTTGCTGAACACTGACCCCAGGCTCTGGGTGATCCGGACGAGTCCTCTCCTCGCAGGCCGTCCACCTCCGGGGTCCTGCAGCAACAGTGTTTCTTCCCCGGTCCTGGGGTCTAGCGCCTCCGGGGTCCTTCAGCAGCAGTGTTTCTTCCTCAGTCCTGGGGTCTAGCGCCTCCTGTAGAAGGGAGGCGCCCAGGATCCCCGTCTCTGGCCTCGTCTTCCTCTTTAGTGCTGTGCAGAGCTCCTTGATGTCAGCAGGAGCACCGGATGTGCTGCTGTGTTCAGTTTATATCCGGTCCTACTATTATTGGCTGCAATCCAACTGTCCAATCAGATTCATTATTCACCCCAAACCTTTGAAGGGGGCCTGTGAAGTTGTGAGTGAACCACAAACTATCTCTCCTCCATTCAAGATAGATATTCAAAACAGACAGTGGTGGTACGAGGCCTTGAAACCTTCTAATGGAGGACAGGAGTTTTAGGAGCTGTGAGGGGGCCGAGGTGAGACAAAGAGAAGGGTTACTGTAGGCACTGACTACAACCAAGACTTTGATACTCCCTACAACAGAAAGCCTTTTACACACACGCCGAGGCCCCGATCACAGCACAGGGGAGCCTCACCTCACATGTCCACAAGCACTGCATCCTATAGACCTGGGCCTGAAGGTACCTGAGCCTGACAGCACTGTGAGGCCCTGCTAATGGCAATACAGCGCTATACACATCTGTGTCAAAACATGCATCCTGCACATACATACAGATGGAGCCCAGAGATGACATACTACACAGACTCAGAAGGTAGTGCCAGTAGGCGCTCTCCTCTCTGAGTTTGAGGCGACATCTAACCCACTACTATACTCGTCCGCCACAAGCCTTTAGTAGTGTCATGAGCTGTTCATTTGGGGGGGATCAACTCAGGTTAAAAGCAGGACCACTCTGGTGGACCTCAACCTCGTACTCTGCTGGAAACAGAGGGACACGCCAGATGTTAAGCAGTTGTCAAGGGACTCGTGGTGCGGGCCTTCTGCACAAGAAGATATTCCGTGCCAGGATAGTAAAACAGAAGCAGTTTGTCACACGGACCCTGCGTCAAAACCTTTGACCCTACTGTTCACGTGCTCAATCTGTCTGCTGCCATCTGCCATACACCCTGCTTGGATTCAGTGCCTGCTCTCTTGGCTGCCTGTTCCTTGTTGCAGAATCTGCATCAGCATGTTGCCTGCTCTCTCACTAATCCTGCCTGTTCTCAGCTGTGGTCCTGTATGAGGTCGGTGCCTGCTCCCTCTTGCAGACCCTGTAAATGGCTGGTGTCTGCTCTCTTTTTCTGGCAGGTTGCTTGTCACAGACCCCTTTATGAGTGTGTTGCCTGTTTTCTGTTGCAGACCCCGTAAGGCTAATGTTTGATTCCTGCTTCAGACCCTGTAAGAGGCTGGAGTCTGGTCCCTGCTTCAGACCCTCAAGAGGCCGGTGTCTGATTCCTGCTTCAGACCTTGTAAAGGGCTGGAACCTGCTCCATTGCAGACTCTCTCTGCAGGCACCTGCCTGACTCCTGTCATAGACCATGAAAGCATGTGACGTCTACGCTCACTCTCTCTCGCTGCCTGTTTCTTGTCTTCTACTCTGCATGGTGGCTGCTGCCTTTTCTCAGTCACAGACCCTATATGAGGCTGGCACCTGTTACATTCCTTCCCTGGTGTCCCTCTTTTGTGTCCCTTCCTTTGGAACATGGAACATTGTACCTGCGTGTACACTTGCCGTTCCATGTTGCAGGGTTCTAGGAGAGACAGTTATTATTTTGATATGCTTCTGTTGGGAGCGCTGTGCCGCATCTTTAATAAACCTTGATTTCCACTTACCTGCAGTATTTGAAATACTTTACAAGTGGCGACGATTCATTGGAGATTTCGCTTGCTGCTCTTCTCTAGCGGCACAGGTGCAGCGAGATTTCCCGGACCCGTTCCGTGCATTCCTTCGACTCCGGAGTTGCTTACGAGGGCAATGTTGTTGCCGTATTGACTTCTGGTGAAATTCCGAACTTTCTGCTTTTCCCGGTGAGGTTCCTGTGTATTTATAAGTCATTTTCTACATTTTCAACGGTTTCCTCCTCATCCTCAGGGTTGCTGGCAGTTACCCTGACAACCTGTTGCCTGATGCCTGCATTGTGACGCTTTCCTTTTGGTCACTGTTTCCTGGGACACGGTTGCATGCGCGTCATTCCATGCATCTCTCACGTTACCCAGCTTGTTTACGGAACGTCACCCAGCTTGTTTGCGGAACGTCATCACGCTCACAGGAATTTACAGTCTGGATTTCATAAGCGCGTTATAGGAAGAGTGTTCCTTTTCCACCAGCTGTCTATTTGGATTCGCTCTTCAGGCAAAATGGAGATCTCATTTTACAGCAGGCTCACGGTAGAAAAAAAAAAATCCTATTACTTTGCATTTGACATTAGGAATACTTCGTTTCCATACTAACGTGGAATACCTCTTTGCTGCTGCTACAAGCACACATTTTGCTGTGTTGGAATACTTTCTTGCTGCTGTTACAAGCACACATTTTGCTTTTGTGACAGGCACTCCACATTACAAATATTTCGCTTTCATACTAACTGAGAATATTTTTACTGCGGTGACAGGCACACCATACTACGTTATTGTAACAAGACTACTATTTTGCCTGTTTGCTGTGACGAGCACATTTTAGGGTGTACCCTATTTATTATTATTACTTTTACTGCATTCGTATCATACCGTAGTCTGATATATATTCGTCATTATTTATTGTTATTATTGATATTGAGTTTGTTCACTTATTCTGCTTTATTCTATATTCATGCCATGCAGTTCGATCCACCAAATAAGTTTTTACAAAGCAAGGGTGAACCTCCCATCCCGTGGTCGAGATGGAAAGAAGAATTTGTAACGTATTTAAAAGCAATTGACGGTGAGCGTTTGTCTGCAGAAAGAAAGAAGAATATATTTCTTCATTGTTTGGGCTCTGAGGGTCGGGTTGTCTACAGGACTCTTCCTGCTGTGAGGTCTGGGGGTGACTATAATGTTTTTGATGAAGCCGTTTCACGCATTGAAAGTAGATTTAAGCCCACCACCAGTGTGGCGTTAAATAGATTTAAATTTTACACTAGGGCCCAAGAAGAAGGTGAATGTTTTGACGATTTTCTTACAGCTCTTCGTGCTTTATCCATACATTGCAACTTTGGCATAATCACCGATGAAATGATCAGGGATCAAATCATTGTGCACGTGAGGAGTAAGAAAGTCCAAGAACAATTGTGGATTTTAGGTGACCCCAATTTGGAAACAGCTATCAGTACAGCAAAAGCTCTGGAACAATCGGAAAAATGGATCAAATCCCTAAACAAGGAAGCCTCTGTTTCAAGTGAAGTCAGTAGTGTCACTCCCAGCACTTCTAAGGCTATACACAATGTTAAAGGTATACAAGATGCCAGAATGAGACCAAATGTTAATTCCCAACATTTTTATTGTTATAGATGTGGTAATCCAGGTCATTTAGCTTCTTTCCAATGATGTCCTGCCATAGGGAAAGAATGCAACAAATGTGGACGCATAGGACATTTTTCCAATATGTGCAGAGACAATAATACCAAGAAGTGTTCTTCCTCTTATGCTTCACCTTCAAACATTTCTAGAGGGAAAATTTCTACAATATCTCATGACTTGTCTTTGGGTGAAGATACTCAGTCTGTACTGGAATCTGGGATTGTAGTCTCTATTATAGACTCTTTTGATATGTCAGAGACTAACAAAATAGGTCCGCCAAAATGTAAGGTTTCTATACTTGGAAGAGAACTCGAACTTATGGCGGACTCTGGTTCACCGTGGACAATTATCACTAGGCAATATTGTTTAGAATGCTTGGGAGAGCTGGTTGATGTTACAAAATTATGCGAACCAGATATTGTAGCACAAAATTTTGATGGTTCCAACATCGATTTCGTAGGTTTCAAAGAAGTCCTTATAGTGTTCAAAGAGAGCAGTGCAATCATAAAACTTTATGTAGCATTCAAGGGTGTGAATGTTTTAGGTTGGCGTGATCAGGCCAAACTTGGTATAGTACTTAACCCCAGGAAGAAAGAACCTGTTTCACTTATAGCAGTCACTGTTTCTTATGCTGAACAATTTACCTCGTTGTTTCCTGATGTGTTTACGGAAAAACTTGGCAAATTGAATGGTTTCAGTCATAGAATAAAAGTAAGAGAAGGGTCAGTACCAGTTAAGCAAAAGCTTAGGGGAGTTCCCATCAGCATTAGGGCTGAACTCAAATCTATGTTGGATGATATGGTTATAGGAGGTATTATTGAGGAAATTGAATCGTCCGAATGGGTTTCACCTATTGTTTTGGCTCAGAAGCCTGATAAAAGTATTAGGTTGTGTGTGGATATGAGAGCGCTTAATGCCAATTTGGTTACTGATTGTCACCCACTCTCTAATATCAATGAAATGGTGTGTATGTTGGATGGTGCGTGTATTTTCTCCACTCTTGATTTGCGCTCAGCGTATCATCAAATTGAACTCACTGAAGACTCCAAACAATTTACTTCCTTCATCACTCCCCATGGGTTATTTCAATTCAAGAGGATGCCGTTCGGTTTGGCGTCGGCAGCGTCCGTTTTTCAGAGGGCTATGTACCACATTTTTAAAGATGTTGGTAAATTTGTGAAATGTTTCCAAGACGATATTCTCATTTTTTCTAAGAGTGAGGACGAGCATATCCAACATGTCAAGGAGGTTTGTTCAAGACTGAGAAAGGGTGGTTTGACACTTAAGGCCTGCAAGTGTAAGTTTTTCCGCAAATCTGTAGAGTATTTAGGCCATACACTTTCAGGTGAGGGTGTAGTACCAAAAAAATCTTTAGTTGAAGCTATTATAAATGCACCTTCTCCAGATAATAGAGAAAAACTTCTCTCATTTGCTGGCTTATGCGAGTATTATAGTAAATTTATACAAAATTTTGCTACAAAGATGGAACCGCTCAGAGAACTAACCAGGAAATCCAATGAGTTGTTTGGTCAGACAGACAAGAATCAGCTTTCAAACAGATCAAAAACGAAATTGTGAATGCTCCCACTCTCAAGTCCTTTTGTTTAAACAAAAAATGCATCATTACTGTTGATGTTAGCTGTTATGGTCTTGGGGGAGTGCTTAGTCAGTGCTCTGGGAATGAAGAGTGGTGTGTTGCGTTTGCATCCAGAACTTTATCAGCTACTGAAAGAAGGTATGCAGTGATTGAGAGGGAGTTATTAGCGTGTATCTGGGCCATAGAGCATTTTCGCAATTATGTGTGGGGAAGCAGATTTATACTCAAGACAGACCACAAACCTCTCATTGGTATCTTATCCCCGGGGGAGGGGGGGTGGAACTCTACTGCTCGTATTGCTCGCCTCACTTCCAGATTACAAGAATATGATTTTGAAGTTATGTATGTACCTGGTAGGAGTAATGTTACCGCAGACTTTCTCTCCAGGTTGCCTTGTGAGGATGAACCTGCTGTTCCTGATGAACAGGAATTAGATATAGTTGCTAATGTCAAAGATTTTGTTTCAGAGGAGTTCTGTGGTTTGTCTGAATCTGAATGGATGGCAGAAATGAAGAACGATACTGTGTGTCAGTTCATTTTTAATTGTTTAAAAGAAGGTTGGCCCAAAGACAAATCTACTATAGCTGATTTTGGCCCTTTCTGTCAAGTTTCTCAGGAGATTGAGGAAAATTCTGGTTTCCTTTTCAAAGGGGGTAAGATTATTCCTCCAGGGCAAGATTCTGTTACTTGCGCATAAAGGACATCTAGGTATGTCCTCTATGAAGCGACTTATTAGAGCAAATTTCTGGTGGCCAGGTCTCGACAAGATTGTTGATAGGACTGTTAGAGAATGTCTGGAATGTATAAGTAGTGACAAGATGCTTAAGGTATCCTCTGCTCCTCTTAGACCAGTTACGTGGCCTGAATTTCCATGGCAGAAGGTAGCTTTCGACATCTCAGGTCCATTTAACCATCTACCTCAAAATGCGCGTTTTGCATTGGTGATGATTGATTACCACTCCAAATGGCCGGAGGTAAAGTTTGTTGCATGTGCCACTACTCAGGTCATTATATCCTTTTCAAAGAGGTGTTTGCGCGTGAGGGGTCGCCTGAAATTCTTGTAACAGATAACGGTGCCCAACTTGTTTCACAGGATATGGAAAGTTTCATAAGTATGTGTGGTATTAAGCATGTGACTACTTCCCTATATGAGCCAAGGGAAAATGGCCAAGTGGAACGGTTTAATCGCGTTTTGAAAGATAGCATTGAATTTGCCTGTAAGTCTAGCGAGTCCTGGAGGGATGTGGTAAGGAAAAGGTTATGGATGTATCGCATCACTCCTCACTCAGTTACAGGAGTAAGTCCGTTCAGACTTTTGAAGGGCAGAGAACCTATATCGGATGTTTGTCCATGGTGGGTCAGGAAAATTAACAAGGTTGATAGCTGTATTGATTTGAATTGTGTGGCTAAACGTGTGGAGGATAAGCAGGACAGAATGAAGGCATTATTTGATTCTAGAATGAATGTTAAGGTTCCTGATTTTGCTGTGGGTGATTGGATAAGGATCAAAAACCTGGGTTTTTAGCTAAAGGTTCCACCAGTTTTGGTCATCCCATTAAAATTGTCAAAGTTTGTAGAAATTCGGTAATTACACAGGATGGAAGGGTGTGGAATATGAGAAGAGTGGCCAAGTGCAAAGCTCAAGAATACATTGTGGATGATAATTTCAGTTCAAGGTTGTGTTCCCGCTCTTCGCAATCTGTAGCATCCAGAGTTAAGAGCAATAACAGACCAAATGTATTACCTGCCAGATACTCGTCCTAATCCCTCTTTGTTTTCATTTCTCTTTTGTTTTTGTTAGGGGTGAGGTGTTACATTCCTTCCCTGGTGTCCCTCTTTTGTGTCCCTTCCTTTGGAACATGGAACATTGTACCTGCGTGTACACTTGCCGTTCCATGTTGCAGGGTTCTAGGAGAGACAGTTATGATTTTGATATGCTTCTGTTGGGAGCGCTGTGCCGCATCTGTAATAAACCTCGATTTCCACTTACCTGCAGTATTTGAAATACTTTACAGCACCTGCCGTCTTGCTGTGACTGTCTGTTCTCTTTTCACAGACCCTGTATGAGGCTGGCACCTGTCGTCTTCCTGTGACTGTCTGATCTCAGTCACAGACCCTGTATGAGGCTGGCACCTGCCGTCTTCCTGTGACTGTCTGTTCTCAGTCACAGACCCTGTATGAGGCTGGCACCTGCCATCTTCCTGTGACTGTCTGTTCCCTTTCACAGACCCTGTATGAGGCTGGCACCTGGCATTTTGCTGTGACTCTGTTCTCCATCGAAGATCCTGTAGGAGTCTGATACATGCTCTCAATATGTCTATTCACAGTCACAGACCCTGTATGAGGCTGGTACCTGCTCCCCTCCTGTGACTATTCTCTGTTACAGACCATGTACACGTTTGATGCACGCTCTCTCATTTTGGTTGTCTGTTTTCTGTTGCAGAACCTGCCTGGGTTGCTGACTGCACTCTTCCTGTGTCTGTTCTCTGTCACAGATCCTGCCTGGGGTTGGTGCCTGCAGTCTTCCTGTGTCTGTTCTCTGTCAGAGACCCTGCCTGGGGTTGGTGCCTGCACTCTTCTTGTGTCTGTCTGTTCTCTGTCACAGACCCTGCCTGGGGTTGGTGCCTTCAGTCATCCTGTGTTTGTTCTCTGTCACAGACCCTGCCTGGGGTTGGTGCCTGCACTCTTCCTGTGTCTGTTCTCTGTCACAGACCCTGCCTGGGGTTGGTGCCTGCTCTCCTCCTGTGTCTATTCTCTGTCACAGACCCTGCCTGGGGTTGGTGCCTGCACTCCTCCTGTGTCTGTTCTCTGTCACAGATCCTGCCTGGGGTTGGTGCCTGCACTCTTCCTGTGTCTGTTCTCTGTCACAGACCCTGCCTGGGGTTGGTGCCTGCTCTCCTCCTGTGTCTATTCTCTGTCACAGACCCTGCCTGGGGTTGGTGCCTGCACTCCTCCTGTGTCTGTTCTCTGTCACAGACCCTGCCTGGGGTTGGTGCCTGCACTCTTCCTGTGTCTGTTCTCTGTCACAGACCCTGCCTGGGGTTGATACCTGCTCTCTTCCTGTGTCTGTTCTCTGTCACAGACCCTGCATGTGGCTGGCATCTGTATAGAACAATGTCCTGATATGGTTATTCAGTCAATGAGATGTAGATGTAACATATTCAAGAACGGGGCCAAAATAGTGTCTGTGTCCTTCTCTGTGATACTTAGGGCTGGTGCTCACAATCCTGATATGTGGGACTGGTACTTACATTAATAATGTATGACTGGTACGTACAGTCTGGGTACGTGTCGCAGGTACTTGTGATCTGGAGGCTATCCTGGTCGCCCAGCCCTCCCGTTAGCAGGCACACCGGAGACAATATGGGTAGGGTTTGGTCTCTTTTATTAAGACTCCCTTCTTCGTTTCTCCCAATAGTTCTTGGTTACTTATGTTTTTTCACAGACTTGAACAATGTTAAGAAAGGAAAGGCATAGATGGTGTAAAACAAAACAAATAGGTCCACATCCAGAGGAAGCTATTTTCTTCTTGTTAGGGTACCGTCCCAGCCTTGTTTTCTCTCCTCAGGCGGAATTACCGGAAAAGGAACATACAAAAAAACAAAAGAAAGAAGGACACAGTCAGATCACTTTGGTCTGCTGCTGTTTTTGGGAAAAAGTGCTCACCCGTGCTTCCTAACGTGTCGTGCCTAGGTGCCTGGGGGATTTTAGTGTTTCGGGGTAGAGTGACCCATAACCCCGCCCACCAGCCCTTAAGAGAAATAAGTCGTGCTCGGGGCACTTGCCTGGACCCACGACCCTTCTGGGCCGTGGGGTTGGGAGTCCCAGCCTCCTCTTCTCCGGTTGGACAGCTGGACTCAAGCGCGTTGCTCATGGAGGGGTCTCTTCTCGGCTGCTTCTCCTCCTGGGTCGGGGTCGAATCTTCGGTCCTCTCTTCCTCGTCTCCTTCTTTCTCCTCCGCGTCCCTCTCTGGTCGATTCCCGGCGTCTCCTTGACCTCGCTGGCTCTGCCCCCCTGCTCTCTAGTTGGTGGTCCGTTGATTCCCTGCTGGGCTACTGGACTGCTCACCCTGCTTCCGGTCCGGAACACGGCAGCCGCCATGTTGGAAATGTCGTGAAGATCCGCCGTCGCGGGAGCGAAACCCTCACAGTACTGTAGTGACAATTTTTTTGTAAGTAAGACTGCACTCCATGGGGGCATGGCTTGGACAGCCATCATGGTGGACGCAGCCGAGTGAAGCTCCGACCGCCCAAGCCATAATCCGCAAAAATCCGCCAATATCCCTCTCCTGAGAGCGCCAAATCCACTGCTCCTGTACTCGGAGCCAAGAGGCGTCCTTGATCCTGGCACCATGGCTGATCTGACGCCGAGGGCGGCCACTACAGGTGACGAAGGAGTCGAGGCCTAGTCCCCGGGCCAGCACCGTAGGACGAGATTGCGCTGTCGCGGGCGCTCGGCGTGGTGAGTGCGGCCCAAGAAGAAGCCGGAGTGCTGCCCCGCGGGACTCGCTGACGACTTGGGTGCCGGGGCCAGCGCGGCCGGAGCCAGATCTGGGGCATGGTTGCGGGTGCCTGGGAGATCCTCAAGGCCCTGCAGGGCTCGTGGAGGCCCTCATCTGTGTCGCGCAGCAGCGCCCTGGGCAGTTGGGGCCCCTGGCGGCTGGGGCATAGTCATCGGCCCCCACACAGAAGACTCACCCACATCGGAGGGCCTCAGACGCGAGAGGTAGCGCGGCGTCCTCGAGGTTGACCCTGTGCAGCTCGAAGGGGCCCGGCAGGCGCCTTGAGCCGTGGGTGTGCCCCGCGGGGCCGGGTGCCACCCTGGGGATTCCCATCGACCCAGGAGCGCCGGAGCAGACGGTGACACTGACTGTGCCCGGGCCGACCCTGTTGACCCACCTTTGTGGCTGGCTGGGCTCGAGGACCCAGAGAGGAGACCTGCTTGTGGCCGGGGCTGCGCCCGCAGGGGTGCTCGGGCCTGCCCACTCCTCCCATCCTGCTAGGGGCGCTCGTGGGGCCCAAGAGGACCAAGGCAAGGTAGTGGAGGCAGGCATTGGGGCCAGCTGGCTGGGGCCCGCGCCGCCCGGAAGACGACGGTGCAGCTGATCGATGACCTCGGGGCCCGTGCTGAGGGTGTCGCGGCCCGGCTGATGGTATAGCAGAGGTGGCCCTTCACATAAAGGGCCTGCTGAGGAGACATGCCACTATTCCCCTGGGCTGCCGGACAGGGCCAAATTCGCCCGCTCAAACATGGAATGCAGCAGGTAGGCCCGCGGTACGAAGCTTATACTTTTACCCCCCCCTGAGGAACCGGGCCTACTGGGGATCTCCCCTGATGTCGCGTGGCAGCATGCCCCGGAGTGGATACTGAAGCCGCCCCATCGGGGCTGGGCCCACACTTGAAGGTTGTGGGCCCAGCTCCAGCCGTTTTGCAACATCCTGGAGGGACTGCGGCCTGGGGCCCCGTGGGACTGAGCTGGTGCGAGAAGACCTGTGGGCTAGGGGTCCGGCGAGTCTGATCCCGGTAGGGGGTCTACTTGGCTGGCTGACCCTGGGCTGCAGAGGCAGCTGAGCTAGGCTTAGTGCGGCTTGTGGCCCAGGGGGGACAGATTCCGTGAGGCCCGGCCCACTGTAGTATACCCGAGTGTCCCCAACGGGGCACCTAGCTGGTGGGTCGCCTAGCGGAGATACCTGCCAGAATCCTCAACGGAAGGAAATACAATCAGGAGCAGGGTAGACACTGCACTATGGCTCCCCTCCTCACCTCCCTTTTCCATCATGGCCAAGGATAAACCAGCGGGCCCCACCTCCAAGCAAAGCACCCTGGACCAGTTTGCCACTGCCCCTGGTGGCGCGAGCAACACGGACACCGGGAGCCCTGTGCCCGACAACGCCGCTTTGCTGGCCGTGAGCACTCAGGTCCGCGATACCCTAGACACAAAGATCAGTGCTGTGGGTTGGAGGCCTCCTTTCTGCGTCAAGATCTTAGAAAGGCTGTGGATCGCATCACGTAGGCGGAGACCCGTGTTTTCGATGGTGGAGGACACAGTGGCAACCCTGCAAAAAAGGTGAACAAACTCACCGTCGTAACACAAGAGCTGCGTTGAAGATGCAGAGGGCCGGTCCCGCCGCAATAACCTGCACTTCATTGGCTTTCCGGAGGGGTGCGAGGGCTCCTCCATGGAACGCTTTCTCACGCAGTGGTTGAGATCCCTCCTGCCTGAAGACTCCTTATCCTTCTGTTTCGTGGTGGAGAGAGCCCACAGGGCATTGACTAGGAAGCCCCCTCCGGGGGAACGCCCCAGGCCAGTAATTGCCAAGCTTACTGAATTATGTAGATCCGTACACCATCCTTCAATATGCAAGAACCTACAGGGATAAACTGCTCTACGATTCGCAGAACGTAATGATCTTCCCAGACTACACCCGCCTGCTGCAGCAGCGCCAGTCATTTACAGCCGCCAAACGCAGACTTAGAGAACTCAATGTGCAGTATATGCTGTTGTACCCAGCCTGAATGAGAATAACATATAATTCTAAATCTCTCTTCTTTGATACGCCGGAAGCAATGTTCACTTGGGCCGGCGAGACAGAAATCTAAAACCACACACCCCGCCGCCTCTGGAGTCTGACTCCTCGCAGGGTACACATAGGAATCGTCCGAAGAGGGTCAACTCTAAAAGGCGACACAGGTCGAGGTCCAACTGGCGCTCCCGAGCACAGGGCGATGAGTCATGAATGCCGTGGGACCGCTCCTGCCCCGAAGACTATGGCTCACCTAGAGAGCAAATATGGCTTGGGGGCCTGGGCCTGTAGCCACTAACACCCCTTGAACAATTATGTTTAAGTTTTGTGGGAAGTTTGGGTACTATTGGCAAAGGTACTCTGGGAACCCCTGTTGGGGCCTCGGGCTCTCTCCAACCGTGCTCTACCTCATTTTCTCTAATGGCACCAACTATTTTATAGTTATATCAAACTACTATAGAGGACACGCATTCAGCGGTCCTTAGACATAGAGTGTGTGATTTATGTTGAGTGTGTGTCTGTCCTTTGTATTGTCTTTTTTTCCACCAGCGGTACACAACACTGGCTTATCATTACTGATAGTGGAAATATATCACAGTATCTATCACTTTTTTTACAGGTCAATACCAATTGTGATGGATGATGCATATGTTATGTTTTTTCTTCCAGATTTACATTAAGTAACATACCTATTGAGGTATTGTATACAGTGCATGTTTATTTTGACATGTACCCCACGTAGTATTATCTACATGTATATACACTTTTTTACTTTTCTTTACATTACAAATTTGAGTGTAGAAGGGATCCTTCGGTCCTGATGAAGAAGCCAGGGGAGGGCTTCGAAACATGTTGACGACATAGGAGAAACAGCTCATTATAGCATTGTATCCCCAACTCATTCCCCACTTTTAATAATACCGGCTCAACGGAACATTAAAGTTTTTTTTCCAAAGAGCCAGGTATTTTTTAACATATATTCACTCCTTCACTCACTCTTGACCCTTCCACTCACATTCCTACACTACACATAGTTTTGTTCTAAAATTACTGCTCCCGCGTAGTCGTAGGTTGCAGCACGCCCCGTCCCGCAGCGGGGCGGGAAGACCCCTATGATGAAGCATGACACCAAAGGCCCTTTTGGTGTGTGAGGGGTATTTCAACAAAGCTGTGTGCTTTCCACCATTGTAGGAGACACACAGTGTCTGGGAGAGCACGGTTATATATCTATTCAAGGGTGGATCCTTTTTGTTTCTCATATCTCTCCAACCGCGACAGATACTCGTTGGTGGAGGTATTGGGGTGGGGGCTGGGTGGCGGGGGATGTTTAGATTTCCTGGACTAAAGGTATTTCAGTTCACACATAGGCACAGGGAACCCAGTACATTTTCACGCGCTCACCCTAGCTGGCAACCTCCCTAGATGACAGATGACCTCGCACACAAGTAATTCCCAGCCTGGGGGTCTGAACTTTATAACGTGGAACATTAGAGGGATGCTCAATAAAATAAAGAGAAGCGCTGTCCTTCAGCAAGCCAATCGCTGGGAAGCGGATATACTCCTACTGCAAGAGACCCATCTACTAGACAATAAAGCCCCATGTCTTGCCCGGTTTGGTTATGACACAGTATATCACTCAGGATTCACACGCGGCTCTCGCGGAATGGCCATTCTGGTGCACCCCAGGATCCCCTTCACTCTGTCCAAACTCTGGTCAGATCCAGGGGAACGATACACCACAGCGACAGGTACATTATACAGCGAAACAATAACCATAGGCAGCGTTTACGCCCCTCCCCCCTTAGGACACACTTTCATTGACAAAATCACACGACTCTGGGGAGAACTCCCGGACGGTCTAATAATACTGGGCGTCGACTGGAATGACGCCATGTCACCCTTGGACCGCCGGCGTGAGTCAGGACATAGGCCCTAATCGGGAGAATCAAAACTCCACCAGCTAGCCGCCACGCTGGGGTGATATGCCCACCACGTTCCTTTCAGCCGTACATGGCTCCCTATCCAAAATTGACTACTTCGTCTTACCACGCAGCCACATACATAGGGCCTCACATGTCTCTATCCTGCCCAGAGGCCTCTCCGACCACCCCCGGTTCTACTTAGACTACACATTGGGCAAACAAACCCCCCTTCGGATGGCGCATGTCACCCTGGTTACCAAGATGTTCTCCGACAGGCAATTACAGACTATCTATCTTCCAATGTGGGCACTGCCCCCTCCAGTGTTATACTGTGGGAAGTTCTTAAACCCACTATCCACATCGTGGACATCAGCTTTCGCGCTGGGGAAAAACGCAGGCGCCTCGCACAAATAGAAGGCCTAGAAAATCGCGAGAGGACTCTTGAAGCCGAAGCTGCAGAGACCTCAGGAACAATGCCGCAACGCAGCCTCCTCCAAGTACAACAACAAATCCATCAGCATCTCACTAATGAGGCGCATGAGATCTGGTTAGCGACCCAACATAGGATTTATCAATGGGGTGACAAATCAAACAAAATGCTTCATCGTTTGTGTCAGGCGACGATGTCCCCCGCCTCCATGCCGGCACTGCGAAACGCGGACAGAGTCCTTTGTACTACCCCTGACACAGTCGTCCAAGGGTTAGCGGCCGACTATGCCTCCTTATACAAGCAGAAGGAACTTATATCGAGCACGACAATAGGGGAATTTCTAACAGACAGATCTCCCAAAAAGCTCCCAGACCACCTGCGCGACCAGCTAGATGCCCCCATAACCGCAGAGGAACTCGGTGCGGCTTTATCCAACATGCACGCTAGCCGCACGCCTGGCCCCAACGGCTTCCTTAGTGACTTCCTACGACCACACATGGCGCAGCTCGGCTACATCTGTTGGATGCACTCCATGAGGCTCTGGAGCAGCACATCTTACTTCCTGATTGGCGCCATGCCGAGATAGTGGTGTTCCTTAAACCAGGCCACCCCCCAGAAGAACCATCTTCTTACCGCCCCATCTTCCTCCTAAATTTTGAACCCAAACTGTTGGGTAAGGTCCTTGCTGACCGCCTCCGCACGTGTATCCACGAACTGATCCACCCAGACCAGGCCGGCTTCATGCTGCAACGGTCTACCCAGCACAATATTAGACGGGTTCACAATGCCATTGCGAAGGCCCCGGAGCCGGGCTGCCCTGCGGCCATTCTTTTGGCCGATATAGATAAGGTGTTCGGTTCCCTAAGTTGGACTTATTTATTTCAGCTCCTCTGATCTCTAAACTTTGGTCTACGCTTTTTGTCTTACATACAATTAATACACACAGAGCTCTCGGCCTCTGTGCGGGTAGCAGGTTTCCGGTCAGCACCCTTCCCAATACGTCGGGGTACGAGGCAGGGTTGCCCCCTGTATCCATTGCTATTTGCGCTCGCCACAGAGCCCTTAGCTACATGGGTGCGGCGGGACCCATTAATTCGTGGGTATGAATGGTCACATGACCGGTCCAACAGAATTGCGCTATATGCAGACGACATATTATTCTTTTTAACCAATCCCGGATTATCCGGCCCCTGGATTCTCCAGATACTTTGGGTGTTTGGGGAGACCTCCGGCCTTGGAGCCAATCCAGCGAAGTCAGTGTTATTTCCAATATGCGGAGACCATGGGCACGGCTCCTGGGCTTCGCAGTTATCCCACGCAACCGAGGGCTTCAAATATCTGGGGGTCTTCATCTCGCCTTGTCCCACGATATCTTGGGCACATAATATCAATCCACGCACGAGGGGCGTCGTCAGCGTTGTGCTACGAACCTGCACGCAGTCGGCGTACTGTGGCGGGATTGCGGCGGCCGATATATATGCCTACTATGCGGCATCTCATCTGTTGAATATCAACGAGTGGTGGTACAGCTCATACACCGATCCAGTGTTTGCTGTGGAGTGACTTGCGATAAAGGGTACCCCCCTCTTGAGCCTCCTCCACAGTCGCAAAAACCTTGACCACTCAACCCCCGCCTGCAGAACCGTCATGCAGCTCAGGCGTTATATTGTGAAGAAAATGGGCTGGGATGGGCGCCTGACACAGACAACCCCTCTGTGGCAGGGTATCTACCTGCGACCTGTCGCCAAGCTTCCAGGCTTCTGAGCATGGGAACTCATTGGAATCTCTACCCTGAGTGACATTCTGCTGGGACCCACTCTCAAATCTTTTCAGCAACTGCAAATAGAATACCACTTGCACCTGACACCGTTTTACAAATGTCTGCAGCTGAGACATGCCCTGACTCCCCTAATCTGCTCGCTGGGAGGTCTACCAGAATTTCACCCCTTAGAGGGACATTTACTAATGGGGGATCTTGGCACGCATAAGATCCGGCAAATCTATCAGACACTGACTGCCCAAACCACACTACACAAAACCCGGGATGCGTGGGAAGCCGACATCCCTGACCTTACAGACGATGACTGGACTGAGGCTCTAGCTAGTCCTGAGGTGCCACTATAGCCACACAATACCGTCTAATCCAGTTTAAATACCTCCACCGGGCATACTACACCCGCTCCCTCCTCTGGAAGATGGGCGTTATCCAGTCCCCCACATGTCTCAGATGCGGAGAATCGGAGGGGACCTTCCTACACACAGTCTGGAGCTGTGGGGCACTGCAACCATTTTGGCATAAAATATCTTCTTGTCTGGGTCGGGTCCTGTCCTGGCGTCTTCCATTCGATATCAAGCTTTTCTTACTTCACAGCACTGAGGGGATAGGGGGAAATCGCTATTAACAACATCTACTATTTTTGGGCCTCACACTTGCCAAGCGGGGCATTGCCCAAACGTGGAAGGGTACCTCCCCGCCATCAATGGGTGGGTGGAGAAAGGCCATGGGCAGATGCATGGAGGCTGAAATCGCGGTGTACCAGGCGCGTGGTTGTCCACAAAAACATAGGAAAATATGGTCTCGATGGGCAACATACCGCGGCATAGACCTGCCTCCTCTGCCGCCATCAGACCCTCCCTAAACCAGGCAATCAAATCAAACTGGACCATATTTAGGTAAGATGAGTCGCTCTGTAATATAAACATGTACACCTGAACATTTTACTTATAGTAAACATGTAGTAACCTGTGCCAAGTTTAGTTATTGGGCCTGTATGTTCACAGGCAATGTTGTTGTTTGAATATAATTGGTACCATCTCATATAAACTGTATCCAAAATGGATCACTGACATAATATCATCAGTCAAAATATCGAGGTACCATAATATCGTGGTCAAAATATCGATGGACAAAATATTGACTACCTATCTCCATACAGGTAAGTACCAAAATATTGATACCACTCTCTGACGCACTACGGAAAGAAAAGCAAAAGTGTCGTCGACTAGAAAGGTGTTGGAGAGCAAATTATCACACACCCGAGAAAAAGCACATAGAACTGCCCTAACACAATATAAAAACTTATTGATATTAGAAAAAAGGGACTATTTTACCAAACAGATTGAGAAAGCAAAAAACTCCTCTAAAGAATTATTTGCAGCAGTAAACAAACCAGCTATACCCAAAAACTCAGGGATCAAGGGCACCCAAAAGTTCTGTGACGACATTGCAGCTGCCTTTAAAACCAAAGTCTTGGACATTTTTTAAGTCTTTGAGGATGCATCAGTTCACCCCCCCATCATTCAACCGACAAGCCCTGATTCTAAAATTAACACCCTGCTCAGCTTCTCCCCTACTTCATCTGAAGCAGTGGAAAAATATATAAGAGAAGCAAAGTCGGGATCCCCCCTCTGACCCATGCCCGCCGGCGTTTCTGAAAGAAATAGCAGAATTGGTGAGTCCTGGACTCACAGAAGTCTTTAACTCGATGTTTGACTCTGGCAACTTTCCTTCTAGATGGAAAGATACTTCCATCCTTCCACTGCTAAAAAAATCCAACATGGATGTGACTAACCCGCACAACTACCGGCTTATAGCCCGGCTGCCGTTGCCAGCCAAAATATTTGAAAAAATCATGAATATTCAATTATCCCAATTTATTTGTGATAATAACCTGCTCGGTCACTCCCAGTTTGGATTTTGCCAAGAGCACAGCACGGAAACGGCACTCATTAAAGCCACAGAGGAAATCAGAGCGGTGATGGATGGAGGAGGCACAGCCGCCCTTGTGCTCTTCGATCTGTCAGCCGCTTTCGATACTGTAGATCACTTTCTCCTGCAACAGCGGCTGGCGAGTCTGGGGGTCAGGGGTACGGCATTAGCCCTACTGTCCTCCTTTCTCAAGGACAGGAGATTAACAGTATCGGTAGATGGGTATCATTCAGAGCCGTATACCCTCCCGTGCGGAGTACTACAGGGCTCCTCCTTAAGCCCTTCTCTTTTTAATATCTACATCTCCGAACTGGCTCCTCTGATCCGGGACTTTGGGTTTAGTCTGATGTCTTACGCCGACGACACCCAGATAGTGGTGGCTGCATATAGAAATCAGGCCCCTCCTACTCAACAATTTCAGAACTGCATGAGTACAATAAATAGATGGATGAGTACACATTGTCTCAAACTCAATTCTGAAAAAACTGAGGCCCTAATTTTTGGGAATATGCAGCCAAACTGGGGCAATCTGTGGTGGCCGGCAGAGATGGGAGAATCGCCAAAACCAACGGTCAAGGCTAAGAACTTGGGAGTATGGTTTGACAACGAATTATCACTTTCTCATCAGACAAATGCTATTGTCTCTGCCTCCCACTTTCTTATTAAGAAAATAAGGAAGATCTTGCCTTATATCCCCGCAGACACTAGGAAAACTGTGGTAACATCGCTAATCCAGTCCAAACTGGACTATTGCAATGGGCTTTATTTGAACTTACAGAAGCAATGTTTAAAAAAGCTTCAGACCGTTCAAAATACAGCAGCGCGGTTACTCGTCAACATCACTAGGTACAAATCGGTGTCCAAAGAGATTCGCGGCCCGCACTGTCTCCCTGTATCACAACGCATCACATTTAAGGCCCTGTGTCTGGCTTATAAAGCACTGAACCACAGAGGTCCTTCTTTTCTTCAAAATCTTTTTGTCTGGTACTCCGTTCTACAGGGGCCAGACTCTTGACAGTACCTAGAATCCGAACATCTCACTGGGGTGGCCGCAGCTTTCTCTATGGCACCTCCAAACTCTCGAATACTCTCCCGAGTGAGCTTAGAAGTGCTAGCTCCCTCACCATCGTCAGGAAAGGACTAAAAACCTGGTTATTACAGAATTAGACGCTTGATCGGGCTACTGTGTTCTCAGCGCCAAGACACCCCCGGCCGGGTATGCGTGCGCTTTACAAATCCTGTTAACATTAACCAAAATATTGTTGTTAAAAATATAGTTGTATAAAAATATAGATTTTTTTTTAATGTCTTAAAATAATACAAAATTAATTAAATTATTAATATAATTAAAGAAAACATAGTTAGAATTATTTAAAAATTAATAAATAATAAATATAATGTAAAAAAATATTAAACATGCATGAGTTTTTTTTTTATATATATTAACTTAATAATACTAATAAATAATTATTAAATGTAATTATAAAATGTTAAAAACATAATTAAAATTATAATGACATATAAATCTAAATAAACCTGTAATATAAATATAAAAATTAATTTTATGTATAAAAATTAAGGGGCCCATTAGGATGTCGGGCGGAAGCACTACCGCCGTGCTGGCGGATGCAAAAACGACCAGTTACCGTCGGCACGCAGCAGTCCACACGCCCGCCCGATTACGATGCGAAAAGTCAGCCAAACCCCGCCGGCAAGCCAGCGACACCGCCCGCCATCAAAGTGCGCCCGTACACGTAGCGGCGCAGCACAACTGACACACACCGTCCGACGAAACACGTACCGCCCGGCGTACAAATTACGATGCCGCACACAAACAACCCACGGCTAAGAGACACCGTACGTCAAACCGAAGCGGTAACACGAACGCCGAGCACGGACACCGAAGAAGCGGCACCCCCGAGCATGAATCCAGCACTGCAGGCCCTCCCTATGCTCTATCTGATGCACCACCAAGGACGCAACGTACCGCGAAGACGCAGGTAGGCACACATACAACAAGTGCACGCAAACAGCGCACACAGTGCAAGGGCGGAAAAGCGGACAACCCCCACCCCCGCGTGTACACGACACATCTACCATAGCATCCACATATGACACACAGGCCAAATTGTAACATCTCGTAACACATGTGTACACACCACCTGGGACTAGGAACCAACCACCCCGTCACGGCCCCAAAGCGGCGATGACGCTGCCACACATGCGCACAACGCAGAGGCCAACCGCAGCGCCATGCATGCGTCGCACACAGACACAGGGACACAACCAAGCAGCACACACACCAGCCCCACCCCGAACGCACATGACACGTGACAGGCCTGCCACAGACATGTCCCCAACGCCCAATTCACGGACAACACCCAACGTCACACAACCGACGCACACATGTCAGTGAAGTCACGCAACAGCAGGACACACCCCAGTGCAACAAACATGGCGAAGCACACAGCGGCGGCAACACCAACTAGGAGAAGCAGGGCTCCTTCGGGAAGAGGAACGCCAGTACCACACTGAAACACCCATACCACCCTGCACATATGAACAAGACATACAAAACGGAACACCAAAGAGCCCGGGGACCGACAACAGGTGGCCCAAGAATTACATTCACACACAAGGCCCAACGCAGAGCGGAAAGGCAGCCTGCCGCCCACACAAGGGAGAGCAGACAGCACTGAATGACCTTCCATTCCAACTCCGAAACCACAGCCCTACCAAAGAAGCCGGTGAATACAGCCATTGTCCAATAAAAGACCAACACAGGCATGCAGAGGAGACCGACCACAGGGCAGATAGCGCATATCACAGAAGAACACAACGGACGGGAAAGAAAAAGAAAACACTCCCCCATGTCGGCCCCATGCAAGTTAATTGGAAGGAGTCACACATCACTGACCTTGAACTGTCTGAGAAGCATGTGGGATGAGGGCCCGTGTCCTCCGCACAAGCCAACAGAACACAAGTCCTGTCTCCCTACGACTACACAGAGCTCACAGCAACCTCGGAGCGTGCACATTGCAGACTGCACACACAGCCGGAGCACGCCACCACAACGCACCGCTGCAAAATGGCAACCGCAACACACCTACCCAACTACGCCGGACAGGTCAAGCTGTACAAAACCAACCTGATACATATATTGGGATGCGAACTCCTGTCCCTGCTGAACGTAAGTTACCGACTGACTTACCGCATCACATTGTTCAGCTGCGTCATACCCGTCTTCTACTGTCGGAGGTGTCCCTACCAGCATCCCGTGGAGATGTGTCTCTCCAACCCGGCATGTCTAAAGGCGGACCTGCTACCACTACTCCTCCCTCTGGACGCACACGACAGGGCCTGCTCTGCCTATGGGGGCATGGCGTATGTGGCCAACATCGCACTCGCACTGAAATGGGACCACTGTGCCTCCACACGACGGATCATCGAGCACAGCTACATCGAATGTCACCCAGCATGCCCCATCATGGTCCTCCAAGGGACAACTTACGAACAACACCTTGACAGCCACCATCCGCTACATTGGCTGGCAAACATAAACACCACCAATGACATGGAAGCCCTGCTGGACGGCATCGCATACCTGACAACCTGTAAATTCGTCGGACCCCAACGCAGGTTCCCCGATTGACCTATGATGTCCAACCCCGCACCCATGCTTAGCTTCCGCACGGACTGGCCAGTCACCACCACAACAGCCATACCAAACGACCGGCAACAATTACCACACCATCAACGACATCGCCATGACATCGGATATGACCGGGACATGCACACTGTTCCCCATCACATCCAGGAACACCGCATGCATCGTGGGAGGCAGTGGCATGGGGTCTGTGTATCGCACCCACATGGACGGAACTGCACGAACAACCAGGACACGACATGGATCCAGCGCCCATGGACACACACACCGCTCAGTGGACATGAATAGGTCGCCTGGAGTCTGTGGGTGCTGCACCCCTCCCACCCCCGCCCCGGGAATCCCATACCAGGACCTTTGCACGGACGACAAGTGCAAACAACAACAACACGACCCCAGTGACTGTGACATGTCCAGTAACCACCACATTGCAACAACAAGTGGCACGCCGCTGCATGCACGCAAGCACATGCCCTGATGTCATCTCACATGCACGCGTGCATGAGGAACAACCGCAGCAAACCTGTCACATGGAACTGAGATGGACTGTGCCCATGATGCCAAGCGGTCTGGTAGGCTACTTGTATACCGTCTGTGTCAAAGTCCGCAGCTCCGCAGCTATACGTAAATGTACATTAGCACAGCCTTGGCCAAGCAGATGTAACTCTGAAGCCCACATCCCACATGCAACAGCCAATCACATGTAACCCCACACCCTATCCCATTTGTAATCATGCTCAGTATATCCTCAACATGTATTCCGCTGCCAGTAGTGTCCACTATACTGCATCACAGAGGACAGAAGACTCAATATAATGTTTGAAACCAAAACTGTCTCCGCTGACTCATTTCACAAGTACGAATGAGAGAGGATGAGAGTATGTGAAGTACACGGCAGTCGTGACATGACCATGTAGTCCACTGGTATTGGATGTCAACGCAAATGAGTAGCACAACTGTGGAAGACACACATGTGTCGTGTGAAGTCGTATGGACGCAGTGCTCAGGTGGGTGGGTGCGACGGGTAGATGCGCACATGCCAAGTTGTAGCACGCCGTGTTGGGAGGGGTCATGAACAGTATACCACCGCTTCCCTGGGCATTGTGAGAGGACACCTGTCGGGGGAAAGTGAACACGTGTGTGCACAGCAGCCGGGCACACGAACAATGCGGAACCAGGCGCACACGTCAGCCCACCCTCCGTGGACTAGCTGGATCCTGTTGTGCGCCCGCCATGCCCCTTGACAAGGCACACACAGCCCCAGTCGACCAGGTGTAACCCCAACATAGTCAATCCGCACAGGCGATACAGGGCACGGGATGGCAGTGGAGCATGGTGTGTGAGAGGTCTCCTCGCGCTCCTCCTGGTCATATCACGCAGGCAATAGAACCTCAACGTGTAGCATGGCACAAGTCAAATGGAAGTGTAGGGGGACGCACCTCAGCACGAGCAGCACTGACGTCACGGGAGGTGGCTCGCACCATCCCATCCATTGCCCATTATACCAACCACGCCACATGCCATTGCGACTAAGTGCAAGCGCGTGCGCCACCACCCCCGAGCCCTCCCCAGAGAGGCCAAAGAGTAAATGTGTGGGCCATCAGTCACAGACGGACGCGGCCTGGCCGCAAGGGCAGCCACAGCCACTGGGTGTCGCAGGTGGCGGATCCGGAAGGCGAAGACTGTGATGCATAGTCCATGCAGGCCGGGTCTCCATTTGGGGCACCACGCAGGTGGACGGCGTCCCGCCACACATCATACCCTGAGACAGCCCACTCGTGCAACTGGACCCACACATACACTCCTTGCCCTCTCTGGTGCGAGCTTGGGGCTGCCTGTGCAAGCGCTAGCCTCGCAGGTGCACATGCATATTGGGGGAGCGAGGGGAGGACATGAGGGCTGGGGCGAAGATGACTGTATCACTGTCAGTGAGTACAAGGGATGACCCAGATGTGGAAAGGAAGAGACGTGTCCCGTGTGTACTGCAACTAGTCGCCAATCCAACTACCCCCCATGTCCGGAATGTAAGCCCGCACCTAGGCCCGCCCATCCGCCACATCGAATATACCACCAGGACGACAACCTTCCCATTCGAAACACTGACTGGGGGTGGCGACCAGTGAACAAACATGTGTAGCCTACCCACGCGTACATGTGGGCCCTCCATGATCCATGTCACCTGCGGCAAAGTCATGACATGCGCAATGAGGGAAGTGAGGTGAGCTGTCCGCCCCACGCACAGAAGGTGCATCAGCTCCACAGACCCAGCAGCGAGTCCAGCAGGGGTCACATGAGCAGGGGCAGCTGTGCCTGGTGTGAAGGCACATGCACATAGACAGCACATCGTCCAATGTGTAGTCTGCCCACATCTACAGTCCATCATCATGCGGACATAGGAATTGAACACAGGGCAACACATCTTAGTGGGTGCACCCACCGTGACCAACAATGCGCAATGATCGACGTACCCGCCCTGTACATGGCCTCCCACCCAACGGAGGCACATCCAGTGCCACCATCCCACACACACAAGCCTTCCACGGAACATGCTGTGTCCAATGGTCAGTACAGAGTCAGCGCCCATCTGGTGGATCCTGAACAGGAGACACATGCACACACATGCCAGCTCCCACCATGTACGTCTGCCACCTGGCACGTGCAATGTAACCTCTCACCTGTGACCTGTGACTGCAAGCACACAGCCGTCTTGGCATGGGGCTGTCAATGTGGACACCTGTCAATGTTTCGGGAGGTGTGATCCGTACGGTGCTGTACATAGGGTGCAGTGCTGACACCTACTACTGTCTCATATCCCCTCGTGCCACAGGTCCCACTTGTTTTGGCCGCTCAGCCTGTGCCCACATCGTCGTCGTCGTGTGCCATACTCATCCAGCCTCGGAAGCAGTGCCATGCTCAGCAGACATTCATGTTGCCGTGCCGTCCCTGCTTGACAGCTGGGCTGTGACTCATGTGCTTGCTCAGTCATGTCAGTGATGTGAATGCGAAATTGCTATGTGTTGTGTTGCTTTGACATGTGTCCACTGCCATCTTCCCTAGGCGGAGACCGAACATTGACCGCCCATACCAATTGCTGGCGGACATGGAAGATACTGAGGTCATAAGGAAGTTTCGGCTGGACAGGCCAACCCTGCATCGACTGTGTGCCATGTTGGAACCCCATCTCCGTCCCCGCAGGGTGTATCCGACAGCATTCACCCCCACGGCTAAGGTGATGGCCGCCATGCATTTCTTCGCCACTGGGTCATTCCAGCACACAGTGGGCAGTGGAGGAGGGATGTCCCAGCCCATGTTCAGCAAGGTGCTGAGGGATGTACTGGCAGCCATGATGCTGTACCGAAACAGGTACATCAGATTCCCCAGGGCTCGTGAATTGGCGGCAGTGAAGGGTGCATTCTATGCCCTTGGCAGGATCCCACACGTCGTTGGTGCCATTGATTGCACACATGTTGGCCTTGTTCCACCACAGGCCACTGAGCACCTGTACCGCAACAGGAAGCACACGCACTCCCTGAATGTGCAAGTGGTGTGCCTTGCGGACATGGTGATAACCCACGTGTGTGCAAAGTTCCCAGGCTCGGCCCATGACGCACACATAATGCGCAACAGCATCTTGCCACGACTGATGTCCAATCTGCAACAGGATCGTGGCTGTATTGTCGGTGAGTATGTGGAGTGGTGTAGCGTGCTGGCTGTGCGATGCTGTCCCCTGTCCAGTTGGAATAGCAACGGTTCTCTGTGTCCCTCACACCCAGGTGACTCTGCGTACCCGAATGGGGCATGGCTGCTCAGTCCATTGAGGAATCCTCGCACCCCAGCAGACGATCGCTACAATGAGGCACATGGGAGGACCAGACGTGTGGTCGAGCGTACCTTTGGCCTCCTCAAGTCCAGGTTCAGGTGCCTGGACCGCACCGGGGTGCGCTGGCGTACTCCCCACAGAAGGTGTGCCAGATAGTGGTGGCGTGCTGCATGCTGCACAATCTGGCCATTCGGAAGCAGATCCCCCTCATCGTGGATGACGGAGATCAACCAGGGCCCCAGCCCGCAGACCAGGACAGCTCGAGTGAGGAGGACAGCGGAGAGGATGAAGCTGTGAATGTGCGCCAGCAGCTCATCGCCCGCTACTTCACTTGACGGTGAGTGTCCATGTACGACGGCTGATGTGTCTGTATTTGTGCAGGTGTGTGTGTGCTGTGTCAGGGTTGCCTTTTGTTCACTGCGTGCTGTGTGTCAACGCTCCATGCCCAGGTTAGTATACCACTGATGGTGGCTGTGGCATTGTGCCCTATTGCTCTGTGCGATGTGTGTACATTGCTTGTAGTTGTTGACATGTACTGTGTGATGGGTGTGTGACACACTCATTGAATGTGCTCCTGTTCTGTCTCCCACCCCTAGGTCCCTAAAGGCCCTCCGGTTCCATTGCCATGCCACGCATCAGGTGCCGTTCCGCTCAAGGTGGCCGTTGTATTCCGTACAATTAAAACACAGGGCACAGACAGCAGTTTGTGGAAAAGGTGCATTTATTTCAAACAGTGACATGTGATTGTGTGTTAGGTGATGACAAAAGTGGTGCGTGCAGTGACAATGAGCTGTCGGTCATGGCTGCGAGATGCTCAGGGTGTACCCACTGGTTCTATGTCCATAGTCCAACACACACATGCCATCCAGATGGCTGTGTGGAGTGGGATCGTAGTCCAAGTCAATGCAGTGGGTGGTCAAGGAAGGCTGGCTGGCTGCCTCACTTGCGTTTGGAGCGTGCGAAGTCCTCCCGGGAGATCGGTTTCCACTTCGGACGGCCCCTTCCACGCTTGCGAGGGGGTGCCTGCTTGCGACCTGCTGGTGGTTGAGGTGTGCTCACTGGCCGTGGACGCAGGGGAACTGGACACTGCTGCTCCACCCTGCGCCCCGGCAGGTGGTGGCGGAGGGGAGCTGCTGTCCCTGGATGTGACCTCACCGCCACCACCAGCTGGCCCATGAGGTCCACGAGTTGGCCCATACGGGCGTCCATGGACCTCAGCACCCCCAGCACCTCACGCGTGTCTGTAGCAGACCTGGCCCATTGTCCTTGGGCCTCTTCATAGGCCCCAAGGACTCTGGCCATTTGAGGCAGGGCATGGCTCCCAGGGGAGACTGGCGTTTCCCTGACCCTGCTCCTCCTACCAGTCCTGCTGCCACCGTCCTGCCCACTAGCCACATTGCTCACCACGGTCCTTGTCCTGGCTCCCAGGGTGGATCCAGTCGGCCGGGCCACCACCTGCGCTGGGGCTGTGGCCAGCGAAGACGTGGTGGCAGTTGCGGCAGTGGTAGTGGCCGCAATGACCGTAGGTGTGGCCGCAATGACCGTGGGTGTGGCCGCAATGACCGTGGGTGTGGCCGCAACGACTGTGGCAGCAGGGGGCTGGGAATGTTCAGCAGCCCTGGATGATGGGTTGGTGGGTAGGAGGGGTCCTGGGGAGCGGCTGGGCCCTGCCACACCAGATGGGCCTGCTTGGTGGTCCGTGTCCGAAGAGGTGGACAGATCCTCCACATCCGTGTGTCCTCGTTGGGGGCTTGTAGGCTGGCTGTGCTGGCTGCTGTCTCCATCCCCAGCATCCAGCAGTTCGTCACCTGTGGAGAGAATGAGATTTGTTATTGTGTTGCACCTGGCGAAGTATGTATTTGTCGTCTGACATTAACAGTTCGTGCAATCTCGTACATGGGTTTCCCGGAGGCGTGTGTGTGGCTGTACCATTTGTAGTTGTGTGTGCTTGGCAATGGGACTGTGTGCTGTGCACATGTGGCATGGGACGGATTGGCCATGCCGATGGGTGTGTTGCTGTGCCCCTACTTATTGTGACTCTGGTGTATGCGGGCTCCTGGCCCATCCTGGGTCTGGTTTGTACTTTGCTTTTGGTGTTCAAATGGGACGCTTAGGAACGCATATGGCAACATGGGGGCATGCCCCGGAAACGCATTTGGGATGGAATATGCTTTTGGGGGTCAAATGGGACGCTTAGGAACGCATATGGCAACATGGGGGCATGCCCCAGAATCGCATTTGGGATGGAATATGCTTTTGGGGTACATGCTGTGAGCCATGGGTGCCGAATGTGACATGTGTTGTGGCAGCATGACAGTGCATGGTCTGAGGTGTGTGCATGCCTGACATGCCCTGCATATTTGCTGTCTGTTGTGATTACTGGACATGGCATTGGACGCATAGTTATGAGTGAGTGATGGTTGTGTGCCACCCGACGTATTGCAGTTGTCCCATCTCCTTGGTGTGCGTGCTGCCCTGTGCCATGTGCATCACTGCAGTGCTCGGGGGTGTGGCCCATGTTGTGTGTTGTTGCTCACAGTGTGGCGTGCGCTTCATTGACTTCTGGCACATGGTTGGTCATGGGCATGTCTCTTAGCGTGACTGCTGTATGTGTGGCAGTTGTGCGGATGACATGCCTTTCATGAGACTGGGGCTGACGGATGGGATGGATGGTATGTTGTATGTGCATGGTGTGTCTGTGTGTTTGATGGGTTCAGTGGTGTTCGTGTGCATTTATGTTGTTCCGCTCTGTTGCGTCTAGTGTTGTTTGTCTTACATTGGCGTAGTTGTGGGGTGTGTGGTTGACAGGCAGTAGGGGCTACATGGACAGGACTTCAATGGTGTTTCGGTTGTGTGTGATGGGTTGCACAGTGGCTGCCGTGTGGTACTATATTCAGTGTGGCTTGTGCATGCAGACGTGGCTCCTTGGGTGTTGCTGTGTCTGTGATGGGTCATGTGGGGTATGAGTCTGTGGTTCATGTCCGTGTGCACATTGTTCACTTGTTCGTGACAGTGGGCGGTGCTGCGTGTTCGTCTGCTACGTGACATGTCCCATGTGTTGGTCGTGTTACGGTCCTCATGCCTCCAGTAATCCAGCCCTGTCCAGTTTCCCACCTGCAGGTTGTTCGGGCGTGCACTGTACTGGATGCCACATGGTTCTAAGCGGGGGTGCTCCATGTTGCAGGTCTGTGGGGGTGGGGGCGGTGTTGTGGGTCGTGGTGATGGCTGGACACCCACTGACACCGATTGTTGTGGACCGTGATGTCTACCTTTCGGCTGTCGGTGTGCACTGCGGTGGCTGACACGTGGTGTGTGGGGGGATGCTCCACCTTGCTGTGCTGTGGGACTAGGGGCCTGGTGTGTGTTGTACTTGAGCTGTCCACCCTCCCACCCACTGCACTTTGTGTTCCTGCCACTTACCTGTTACTTGTCGGTTAGTGCAGCTATGGCAGACACATGGGTGTGGTGGGTGCTCGTTGTGGCGCTTCTGGCATACTTGGGGACCTGTTGGTGGTTACGTGGCTGGCTGAGTGTACACATGCCCCCACGTATCTTACAGTTGTTAGGTTTGGGCTGTGTGTGGTGGTGTCTGTTGCATGTGTGTGTGATGTGTTGTGTATTGTGTGCTGGACATGGGGGTGTTTGTCCCTGGGAGCTGTGGCATGGTGGTAGTGCATGTGAGTACATAGCGGTGTGCTGGTATACATTAGTTTGTACTTACCAGCCTCCACTCCCCTGCTAATCCGGCGAGGATCTCCGGATGTATAATGACTCGCACCTTCTCCTCCCACGCTTTGAAGGTCTTGAAGAGCGCGGGATTCCCTCCGCCAGTGATGGCAGCCAGCTCTCTGTTCTTGCTCTCCTTCTTCTTGACCAGGCTCTTGACGTCATTCCACCGTTTGTTTATTTCAACTCTGTTCCTGGGCAGGGTCCCGACTGCATTGACCTGGTCTACGATCCGGTTCCACATTCTCTTTCTGGTGGCTAGTGGTGTGTGCTGGACCAGGTTCCCATAGATTTGTGGGTGCACCTTGATAATCTCGTCGACCATGAACGTCAGCTCAATGGGCGTGAACTTGGGCATTCTTTGTGGTGCCATGGTGTTTGTGGTGCTGGTGCGGTGTGTGTTGTGTAATGTGCAGAGGGTTTGTGGTGCCGGTGTTTGGTGGTGGTGGTGGTGGTGGTGGTGGTTGTGATGTGTGCGTTTCTGTGGTGTGCTGCTGTCCTTGCTGTGTCACTGTGTCCTCTCCTCTCCTCTCTGGTTTGCAATGTTGCAAGGGGTTGTGGTCTGTGGGAGTGCTGCTTTTGTACTTACCTATGTGGGTGTGTCCTCATGGTCTGTTGTTTTCAGGTGTGTTGTGTCTGGTGTTCTGGCCTTTGTATTTTTTGTTTGTCCAGGGGGTGTTTTCGGGATGTGTACTGTGCCTGTGTATTTGTGCGTGCCTTGCTGTGTGGACTTGTTGGCCATGTTGTGTGCGATTGTTTTTGTCAGCGGATGTTTTCTGTGCAGGGACGTGGGCGCCATGGCTTCTGCCGTGTCAATTCTCATCGGCGTTGTTTGCGCTGGCGGGCGGTATTTTTGTGGTTTACCCGCGCTCATGGCGGTGCGATCGTAATTTCACGTGCGGTGTGTCGGCCGTGAGGGCGGGCGGTTTTGTGTTGTCGTGCGTGTTTCCGTCCGTGGCGGGCGGTTTGACTCCGACTCGGACGAGGGCGGGCGGTATCTTGTGTGATTTTTCGCCGATGGCGGTTTTCGGTTTGTGTCATCGTAATGGCGTGGTCGGTGTTCAGACGGTGTGTGCGGGCGGATTTTTGCCGCTTTCATGGGTGGCGGATTTTTTTACGCCCGGTATCGTAATGGGCCTTTAAGTAATTAAAATTATTATTTATTTTTTTAATAATATTTCACACTACATTAATTATAACAGTATTGAAAACATTGCATAGTGTAGGGATAAAATTACTACTCCCGCTCCAACAAGTGTAACAGTAGGGAAAGTGTTGCATAGCGGGAGGGTAAAAATTACTATTCCCACTCCAGGGAGTGCAACAGTAGGGAAAGTGTTGCATAGCGGGAGGGTAAAAATTACTATTCCCACTCCAGGGAGTGCAACAGTAGGGAAAGTGTTGCATAGCGGGTGGGTAAAAATTACTATTCCCACTCCAGCGAATGCAACAGTAGGGAAAGTGTTGGATAGCGTGTGGGAATAATTTACTATTCCCACTCCACCAAGTGTAACAGTAGGGAAAGTGTTGGATAGCGGGTGGGTAAAAATTACTATTCCCACTCCACCGAGTACAACAGTAGGGAAAGTGTTGGATAGCGGGTGGGTAAAAATTACTATTCCCACTCCAGGGAGTGCAACAGTAGGGAAAGTGTTGGATAGCGGGTAGGTAAAAATTACTATTCCCACTCCAGCGAGTGCAACAGTAAGGAAAGTGTTGGATAGCGGGTAGGTAAAAATTACTATTCCCACTCCAGCGAGTGCAACAGTAAGGAAAGTGTTGGATAGCGGGTGGGAATAATTTACTATTCCCACTCCACCAAGTGTAACAGTAGGGAAAGTGTTGGATAGCGGGAGGGTAAAAATTACTATTCCCACTCCACTGAGTGCAACAGTAGGGAAAGTGTAGGATAGCGGGCGGGTAAAAATTACTATTCCCACTCCAGCGTGTGCAACAGTAGGGAAAGTGTTGGATAGCGGGTGGAAATAATTTACTATTTCCACTCCACCAAGTCTAACAGTAGGGAAAGTGTTGGATAGCGTAGGGGATTCATTTAGTATTCCCACTCCTGCAATATAATTAACATTAATTAACAATTAATTAATTTAAAAAAATTAATTTACCTCCCACCATATTCCCCTATAAATGTCACCACCAATATTGTAAAATATTAATAAATTAACATAATTAATTATCAATTATTTTATTAACAATTAACAGTAAAATTAATAACCATCAAATATAAATTAATTCACACAATTAACACTATAAAATAACTTTAAATAAATATTATATAGAAATATTAAAATTTTTAATAAAAATTAAATTACTTCCCACCCTACTCCCTATCAATCCTCAACCCACTCCTAAAAAAGTACACAATTAACATATTAACACATTAATTATTAATAATTAATATCAAATTAATAACTAAATAATAACTTTTTAACGCAATTAACATAATTACCAATACATTATTAATTATTATTAATCAATTTATAATTAATTAATAATTAATTAATTAACACAATTAACACTATAAATTATTAAATACAAAAATATTAATTAATTAATTCATTCATTCATTCAAATTAAATTACTTCCCACCCTATTCCCCTATAAACCCACAACCCGCTACAGAATAAAATTACGCAAAAATTATTTAACATATAAATAATTAATTCAAAAAATTCCTAATTAATATATTATAATTAAATTACTTCCCACCCTATTCCCTATAAGCCCACAACCCGCTACGGAACTGAAATACGCAAAAATAATTTAACATATAATTCATTACTTTAAAAAAATTCCAACATAAATTACTAAAAATAATATATACTTTTAACACATATACTAACACTTAAAACACACAAACAAAATCAATATTTTTAACAACAATATTATGACTGTCGATATTACTAACTTCGATATTATAAAAAACAATATTTCTTACCTGCATTTCGATATTCTTCAGCACTATATTTTTGAAAGCCGATATTATGTCCTCTAGATATTTAAAACTCGATATTTTGCCATCTCGATATTTAAAATTCGATATTTTGACTGTTTACCATCCAAAATATATGCTTCGAGCACCGCCCGCTATGTACCGTTAAAGTCAATAAAATTTGTTAATAATCAAAAAAGACTGCACTCCATATATCTACACTTATTTCTTGCACTTTCATCTCTGCAGGTAAAACTTCAAGAGCGCCTGCATCTTCTGAAGAAAGAGGAAGAATATATTCAGGAGTCTAAAGTCAAGGAAGAGGAACAATATAAAACCATGAGGGTGAGAGGCTGCAGTGAGTGCTGTGTCTCTGATGTCTGTATATGTCCATGCCCATGTCTTTTTGTGACCTCTTAGAGTTCAAGAACACAGAGGCTGATGAGTCACCCTACAAACTGGGTCATGGTCCCCACCAAATAAATATACTGACAGGAGTCACTGCACTAGGATATTGGGGATTAAATCGACCACGTGCTCATCCTAAAAAATCATAAAATCAAGAATTACTCTTCACTTACATACTCACACGGTGTGTGTTAGAGTATGTGTGCACAGGTGTGGCATTATCTGCCTGTGAGTATGTACCAGTGTGTGTGTGTGTGCGCATGCATATGTGTGTGCGTGCATGTTCACACTTAGGTGTACGTGTCTAAGTATTTGTTCAAGTGTGGATTGCCCTGGAGTTATCTGTGGGAGTGCATGCATGTCTGAGCATCTTTATATCTGTCTGTTTTTTGGGCTTGGATTACTGCTTGTGTGTGTCTGCATATGCATATATAGGTTTTGAGACAGAGTATGCAAATACATGTGCGTGTCTATGTGCATGTGTGGCTGAGGGTTGTGTATGCTTTAGTCTGTATTTATTGGCTGTGGGTTTGTACTTACGTATGTGGATGCCTCTCTATGGGTTTGCGTATCGCAAGGTCTGATATATGCATAAGTCTGGAGTTACACAACCGTGAGATTTTATATGCATCTGTGTGTGAGTATATATGTATGGATGTGTGCCTCTGTAAATCTGTGCATGCATGGACTGAAGATATCCATCTGTGAGTTTGTACAAGGTTTGTGTGTGAGTGTGCACATTAATGTGTGCATCTGTATGAGTGTGTACCTCTGGGTGTGTGTATGCATGGATCTGGAGTTATACATCTGTGAGACTTTATATGCATCTGTGTGTGAGTATATATATGCATGAATGTGTGAGTCTGTACATGCATGGACTGAAGATATCCATCTGTGAGTCTTTAAAAGGTTTGTGTGTGAGTGTGCACATTAATGTGTGCATCTGTATGAGTGTGTACCTCTGGGTGTGTGTATGCATGGATCTGGAGTTATACATCCGTGAGACTTTATATGCATCTGTGTGTGAGTATATATATGCATGGATGTGTGAGTCTGTGCATGCATGGACTGAAGATATCCACCTGTGAGTTTGTACAAGGTTTGTGTGTGAGTCTGCAAATTAATGTGTGCTTCTGTGTGAGTGTGTACCTCTATGGGTTGTGTATGCGTGGATCGGTAGTGATCTATACATCCATCAGACTAAGCAATCCTGGTGTAAGCCCCTTCCTAAACAAAGGTTTTATAATGTGATCATGCTATAGTATCGTATATACATCAACAAACCACAGAACATCCAACAGAGTTCATCTAAGTAATAAAGCGAACATGGACGCTGCAACATTGTGTACATGAGTTTTAACCCACGAATAGTTCATCTAAACCAAATGCCCTCTAATGTTAGCACGTTTCGGGACATTTACATTCCCTTCTTCAGGACATATGCATTTCTAATTCTAGAAATGAAATGGGCACAGCTCATCTTCAGCCTCTGACCTTGGACATTCTCTGTTCTGCTCAATCCTCATTGCAAGATTTTCCTGCTACAGTCTTATTAATCCGCCATAGTTTGACGTGTCAGTTTTTATGTCTTCATTAGACCTTTCTTACAGGGATAGGCCACAGCTGACTGGAATGTCCCAGGATAACTAGTGCACCTAGCCCTGCCTCAGGATGGGAGAAGGGGCAGGCCTGTAACGTGGAAGCCCCTTCAGCAGTGGTGCACATTTATCACCACTCTGACACTGCCATTGGTTGTGATATTTAATTATTCAACAGGGGGTGTCTGTAGAGATAAAGTTAACAAGGGTGTCATTGCCATAAACCTTTCATGGTATCTGATAAACTCTCCCACAGTTTTCATGAAGTGTTTCTCCTAATGTACACTCTTCATTCTGTAGTGGTTGTTACCTCACTTGTCGCTATACCCCTGATAGTATTGACAGCTGAGTGTCCGTTCATTGCTGTAAAACACTGTGCACCAGATCCTAGCCCTGGACACGAGGTTCATGGTTTGAGCACGGCCAGACCACGATCAGGGGCAGGAGGGACGAAGGTCAGAGATGGGCTGATGATCATTTTGGTTGAGGTTGTTTGCCTCTGGTGTCCTGAGGTCTGTCCTACAGTGGCTACGAAACAGGCCACGGACATCCCTTTCTGCACTTGACTCCCAGGATAGCGAGGTCGAGCAGTCAAAGGCTTCTGATGGAGGCAGAGGGCGCGGCAGGCACTCAGAACCCAACAGTCAATCAACAGACACAATAATGTTATGTCTAGCCCAGTACTAATCTTTAGTAAGAAAAAAATATTTTAAGGTCACAACAAAAAAATACCACCCAGTTCAATAAAGGTACAATTACACGTTTGCACTGTACGATCCCCAGAATAGCGCAGCGGACCTCTGGTAGCCTCTACCCTCTGTAAGAGTTCTAGTGACTATAGTCCCCTGTATGTCATACGGGCATAGGTATTAATCAAGCACAGACTCTGGGTTACCCCACTGACTACTGTGTACATCAGTTCAGTGACTTTTGCCTCAAAGAGTTCACCCAGGCAAAAACTATATTGTTCAGACTGCACATTTCTCTGCCCTGTTATACCTACTTGGTGGTGGCGTGCTCGGAGTACTCGTTCCTATAGCACAAGCTTTAATTGTAGGGAGCTGTAGGGCAGCCTCATTTGAGCCAAGGACTGATAGCGTTAATCAGTTTGTCAGGTCTCCATCGCGACACTTGTCTTTGACAGTGTGGGCTTCAAGGACAGTTTCACACAGATGCTCGATGATAACAGTTGCAACCGCATGGTCGAGTCTTCAGCAAATGGTCGTCATTGGCAGTTGTGACTAAAGCTCTAAAGCTTTGAAACTGATTGAGTTAGATTTTATGGCATGACCCAGAAGCTTACATTATGCAAATCTCCTTTATTGCCAGCTCACAGCTCACAGCAGCAACAATTGAAGAATATAGAACTTCAAAAACATTTTAATAGGCTATAAAGTCCCGCCGCATGCAGTGTTCTCCCTTTCGGTGTTGCTTCTGCTCACACGATAAGTACAGCCTTTTTAATACTAATACTTAGGGCTGATTTCGATGTCGGCGGTCCCGACTGCCTCATTAGGATGCGACCGAACACTGTTATGTCACATGCCTACATTCCACTATGGGAGCATGCATTCCGGCTGTAAACCGGCCGTAATGCAAGCTCCCATAGTGAAATTGAAAGTGCGGTTCATCCCTGCACCCTGCACCCCGTGCAGGTATCAACAGGGGGGCATCATAGGTGCCCCCTCGGCCTCCAACCAGAGACCGTGCATCAAAGGGGGCCCTGCTGGGGGCCCCCAAACATGCTTTCGACATGGTTTCCATGTCGGACAGACCGGCCCTTGAGATTACAGGCCGGCTGCCGACTGGCGGATGGGCTCTCCGAACCCGTCGGAAGCCAGCCGGAATGACCGGCCGGTTTACTTTCCGACCGCCTACATCTTATATCTCATCTTAATTAGGCGGTCGGAAACCGACTGGCACATTACGATGCGTCCCTAAAGGCTCTGACCTAAGGTCGGAGCCTGTACAGGCCGCATCATAATCAGCGCCTTACTGTGTTATTTCACCTTGCGATATCCCACCTTCCCCTATAGAAAATAAGAATAATATCCCCCTCCTACCCTGGTGCTAACAAGCTCAACCATGTTATTGTTTAACTTCCCATGTGTCCCAATGCCTTTTCCTAGGAAGGAGGGTGGTTGTTTTTTTATATTTAACTTCCCCTCTCTTACAGCGTCGGTTCGGAGGTCCTACTTCCTCTGTACCCGACACAACTTTTCAGCGTTTCCCTCGGCTCCTTAAGGCCGAGAAATACGCCCTTGCTGTGGACCGGTCTTTTCTTTCAAAGACCGACCCCACACTACTTGTTGCTGCGGGCCAGCTTTCTTTGAAAAGTGTGAGCCCACACCCCGCTGCCATAGTAGCGGGAGCTTCTTGAAAGAAAAAAAAATAAAGACCGGCTCGCCAAGGTCACCTCCCACTGAGGCCGTCGAGCTGCGCACGCGGTGACTCACCCATCGGTAGCAGTCCAGTAGAGTCATCTCACGGGCGGAGCCACGAAAGAGAGTCCGTCTACTTAACAAAGATGCCAGCAGCCCTCCTTTCCCCTCAGCGACTGCTGGTCCATGTAAATAAAGGCAACGGTGCGATGCACAATCATCGCACAGTTTAATAAATAACACACAAAAAAAGAGATAGTCCGGGGCACAACAATAAACAATAACGAAAGGACCACACAATTAGAAGAAAGACCCTTAAGAGATGGTCAGCCACACTCTTTATGTGCCGGGGCCATTTTAGGAGATTGGGACACCTTAGAAAAGACACTACAGTGGCCATTTTAACTGATTGGGCAAACTGCTTGAATTCTGGCAGTTGCACTCCAATGAACTGTCAGAGCAGCTGTTTCCTTACACTGAGCCCAGTAATCTTATATAATATTTACCTTCTGCCATGTCCCTTGCACCTTCAGAGAATACTATGGAGGATAGACTGGAAAAACTTCTAAATAAGGCACTGGATAAGGTAATGGGACACTGGATGACATAATTAATAAAAAAGTGGAGGTTCTCTCCAAGAAGGGTTGGCCAGTTGCTGTCCCAGGACACCCTGAAGGGGGAGATGGGGCGATTAAGGCCCAGAGGAAAGGGGCTGCAGGGGAAATCCTGCCTAAGGGTGTAAAAAAGCCCAAACCCTTAAAACAAATTACTTCACGCTTTAGAGGTGACAAGGATTGTGCCTCTGCAGATGGGCAAGAAAAAGGCCCAGAAGTACCTATTCCCATAGATTGCGATGAAACATTGGAGGATGCAATTAACCTATCCTGTTCCTCCGACTTTGAATTGGATATTGAGGAGATAGAGGTGAGGAATATGGGTACAACTGACGAGGCATCAAAGGCATCTGGGTCAAAAACGGGCATTGTTGACCCATTCGGAGAGAATATGTTTGACCCGCTCCTCATCAAACACCCCTTGTCTCCAGAGTTGGCTCCATCGCGGCATTTTGCCGAGTACCTCTCCTTTTGGCTTAGGAAGAAAATACCAAAAGAGGTCAGGTCCCGTCTTAGATTCGAAGGCCCTCGCCCCGCCCTCCTGGAGAAAGTTGGGTCTACCTCAGAGTTAGACACAAAGGTGGTGGCTCTTAGCGCCAAGGGAGGAAAAGGCCCTAGGAAAGGTATCGATAAAGGCCTCAAGTCCTGCCAAGACTGTCTACTTGATATTACAGGCCCACTCACAAAGACGTTTGAGATGGCTGAAGTGGCTTATCTTGAAGACACCCTCATTGACCCCAAGGAATTGCGCCAATGGGCACAAAGAGCCCTCTGCCTCCTGGGGAATGCAAATACTGCACTCTCAAATGAGAGAAGAAAAAGCATTTTGCTAAAAATAGATCCCAAATTGGTCAAACTGGCCACTAGAGAAGGAGTAGCTGCCTCCCAGGGTCTACGTTTTGGGGACAATTTTATCAGGGACATGGCTCATGGCTAAGTACATGGGAGCATTTAGCTCGATTCAGAAGTCCTAGAAAGACATCAAGAAAGTTTTCCAGGATAGGGTTTTTGGCAGGGCCGGGAGAACAGGGGGTCGGTTCCTCGGCCGTGGCCAAAGCTCTTCAAGACCCTACCTGGGACATGGCACAAGATTTGCGCACCCACACTTTGCTCCACATTCGTCATTTATACCCACAGAAACAAATACCTCACAGGAGAGGCTTCAGAAGTGAGCGGAGACAAAGAGGCTTTTCAGCAGGTAAGAACTATGAAAGACCTTTCAGATACCCCATAAAGGTGGGAGGCAGACTAGCCCAATTTTGTGGAAACTGGAATTTGGTGAATCAGGACCCTTTGGTCCTAGACACAGTGAAGGGACACAAGATCGAATTTACAGATACACCATTACAAAGGAAAATTCCCCCAGAATTGATATTCTCACAAGAAGATTCTATCTTAGTAACACAAGAGGTAGGGGATTTATTGACCAAAGGGGCAATACAAGAGGGAACGGAATCAGGTTTTATCAGCAATATCTTTCTAGTGGATAAGAAGGACAAAGGGATGAGACCAGTGATAAATCTAAAAGAGTTGAACGAATGGGTGGTCTACCACAATTTCAAAATGGAAACGGGGTGCACCTCCTTAGAGATGTGCTAAGGAAAGGGGATTGGCTAACTCGGTTAGATCTAAAGGATGCATACCTGACCATCACAATTTGGACTCCACACCAAACGTTTCTCCAATTCACCTGAATGGGTAGACTATGGCAATTGTGCAGTCTCCCTTTCGGACTGTCCTCATCCCCTTGGTGTTTCACCAAGGTTCTTCGTCCCGTAGCGGGATGGCTAAGGGCGAGAGGGGTGAGACTAATAGTTTACTTAGACGATATCCTGATAATGGCACAGTCCAGATAAGTGTTCTCACGCCACACAGAACTTACCATGAGCCTACTAGAACACCTGGGTTTTGTCATAAACAGGAAAAAATCTTGCATGGTACCAAACCAGGAAATGCAGTTCTTGGGTTTTGTCATGAAAATAATAAGGGCAGAAATTGCCAGGGGAAAAGTTAAGGAAACTTCACAACGAATTGAGGAATCTCTTAGGGAAAAAGAAATTCCCCTTGTGCGCTCTAGCAAGGCCTTCTGTCCTCAGCAAGCCGAGCAATCTACTGTGTGCTCCAAAGACTCAAAGCCAAAGCATCAAGAACATGTCAATCTTATTCTCAAATGCTGTCTCTGGACCTGGGTTCAAAGAAGGAACTACTTTGGTGGCTGAGGAATGAAGAAGCATGGAATGGCAGAGCCATTTTTGGGGAAGACCAGGAGATAGTGATAGAATCAGATGCGAGTTTAGAGGCAAGGGGTGCAAGATGTGGCGACTCATCAGCAGGGGGACGCTGGACAGATCAGGAGAAGGAGTTGCTCATCAACTGCTTGGAATTACTGGCAGGTTCATTTGCAATTCTCTGCTTCACCAAAGACTTAATGAAGCGTTCTGTAATGTTGTGCATGGACAACGTATCTGCGGTCAGATACGTCAACAAAATGGGGGGCCCTCTCTCCAAGGGTCTTGCAGATTTAGCCAAGGTCTTCTGGAGTTATTTTCTGAGCAAGGGCATGTCAGTAGCAGCAGAGCATATCCCAGGATAGAGCAACGGTGTTGTGGATTGGTTCTCCTGGAATTTCAGATATTCTATCAATAGGAGGTTGAACAAGGACATTTTCCTCAGTTGCCAGTCGATATGGGGACCCTTCGGGGTGGACCTCTTTGCAGACAGATTGAACACTCAAGTGTCAAAATCTTTCAGCTGGATGCCGGACCCTCAGGCCTCAGGGTGGATGCCTTCCTTCCGAATTGGCAGGGCCTAGCACCTTATGCTTTCCCTCCTTTTGTCATGCTACCAAGACCTACTACTACTGCCTAAGCTACTGTTGCACGTTCGCAGGAACATAGAGGTCACAGTAGTGATAACACCGCTTTGGAGGTCACAGGCATGGTTCTCAATTCTACTGGAAATGAGCATAGGCTTACCAATCTTAATTCCAACTTTCAGGGAAGTAATTACAGGCCCAGACAGATGGAGAGTCACATCCTCTTGTAGAGCAGGGACATCTGACGCTGATGGCCTGGAGGATTTCAGGAGACAATGGCAGATCCAGGCCTTTCGGCAGACGCTTGTAGACTCATATCGGAGTCATGGGTGCCTGGCACAAGGAAAGCATATAGACTGACTTGGGAGAAATGGGTTTGTTCCTTTGAAGGAACTACAATACCGTTTCAACTGATTTTGTACATGTAGTTAATGACTTATCAGATTTATTCACATCAGGACTCTCTTTCTTATAGAACAGTTAAAGTTTGCAGATCGGCTTTTGCAGCATGTCACTGCCTTGTAGACGGAGTCTCTGTGGGACAAAACTTACTGTCTAAAAATTCATGCGAAGTATGTGGGTACTAAACCCACCTTCTGCAAAATATGCTGCATTATGGAACATTAGAGATGTCCTACAGGTCTTAATAGGTTGGGGAGAGAATTCTGGGTTATCCCCAAAACTTATCTCTTATAAACTCACTGTCTTGCTATGCCTGGTATCTTTTAGATGTACTTCAGACGTAAAAGCCTTAGACATCACCAGCAGGGCCTACCAACCAGAAAGGGTTTGCTTTTATTTAAAAGGTGAACAGAGACCATGTCAACTTCTGTTTTCTACCCCTTCTTTACACAGAATGAAAGACTTTGTGTAGTGAAATGCTTGATGGAATATGAGAGGACTGTGAGTATGAGAGGAAATACAGAACAATTGCTAATATCCTATAAATCGCCTCATAGAGCAGTTTCCTCCCCAACCATAGCACGATGGGTGAAGGAAGTAATGAAAGAAGCAGGTGTAGACATTACTATGCTTGGTGTACACTCCTTTAGGGGTGCCTCAGCCTCTAAACCTCTCTTCTTGGGGGGCGGTCTACAAGATATCCTCAGGGCTGCGGATTGGTCCAATGAAAGTATGTTTAAAAGTTGCTATTTTAGACCTGTTACAAGCGCTATTGACAATGTATTAAATGCACTTTAAACTTGCATAATGTTAGCCTCTGTGACATTTCTTCAGGTGGTCACCATAGAGATGAGTACCGGCGAGTATAACTCAATCCCCGTGATGTAGGAGATTACCACCCGGATCCGGCGGCAGGGGTAGGTCATCCGGCGCAGTGACGCTGATCTATAGGACACTACACCTTGAGGTGTCATAGCCCTGCCGGTTACTGTTGAGGCGTGACTATAGTAACATTAGGATTACCCTCAACCTTGTTTAGGTACCTTACCTAATTACACGTGGTAGGTAGGTTGTTCCAGTTACTACCACGGCATGTAGATAGTTTGCACGTTGGTCCTGATGAATTGCCGTCTGATCTCTTAGACGTTTAGGCAAGAAACATGTTGACCGTTGCAGAGTAGAGCGCTAGGATCTTGAACTAATAGTTTCAGATATAAGTCGCCACTCTAGTTTTATTTTAATAAGGTGGGAGCCATCTCATTAAAATAGTTTTTGGACTACCCAACCTGTTTTAATCCTCACCTTCTTTACACTACATCTACACTAGCCTAGGCCCCTTACCCACACCTCACCAAACGGCAAGGAACAAAAGCTCTCTGCTAAAGAGCCCCGTTATTGGGTGCCCGTTGGGTATTGCAGCGCCGACGTGACGAGGAGCAGACCCAATGATGAAGCATGACACCTAGCTGGCTGGGTGTGTGAGGGCCCTAGTTCCGAAAGGAGGAATTCCCCTTCCTCCTTCTCCCTCGAGGCCTACGTAGTCCCTAAGGGCGTCTAGCACTATTTGCCTCTCTGTACTCATCTCTATGGTGACCACCTGAGGAACTGCATACCCTCTTTGCGTTTGATTACTCGGGCAAGTATGCTGGACCTGATCAAAAGCCCCATTTAATTCCCACTTTTTGATGAAAGCCTCTGTGTCATGCCATAAAATTTAGATTTTTCACAGCCTGGTGGGTACAAAATCTGGATTTTATTAAAGACACGGAGGCTAAGATTATCCCTCCACATTGGAACCCTCCCTAATGGAGAAAAGTTATTGATTTTGAATTGGGTTTTTCTTTTCCAGAGTAAGAAGTTTTCACTGATGAAATTTTTGTTTGAAAGTTATGGATCTTAGAAACTATCTTGTTCGCAACGCCAAAAAAGGGAGAACACTGCGTGCAGGGGGACTTTATAGCCTATTAGAATGTTATTGAAGTTCTATATTCTTCGATTGTTGCTGCTGTGAGCTGGCAATAAAGGAGATTTGCATAATCTTAGCCCTGTGTCTTTAATAAAATACTGATTTTCGGCCCACCAGGCTGTGAAAAATCTAAATTCTCTTTCAAATGTCATTTTTTGAATGTCTCTCAGACAAACCCTTTGTGCAAGGTGATGACAATTACAATAGGCGGCCTCTCCACCCTCCTCCTGGACTCCCACTCTCAGGACGGCCTATAGGAAGCTTTATAATATCTAACCAGCTTTTCTTTGCTTCTGACAGAACAAGCTAAGGACTGAGAAGAAGAAACTTGAATCTGAAATTGAAAAACTGCGGCAACTCCTGAAAGAAAATGAGCAAACACTGCACGGGAGACTGAAGGAGATGGAGAAGAAAATTACCATGGTAGAAAATGCAAATATCACCAAACTGTCCAATCAAATCACCTCTCTCAATGCTGTGATAACGGAGATAGAAAAGAAATGTAAGGGGCCGGCGTGGGAACTCCTGAAGGTGAGATACTGTTTGGGAAATACAACAAAAGAAGGAAGTGAAAAATTCATAATTTGTGTACATTATGAAATGTATGAGTGGAACACACATGATCTCCTGGCAGGGTCAATGCACAGCGACCCCATGCACTCTGACAGCCGCACACAACATACAGACATGGGCAATTTACATTGTCCTACTTGATGCTGAGAGCCCAATTCAATATACAAACAGTGGAATGTACAGTGACCATTTACAGTGATATATACAAGTTAATGCAACACACCGAGAAATTCCAGTGACAGTAATTAACAGGGATACAAAGGAGCAAAATGTGAAAAAAGCCGGATAAAAATGTACAGCATAATGTGAGCAAACATCTTAGAGAATTGGAAAGAAACCAAATTCCTCCTCTTTTAAGAAGTTTGAAAACATGTCTGTTTTAAATTGATTACTTTTCTCCTGATGCAAGTGGCCACCTACCTTCGCGTTCACTGATCTCTTGTTAGGGTGAACAGCTATGTAACTAGGCATTTGGAATAGGCAATGGCATGTTGCCCCAGATAAAGGTAGAGATTTCCACAGAAAACTCTTTAGTTTGAAGAATAGAGACAATTTTATATTACGAATAACTCTTGATTATATATCAGAGTGTGCGAAATGAATCTCTGCAAATTGCTGCCCGGCAGCATTAGAAATTTGATTTAAAACTGGATTCTCTTGGCACCCTAAACGGCAGCCAAATTCCTCTCTAATATGGCTTAGGGTGGGGTTAGAGGTGTAAACCTCCTTATCGTGGTCACACGCTGTCACTTTAACTGTGATGTTCAGCTCAAATATGTTGATTAGTTTACAGCCAAGAATCTTCCTGAGAAGTAGCTCCATGTAAAGGGCATTAGATGAGGGTGACAGAAAACACCCAGGACATCCCTCTAAGGGTGACAGAGAGCATCCCTCGGAGGATGACAGAGAGTATCCCTCGCAGGGTGACAGAGAGCAACCCTCTGAGGGTGACAGAGAGCATCTCTCCGAGGGTGACAGAGAGTATCCCTTCCAGGGTGACACAGACCTCCAAGGGTGACAAGGAACATCCCTCTGAGGGTGACAGAGATCATCCCTCGGAGGGTGACAGAGAGCCTCTCTCCGAGGGCACAAGAGAGCATCCCTCCAAGGGTGACAGGGAGCATCCCTCTGAGGGTGCCAGAGATCATCCCTCGGAGGGTGACAGAGAGCATCTCTCCGAGGGCAAAAGAGAGCATCCCTCCGAGCGTGACAGAGAGCATCCCTCTCAGGGGAACAGAGGGCATCCCTTTTAGGGTGGCAGAAAGCATCCCTTTTAGGGTGACAGAGAGCATCTCTCTTAGAGCAAAAGAGGGAATCCCTCCGCGGGTGACAGAGAGCATCCCTCCGAGGGCAACAGGGAGCATCCCTCCCAGGGTGACAGAGAGCATCCCTCGGAGGGTGATGGAGAGCATCCCTTCGAGGGTAACAGGGAGCATCCCTCCCAGGGTGACAGAGAGCATCCCTCGGAGGGTGACAGGTAGCATCCCTCTGAGGGTGACAGAGAGCATCCCTCCGCGGGTGACAGAGAGCATCCCTCCAAGGTTAACAGGGAACATCACTCCCAGGGTGACAGAGAGCATCCCTCAGAGAGAGACAGAGAGCATCCCTCCGAGGGAGACGGAGAACATCCCTCCGAGGGAGATGGAGAGCATCCCTCTGAGGGTGACAGAGAACATCCCTCCAAGGGCGATGGACAGCATCCCCCTGAGGGTGATGGAGAGCATCCCTCTGAGGGTGACGGAAAGCATCCCTCCGAGGGTGATGGAGAGCATCCCTCTGAGGGTGACGGACAGCATCCCTCCGAGGGTGATGGAGAGCATCCCTCTCTTGCTCCACAGCCAGTTCTGGAACAGTGTAAGTTGAAGTAGTTTATAATGACCATGACCTGTCAATGTTGGTACAAACATGTAATTTACCAGTTAATCTAAACACATGTTCAAATGCTATTTCTGCTTCTAGGAAAATGATAGATAGTAAACCTATGTTTCCCGGGTGACCACTCTGAGAATCAAGCCCACCACCAATGTAGATAAGGTTTGACCCATAGTTCTGTGTCAGTGTTGAGAAATGAAATGGGACCAGTAAGACCCACAGTCCAAGGGGAGGGTCATCCTTCTCACAAGAGAGGACCACTCTTGCCTCCTGCTAGAATGATGGACCCTGACCCGTTGATATGACCTTGCGACTCATTCTAGGATGCTCTCCCATGACCTTTTGGAGTAACCTCTCTTGTAATTACAGGAAGATGACTCCCAACATGTTGATGAACCTCTTGTGTCAGTCAAGGACGATGGCCCATGACCTGTTGATGAACCTCAAAGGGTCCGATGAGTTTGGTTTATCTGATAATAGTGGTCCTGTGCTTGCTACCACCCACTAAGGCAGTAACCCTACTGACTTATAATTTCAATAGACCAGGCTTCTCCAACGAGTAGCTTGTGCGCTACTGGTATCTCTCCAGATACCTGCTAGTAGCTCTCGTGTGTAGCCAGCCTACTAGATTAGACTTTTTTGCTTGGTTGAATTAATATGTTCACTAAAATTCTGAAGTGTGTATTTGAGATGAATATGTATTTTGTTTCAGAATCATGAACTGATGTTTAGAGGAAAAATGGATTTCCAAAATATATTTAAAGCTGTTATTTGAGTGATAAATCGTGCAGTTTTGGAGAGATTTAATATTACCACCATGGTCCAGGGACATTGCACCTATGGCCGTCATGTATTACTCATGCAGCCTTGGAGAGACGTATTATTAATATTATTACCATGATCCAGGGGCATTGCACCTACGGCGTCATGTATTACTCATGCAGTTTGGAGAGATGTATTATTAATATTATTACAATGGTCCGGGGGCATTGCACTTGTGGCCATCATGTATTACTCATGCAGCTGTGGAGAGACGTATTATTAATATTATTACCATGGGCCGGGGGCATCGCACCTATGGCTGTCATGTATTACTCATGCAGCTTTGGACAGACGTATTATTAATATTATTACCATGGTCCAGGGCATTGCACCTGTGGCCATCATGTATTACTCATGCAGCTTTGGAGAGACGTATTATTAATATTATTACCCTGGGCCAGGGGCATTGCACCTGTGGCCGTCATGTATTACTCATGCAGCTTTGGAGAGACGTATTATTAATATTATTACCATGAGCCGGGGGCATTGCACCTATGGCTCTCATGTATTACTCATGCAGCTTTGAAGAGACGTATTATTAATATTATTACCATGGTCCAGGGGCATTGCACCTATGGCTGTCATGTATTACTCATGCAGCTTTGGAGAGATGTATTATTAATATTATTACCATGGTCCAGGGGCATTGCAACTATGGCCGTCAAGTATTACTCATGCAGCTTTGGAGAGACGTATTATTAATATTATTACCATGGTCCAGGGGCATTGCACTTACGGCCGTCATGTATTACTCATGCAGCTTTGGAGAGACGCATTAATATTATTAACATGGTCCAGGGGCATTGCACATATGGCCGTCATGTATTACTCATGCAGCTTTGGAGAGACGCATTAATATTATTACCATGGTCCAGGGGCATTGCACCTAAGGCTGTCATGTATTACTCATGCAGCTTTGGAGTGACGTATTATTAATATTATTACCATGGTCCAGGGGCATCGAACCTGTGGCCGTCATGTATTACTCATGCAGCTTTGGAGAGACGTATTATTGATATTATTACCATGAGCCGGGGACATTGCACCTATGGCCGTCATGTATTACTCATGCAGTTTTGGAGAGACGTATTATTAATATTATTACCATGGTCCAGGGGCATTGCACCTGTGGCCGTCATGTATTACTCATGCAGCTTTGGAGAGACGTATTATTGATATTATTACCATGAGCCGGGGGCATTGCACCTATGGCTGTCATGTATTACTCATGCAGCTTTGGAGTGACGTATTATTAATATTATTACCATGGTCCAGGGACATTGCACCCGTGGCTGTCATGTATTACTCATGCAGCTTTGGAGAGACGTTTTATTAATATTATTACCATGGGATGGGGGCAGTTCACCTATGGCTGTCATGTATTACTCATGCAGCTTTGGAGAGACGTATTATTAATATCATTACCATGGTCCAGGGGCATTGCACCTGTGGCCGTCATGTATTACTCATGCAGCATTGGAGAGACGTATTATTAATATGATTACCATGGTCCAGAGGCATCGCATCTATGGCTGTCATGTATTTTTAATATTATTACCATGGGCCAGGTGCATTGCACCTATGGCCGTCATGTATTACTCATGCAGCTTTGGAGAGACGTATTATTAATATTATTACCATGGGCCAGGGGCATTGCACCTGTGGCCGTCATGTATTACTCACGCAGCTTTGGAGAGAAGTATTATTAATATTATTACCATGGCCCAGGGGCATTGCACCTGTGGCCGTCATGTATTACTCATGCAGAATTGGAGAGATGTATTATAAATATTATTACCATGGGCCAGGGGCATTGCACCTATGGATGTCATGTATTACTCATGCAGCTATGGAGGGACGTATTATTAATATTATTACCACGGTCCAGGGGCATTGCACCTGTGGCCCTCATGTATTACTCATGCAGCTTTGGAGAGACGTATTATTAATATTATTACCATGGTCCAGGGGCATTGAGCCTGTGGCTGTCATGTATTACTCATGCAGCTTTGGAGAGACGTATTATTAATATTATTACCATGGGCCGGGCATTGCACCTGTGGCCGTCATGTATTACTCCTGCAGCTCTGGAGAGACGTATTATTAATATTATTACCCTGGGCCAGGGGCATTGCACATGTGGCCGTCATGTATTATTCATGCTGCTTTGGAGAGACGCATTATTAATATTATTACCATGGTCCAGGGGCATTGAGCCTGTGGCTGTCATGTATTACTCATGCAGCTTTGGAGAGACGTATTATTAATATTATTACCATGGGCCGGGGCATTGCACCTGTGGCCGTCATGTATTACTCCTGCAGCTCTGGAGAGACGTATTATTAATATTATTACCCTGGGCCAGGGGCATTGCACATGTGGCCGTCATGTATTATTCATGCTGCTTTGGAGAGACGCATTATTAATATTATTACCATGGGCCGGGGGCATTACACCTGTGGCCGTCATGTATTACTCATGCAGCTTTGGAGAGACGTATTATTAATATTATTACCATGGGCCGGGGCATTGCACCTGTGGCCGTCATGTAGTACTCCTGCAGCTCTGGAGTGACGTATTATTAATATTATTACCATGGGCCGGGGGCATTACACCTGTGGCCGTCATGTATTACTCATGCAGCTTTGGAGAGACGTATTATTAATATTATTACCATGAGCCAGGGGCATCGCACCTATGGCTGTCATGTATTACTCATGCAGCTTCGGAGAGACGTATTATTAATATTATTACCATGAGCCGGGGGCATTGCACCTGTGGCTGTCATGTATTACTCATGCAGCTCTGGAGAGACGTATTATTAATATTATTACCATGGTCTAGGGGCATCGCTCCTATGGCTGTCATGTTTTACTCATGCAGCTTTGAAGAGACATATTATTAATATTATTACCCTGGGCCGGGGGCATTGCACCTGTGGCTGTCATGTATTACTCATGCAGCTTTGAAGAGACGCATTATTAATACTATTACCATGGGCCGGGGGCATTGCACCTGTGGCCGTCATGTATTACTCAGGCAGCTGTGGAGAGACGTATTATTAATATTATTACCATGGGCCGGGGGCATTGTACTTATGGCCGTCATGTATTACTCATTCAGAGGCATTTAAAATTGCTGGTAATCGTGCACGGGACGACAATTACTGTAATCTTGTTTGACGTGGTCAATATTGCAACACAAATTATAGTAGCTCGGGTGCTTTTCTTCGATCATAAGTGGCTCTTATTGCAGAAAAAGTTGGAGACCCCAGCAGTAGACAATACACAGATGTGGGGAGCAGTACCCTCAAAGACGGTAGAATTTTAGGGAAAACGTGAATAACAAACGATACGGTTTTTTAATATATAAAAAGTTCAATGTTTATTATATAGATATTTATCTTTGACACATTCTGAATCCCATTCAACCTAAAAAACCATTTACGTCATTGATGGTCATGAATTACTCTGGTGCTCCCATGTTCAGCTCTTCCTAAAAGCTCTGATGTCACAGAGTATTACATCACCAATGCTGGTCCTCTGAGTGGTCATCAATGTGTGGTCATTTGCTCTGAATCATTATAGCCACTACAGCCAACATGTGTTTCGCGGTGGTAAACATTGGACCCAAAGCCCTTCCCAATTATTTCTTTAATAGTTTACATTCTCTCTTAGAGTTATTCTCTATTTATAATGGGGACACTTTCCATTTGCCAGCTGTGAACCTGGCATCACCCCCTAAACAGTGCGCTTGAGTCCTTCTACTGTCATGAACTTGTAATTTATTCACGCCGCATGCGGGTCATAGACCTATTATCATAAAGAGTCCAATATTCCAGTATTCCACATCCTGTGCTCATGCCTGGTACTTCTTTAAACTTTAATAGAAGGTCTCCCATCTCAGACTCTTCACTCCAGCAGCTCACCCCATTCTGGGATGAATTAATCCAGTAATTGGCGGGAGATTCACTCAAGCAGACCCTTTAAAAGTCCATAACGCACAAGAGGTGGTCACAGTTCTTTGTTCTTTCTGGGCGGGTGTGATCTAATTTCCTAGATGGCTTCCATTTACACGCACTCCTCTCCTACTCCTGCTGCCGGTACCTCCACCTTTTGCAGGGCACTCTTCTAGTACCCCTTCTTCTTGTACCTCCTCCTCCAGCAGACCACTCTTATGGTACTCCTTCTGCCGGTACCTCTACCTTTTGCAGGGCCCTCTTCTAGTACCCCTTCTTCTTGTACCTCCTCCTCCAGCAGACCACTCTTATGGTACTCCTTCTTCCAGTGCCTCCTCCTCTTGCAGGGCACTCTTCTAGTAATCCTTCTGTTCGTACCTCCTTCTTCTGAAGAACACTCTTCTAGTATCCCTTCTCTTCATACTTCCTCTTGCAGGGCACTCTTCTAATACCCCTTCTGCTCGTACCTCCTCCCCCTGCCGGGCACTCCTCTAGTACCCCATTTGCTTGTACTTCCTATTGCAGGCCCCTCTTCTAGTACCCCTTCTGCTCGTACCTCCTCCTCCCGGGCACTCTTCTAGTGCCCCTTCTGCCACCAGCTCCTCCTCTTGCAGGACACTCTTCTAATACCTCTTCTGCTCGTACCTCCTCCTGGGCACACTTCCAGTACCTCTTCTGCTCGTACCTCCCCCTCCTGGACACACTTCCAGTACCTCTTCTGCTCGTACCTCCTCCTCCTGGACACACTTCCAGTACCTCTTCTGCTCAGTGAGTTGGCCACTTCCACCGAGGTAGAGCCAGCTCCTTCAGCAGGGTTAGGACCCAAGTCCCTTTCACCGCTCCTTACTCACCAGTCAGAAGGGCTGATGACTTCACAAGGCAGGCTGCTCACTTGGGGTTGTAATTCACCACCCACCTTTCTCCAGCAGACAGCTCCTCTATTCTACAGGCAGCCTACAGCTCCTCTATTCTATAGGTAGCCTACAGCTCCTCTATTCTATAGGTAGCCTACAGCCCCTCTATTCTATAGGTAGCCTACAGCCCCTCTATTCTATAGGCAGCCTACAGCCCCTCTATTCTGTAGGCAGCCTACAGTTCCTCTATTCTATAGGCAGCCTACAGCCCCTCTATTCTGTAGGCAGCCTACAGTTCCTCTATTCTATAGGTAGCCTACAGCCCCTCTATTCTGTAGGCAGCCTACAGCTCCTCTATTCTATTGGCAGTCTACAGCTCCTCTATTCTATAGGTAGCCTACAGCTCCTCTATTCTATAGGTAGCCTATAGCTCCTCTATTCTATAGGCAGCCTACAGCCCCTCTATTCTATAGGTAGCCTACAGCTCCTCTATTCTATAGACAGCCTACAGCTCTTCTATTCTTTAGGCAGCCTACAGCTCCTCTATTCTATAGGAAGCCTACAGCTCCTCTATTCTATAGGCAGCCTACAGCTCCTCTATTCTATAGGTAGCCTACAGCCCCTCTATTCTATAGGCAGCCTACAGCTCCTCTATTCTATAGGCAGCCTACAGCTCCTCTATTCTGTAGGCAGCCTACAGCTCTCCTTGCAGGGGTCCTTTCTACGTTGCCCTCACCTGTAAGGAAGCGGCAATCCGGGATCCTGGCTCTGGAACTGGAATATTTATCTCCATCAGTGCTTTGTGGGTCTTGACACTGGTCAAAGAGACTCCTGGCACAGTGACCTGGGTTTCTTACTAGTATTTGTCCTAGTGTTTTTAGATGTAGATGAAAATTCGAGAGCTCTATCTCTGGAGCTGGCTTCAGGCAGTTCTGACATTTTATTTATTAGCACAGACTGGTCAGGTTAAAGTCTTTGTCACTCAACCTTGGCAGGAAGAGAGAGTGGAGCTGTGTGTGCCGTGACAGAGAAAACTGAGTCAAAGGCTCCATGTGCTGGGTCATGTGACACATATTAGAATATAACAGACAATGCAGTGTCATGTGAACCCATTCAAAATATCGCAGACTATGTCATGTGGCCTCATTCAGTTAATCCTACACTGCACTAGTTCATGTGATAACATTCAGAATATCACAGATTGTGTCATGTGACTCGTTTTTGACTAGCAGACTGTGTCATGTAAACTCATTCATATCACCCACTGCTATCTCTTATGACCATGGACTTTGATTCTTGGAGTGGGCGGAAAACTCTTCTTCTTTGGCACAGTTTTGCCACATTCTGTGCTCTGCTTGGAGCACGGAGTTTGGCAAAAACTCTGCCTGCTGCCGGCAGAGCAGAGTTTGGCGCCCACCCTACCAACACTACTCAGAAATCAATCTGCTCCCAAGTATGCGAGTGGGAAAACTAGCTGCTTACATGGGCATTGTGCATCTCTGAAAAGCCCGAAAGCTGTAAAATGCCTGCACACATCCGTGCCCACACTTTCCAGTTAGAGTTTGAAAACTATGACCTTCTACGCCCTTTAACGTCCCCTTTCATTCTCACGACAAAGCTGAATTCAGAATATAAAACTTCTGCTTCCACCAGTGACACTGAAGACGGTGCGGAAGTACGGCAGGATTTGCTTTTGCTGTTGTTACAGTGTTACAGAGTTGTTACAGAGTGCCATAACTGTTGGCCCGAGACAGGTTCACCTTCTCTTAATAAATAGGTAAGTGGTCCCCGCTTCCTCCTGATGCAATGCCCATATAGGCCGCTACTTGCTCATATTGGATACTTCGATTTTGTTGTTATTATCTGCTGGTAAATAATATGCGCAGTTCACACAGCATGTCACAACTTGGACAATAACATCCGAACATTGGAATTCTCTATAGGAGGGTGACACAGGCAGCGGACGTGTGCGGAATAGGTGTACGGCTTTCCCTCTTGCAAATCCTGCTCGTTCTACAGTGGTAACTTTTTACTGCATGAAACCGTCGGTGCTACCAGTAATCCATGTATACCAGGGGTCTCCAACCTTTTCTGTAGAGAGAGCTACTTCTGATCAGTAAAATCATTGTGAGCTACTAAAGGCCGAGCAACTGGTGCATTGTTCCCAGAGTCCCCGCCCCTAGTGCCCCCTAATAAAGTACCGCTTGCAAGTGGTCCCTCGGCACAAACCGGAGTCAGGAATTGATTCTACAGATCTCTCATTATTTTATTGCAATTTATAATGCTTCCAGTGATGGTCTTTAGGCGCTGTCCATAGGCCATAGTCGATAGGAGATTAAGTAATTTGCCCAGAATCAGAGGATGTCGAGCCTATGCCGAGACTTGAACCTGGATACCCATCTTCAAAGTCGGCAGCTCTGGTCCTTATGCCACACCCTCTCAGTCATTCAAATTCAATGAAAAGAAATGTAAAATAATGTTCCTGGCTCCGGTTTGTGGCCAGGAATGACTCGGATTACTTTATGTATTTAAAAATAAAAGATCCCTGTGAAACGCTGCTTTAATTTACATGATCAGGCCTCGAAAAATAAAAAAATGCAGGTCTAGTGACCTGAATACTCTACTGAGAATCTAGAGTACAGCTAATAATTCAACAACACAGGGGTTTCTGAGATGGGATCTTGCGAGACGGGTGGGATACGAACACCCAAAACAACACTGTGTGCTCATGTTTCCAGTTATCTCCGGACACGGAGTCGTGAACATGCACCACCCGCTCGCCCACCAGTCAGCCTGCACTGCCAAAACAACAAGTATTTAAGTGGCCTTTCCTGAGATAACAGTATAATTTTTCTTTTAGTTTTATATAGCGTATACTTGACCCGAAGGTATCAGAACTCTTTACATGAGCACCAGTTGCGTTACAGACGGACACATTCATTTTGTAAGGCATTGAGAGATCAACTGATTTGCCCAGAATCACAGGATGTTGAGCATCCTACCGAGACTGGAACCCGGTTCCCCAGCTTCGAGGTTGACCGCTCTAGCTGTTAGACCACATCCTGTCCTCTAATGATATCACACACCAGAATTGTGAACCTGCCACTATTGTTTAAGATGTGGGAGCTGGAGCTGGTTCCAGGGTCGTGCAAGTGCCATCTAATATAAAAGCTATTAGCTAACGGGTGCTGTTGTTGATTATTCATTTTGGATAGCACCCAGAAGGTCATGCTGCAGGGTGCTGTAAAGGAGCCCCCCATCATGTCACTTGTCTCTGAAGAGAACGGCACACTACACTGACGGAAACTCACCAGCACAAACATGCAGACAAAAGGGCTTTTTTAAGTGTAATAATGATTACATTAGACTTTTAGTTACCTGAATTCAACGACGAGCTACACGCAGAGGGGCTGCAAGCGTGTCAAGCTATATCATTTCCAGAGAATGGCTTGGTGGAGCGGGGGCTCAGCCAGCTTCTGAAGCAGCTGATCCACTTCTGTTTCTAGAAGAAGTTTCAAATCCACAGGTGCCGCACTAGCAAAGCAGCTGATGCACTTCTGTTTCTGGAGAAAGCTTCACATCCACAGGCGCCGCACTAGCAAAGCAGCTGATCCACTTCTGTTTCTAGAGAAAGCTTCAAATCCAAAGGCGCGCACTAGCAAAGCAGCTGATGCACTTCTGTTTCTAGAGAAAGCTTCACATCCACAGGCACCGCACTAGCAAAGCAGCTGATGCACCTCTGTTTCTAGAGAAAGCTTCTCATCCACAGGCGCCGCACTAACAAAGCAGCTGATGCACTTCTGTTTCTAGAGAAAGCTTCAAATCCACAGGTGTTGCACTAGCAAAGCAGCTGATGCACTTCTGTTTCTAGAGAAAGCTTCAAATCCACAGGCATGGCACTAGCAAAGCAGCTGTTGCACTTCTGTTTCTAGAGAAAGCTTCAAATCCACTAGCGCCGCACTAGCAAACCTACATTATTCAAGTGCTGCAGACAGAGTCGCTGAACGTGGGGGCTGGCAGAGGCAGTGCACGCACATCCCGCCTTGTATATCAGCCAATAGGAAGTGGCCAACATGGACTGGAAGCACACCAGTCACTGATGGTGGGCAGTCTAACACTGCTCATGCCGGACTGACTTCACTCGCTTTGCCCCACCACTCCCCAGCGAAGCTTAATAGCCAATGGGAGCAGTTGGTGTGTCCGACAGCGGGCAAGAATGGATAAGAGGGTCAAAAAGGCCTAAAAATAAACAAAACTGCAATGACAGGATACAAAAGTGGGTTCAGGCGGCGAGGTACTGACAGATTGTCGGCGAGCTACCTCTAGCTCGCGTTCGACTGGTTGCAGACCCCTGCTTTAAATGTTTGTTGATTTTCTCCCCCATAATTCTAGATACTAATTTAATAAAAAATTAGCCAACATACGACCACAGAACGCTTGCTTATTAATAAATATTTATCATCCTGAAGTCCTACTGTAATGAACCAACATACGGCCACGGGACGCTTGCTTATTATTCTGAAATGTTATCATCCTGAACTCGTACTGTATTACCGTTATAGTGCCGCTTGGCCTTCTTATATCGTCTCCAAGGTTGCATGCTTCACTTAGATGATGAAGTCTACATTTTACCAATCAGAAAATGTATATTTTTGTGCCTCACTCATCTGGCTTCCCCTTGTGATTTTATTTTTCACTCCTCTTTTGTTTGGCTCTCTACACCCTGTAATTTCATGGCCCTTTTTCATGATGTTTTTTACCATATTCTGATCATTTTCTCAGGTATCTCTGATGTCTGTTTACCAGGTTAATTTTCTGTCTTGTAATACATCTTAAGACAGCATTAATCCTGTAAAATAGGTTATTACCATTACCGTTACTTACTCGCAGCGCTTCTCGTCCTCGTCTTTGCTACTCCCTGGGCTGGGCATGATGATGAGGCAGTGACAGGAGAGCAACTGAAGTGAAGGCAGCGAGGGATATAAAATGACCCATCACTGCATGGCTTCATAATAAAGCCATGCTGTGATTGGCCATGTTCTTCTATGATGCCAAACCTGCTGCCTCCGAGACTACGCCTACTCTTCTCCTCTTGAGCCAATCCAGAAGCTGCTTCACAGCATGAGAGCAGCATCGGGATTGGCTGGAGAAGGCAAAGTCAGCGCTCCTTAGGAGACCGGGGTGGCTGCGGATGTGATCCGTGGCTCACTAACGTTGTGCGGGTAGGAGAGGCCTTATGTGCGCATGTCGGGTTGGTCATAGGAAGACACCCATTCACCCTGACATGCGCACTTACACATCACTAGACCCAGACACTCTTCCGGTGCTGTCTATAATGATGCCCCGCCCCCGCCCACTCATAAATTGAAAGTCTGCTGCTTGCAATGTGCAGCCGGCCCGCAGCTGTAATATAAGCACCGCGGCCGGAAATATAAACTTTCTAAATGCATATTAGTGCCCCAATAGAGAAACTGCCACTGGGTGGAATTACATCTAGTACATCAGAGCTAGAATTTTGTGATTGTTGCCCCCGTATGTCATTGTTTTCCTCCCTTATGCCAAGAAGCATCTCCAATGAGCTAGTGCCAGTATTTTGCCACAGTTACCCCCTATGCCAGACATTGCCTCAAGTGTGCCAGTAGCAGTGGTTTTCACTGGTGCCTGTCCATGCCTTCAATTGCCTCCAGTATTTCAGCTGTAGAATTTTTCTATAGGTACCTCTACAAGCCACGAAGTACCTTCAGTATGTAAGGGCCAATGGCAGACTAGCAAACATTACATCATATTCTCACTCACATTTACTCAACTACACTCAGTCATTCATTCTCACTCAGTCTACCTCACTCTCACTCATTCTTACTCTGCAACATACTTACTCATACTCACTTGCTCTAACTGTGTCATTCTCACACACTCTATCACTCATTCTCTCTCTCTCCTTCATTCACACTCACACTCACTCCAACTCTTACTCACTCATACTTTTTCACTCGTGCGCTCACTTATTGTCGCACATTCTGACTCACTCATACTCACTGACACTCATCCTCACTTATTCTCACTCACTCCCTTTTAGTGGCTCTCACACACTACCGGTCACTGACACTCACTGTTACTTACACACACTCATGCTCACATGTACACACTCACAAACACACAACCACACTCCGATCCCCAAGCACGTGCCCTACATACATTTAAAAGCATTTTTTATTTAAGACATCTGCCACAGAAGTTCTCATTCTAGATCCTCGTGCCCGATTTTTTATTACACTAACAGTGAATTATAATCTATCATTCACTATTAGTGTAATATAAAATTGTCTGAAAACGAAGGTGGAGCACGACTCCCTTCAGGATAAGCTGCCTCTGTCTTCTTGGTACTCATTTTGCTACCTCTGAAGCCAGAGGTCGCACAATCAGTGCCAGGAGTCACAAGGGGCAAGCCAGGAGTCACAGCTGCAACCCTTGGCAATCCCTAAATGATGCCCATGCATGTAACCCTGTTGCGAACATCATACAATGTGCCACGTGACCTCATTCAGAATATCAGAATGTGCTGTGTTTTGTGACTCCATTCAGAATGACACTGTGCTATGTCATTACCTTTCCGAATATCAGTTTCTTTTATATCTTGTGACCTCATTCAGAATATCACATTTTGTGCTTAGTCATGCGATACCCCAGAATGTGCTGTGTCATGTGACCCCAGTCACTGTTTTCTAACCATAGATAGTTAAGTGTTTCACACCTAAAAATACTGCCATAACTTTAACATCTCCTGTGGAAACTGATTTCACTGTGTTTTTTCTCTGTTTTGCAGGATGTCAGAGGCACCCTAAGCAGGTAAGACTGGTTTATTATCCTCCTGTTAGTGTGTAAGGAGCAGGTCTCAATGCTGCTGTTTGTACATGCCACTACAGAGCTCACACAAAGGGGCCGATTCTGATGCGGGTTGGAAAACCTTCCCGACCGAATCGGTTGGGAAATGGTGTCCGACCCACTCGGATCGGGAAAGTCCGACCGGCGGAGTAGGATGCATCCGGATGCTTCCAGATACGATTTGGTTGAACTCCCATTGACTTCAATGGGAACATTTGTTCCTAACCGCATTAGAATTGGGCCCTCGGTCGGGAAGACACGTTCCCGATCTGATTTGGAAGGAGCAAATGCCGTTAGGAGGCCTTCCTAACCGCATCAGAATCAGGCCCTCGGTCGGGAAGCTTTTCCAACCCGCATCAGAATCGGGCCCAAAGTGTTAGGAAACTTTCAGATCCTCATAAAATCACTTTGCATTCTCAAAAACAGATCTTTAAGTCCTCAGAAACCTCCCCTGCGTCATCAGGAAACTCTCTTAAATTTTCATAAATCCCTGCAAGTTTTCAGCAAACTCTTTTGAGTCCTGAAATAATTGCCACAGAAATGAGCTGCTGTCCTTACAAAACATGTTTGTATCTTTACACAAGTAATTTGATCCGCACACATTAAAGGTAAAGAAATAGTTCCACCAAATATTGTGATTCACACATTCCTTTATTCTTTAAATTTTGTTCTCCTTTCTTCGCAGTAGCCAACGCGTTTCGTCCTATTTAAGGACTTCTTCAGGGCTACAAGACTTAGACAACATACAATGTTTTAAAACCTCATAAAAACACACATGTATATATAGGCTAAATAATTAGCACAGTTTATATGATCATTCATTAGAACACTATTTACATATTTACATTGTTATAGAGCCCGGAAGCCCGGTACCTCTGAGGCCATGATCCCACTGTACACATTCATTATGCTCATATTTACAATGTTGGATCCTATTTCAACCGAACAACATAAGTGTGACAGTATGGGAAACTCTATTTGCGAGTACTGTCTAACACTTACACCATACATCTATAATTTTTCAATGATATACATATATACAGGCTGAGCAGAAAAGTCCTAAGTCTAGGATTTCAAAAGCGACAGGCTCATGTGACTATGCACAGCAGCAATGGGAGACCGACATTCTCAAAAAATATTTATCAAGGCCCAACCCTGAAGGGTACATGATAGCATTCAGGGTTGTTTGGCATTGTGTGGTTGCCTCATCAGTTGTCCATTGAATGGTATGCGTTTTCCTTCTTCTCGAATAAAATCCACCTCGCAATACCTTTTCTAAAGCATATATAGAGAAAAGGGGAGGTTATGATCCCTTACAACCTGTTCTTTTTGTTCATATGTCATAAAATGCCAACAAGAGTCTTAACAGAACTATACCTGTATCTCTATGATATAGTAATCCCCAGTAGGGTTGCCTTAGTCTTATTGTCTCCTTCTGTGTATCTTATTTAGAGCGGCGGCAGCATCAAAAAGCTGCAAAAGAGAATAAATATATATCCTTCCATAAGTATATGTTTTTACATACGACATACATTAAACCTAAAGGTTACTATTCGGGCTGCATCATCTATATAAAGATGCCTTTAATGTGCGTCAAAATACTATCCCACAGGCCATCCAAACTGTTACAAATGGTGTATTTCACTAATAACTGTATCCCACTGGCCATCCAACATGTTACAAATGGTATATTTCACTAATAACTGTATACATTGGGACAAATAACTCCTATAGGTCCCCTGAGTAACCCACAGTTAACAGTATTAGATCTTTCGTTATATAGTATCTCATACCTGTACTTCTGTGTTTGTAATCCGAGGTGGGGAAGATATTTAAACGGTATCGGTCCTTAGGTAAAACAAGGTCATGGTTGACTCATAAATCTAATAAAAAATAAAAATATATAAAAGAATATATGAGAGTCACATATTATGAAAATTGCCAACCCATATTAAGCAGATATGGGGATTCATTCCGCGTTAAGCTGGCTCAGAAAGTTATTCTCACCCCTCAATTGTTTCTCAAAGCATTCTTCCTGATGTCACGCCTCGGTGCACCCGGTACCGCAGTTGTGTCTAACTACCTTGCACCTTTTACACCAGTATCGTAATAAAGGGGCACGTACAATTCAACATAATTCAACACAGCGCGCCCTCCTCAATACCTATTTGAAAAGTTCTAGCAAACGCACCGCAATATACCGCATCGTCATTAGGGTGATCAAGCATTCCTCTAGTTGAGGGGCAAAGGCGAATTAATACAGGCGATCTCTCTTATAATGATATCCTAGAACATTAGTTAAAAGTGACACCATCTGGCTCTCTTCTAAAACAAGTTAAGGTGCACATCGCACTATGTCCCATTGCCAATACGTAATTTAAAAATCACCATAGTTTCGGGGCAAGCGTTGGTATGACATGGACGACCCCCCTTTTTGTAAGTTAGACAAAAAACAATCGTCAAAAGTAACTCACTGTACTAACCCAAGTAAGGGTTACTATCTTGCTCCGATAAACCAGAGCACATAGAACCGTAATACCAACTGGTGTCTCAAGCGCTTACTTCGCACTCACATCATTTAAATCTCGGTGTCATTCGCATAATAGCAAAGCCCTTATCCGGAGTGCTTGTAAACGCGTGCACTACATTTAAGTTTCCGTGTCATTAACATAATCACGACACATAAAGCGTGGCCATTTAACACCCACAACTCCGTGGCCATAGAATTTCGTTATCAAAGTTGATGTCATCCCCATAATGCACTCACCATTAAATGTGCGCCGGGCAAAGTGTCCCTCTGTCTACGTCCAACACTGTCAAGACGAGTATCAAACCTGGAGGGCTTTTAAACTTTCCCTCTCTAACCGCGCATGCGCCCTAGATGTTCGGAACAAGTGTAAGATCCGCCATCTTGTAACGTGTCCCTAATGGAGGAAGCCTAGGGATTTCCAGCATTCCTACCCTCGCCCTTGTTTTTTAATTCAAAAATGTATACGCAGGTCAAGATTGAACCACTGAAGGGTTCATATCTATCATTCCGTGTGTCTGTTTGAAGTGGAAAACGAGGAAACATCGCGTAACGGCATATTTATTCGTAACTTTTCTAGCGCATGCGTGATGAGAACAATGCACGAAAGAAGGGCAGCCATCATGAAATGAAGCCCTTCTACCATAGTTGCCATAAGTTCAAAACTCTCTTATTTGTAAAGCTAACTTCAGCGTCAATATTCTGTGGAAAACTTCTTTTGCCTACGACATGCGTTTTCGTCACTAAACTAGCTCACGCATATTTACAAAACAACGGAAGTAACAGTCATCATACAAGGTGCTACCGCTCATAATATAACTGGGTGTCCCTCTCATCCATAGTTGTCTAAATGAGTTTAGTGACGAAAACGCATGTTGTGGCTTGCGGTTGGTTCATTTTTCATTTCCCACCATAGGCAAAATAAGTTTTCCACAGAATATTGACGCTGAAGTAACTACAAATAAGAGGAGTTTTGAACTTATGGCAACTATGGTAGAAGGGCTTCATTTCATGATGGCTGCCCTTCTTTCGTGCATTGTTCTCATCACGCATGCGCTAGAAAAGTTACGAATAAATATGCCGTTACGCGATGTTTGCTCGTTTTCGACTTCAAACAGACACACGGAATGATAGATATGAACCCTTCAGTGGTTAAATCTCGACCTGCGTGTACATTTTTGAATTAAAAAACAAGGGCGAGGGTAGGAATGCCGGAAATCCCTAGGCTTCCACCATTAGGGACACGTTACAAGATGGCGGATCTTACACTTGTTCCGAACATCTAGGGCGCATGCGCGGTTAGAGAGGAAAAGTTTAAAAGCCCTCCAGGTTTGATACTCGTCTTGACGGTGTTGGACGTAGACAGAGGGACACTTTGCCCGGCGCACATTTAATGGTGAGTGCACTATGGGGATGACATCAACTTTGATAACGAAATTCTATGGCCACGAAGTTGTGGGTGTTAAATGGCCACGCTTATGTGTCGTGATTATGTTAATGACACGGAAACTTAAATGTAGTGCACAGCGTTCTACAAGCACTCGGATAAAGGCTTACTATTATGCGAATGACACCGAGATTTAAATGATGTGAGTGCGAAGTAAGCGCTCGAGACACCAGTTGGTATTACGGTACTATATGCTCTGGTTTACTCGGAGCAAGAAAGTAACCCTTACTTGAGTTAGTACAGTGAGTTACTCTGACGATTGTTTTTTGTCTAACTTACAAAGAGGGTGGCGTCCATGTCATACCAACGCTTGCCCCGAAACTATGGTGATTTTTAAATTACGTATTGGCAATGGGACATAGTGCGATGTGCACTAACTTGTTTTAGACGAGAGCCAGATGTTGTCACTTTAACTAATGTTCTAGGATATCATTATAAGAGAGATCGCCTGTATTAATTCGCCTTTGCCCCTCAACTAGAGGAATGCTTGATCACCCTAATGACGATGAGGTATATTGCGGTGCGTTTGCTAGAACTTTTCAAATAGGTATTGAGGAGGGCGCGCTGTGTTGAATTATGTTGAATTGTACGTGCCCCTTTATTACGATACTGGTGTAAAAGGTGCAAGGTAGTTAGACACAACTGCGGTACCGGGTGCACCGAGGCGTGACATCAGGAAGAATGCTTTGAGAAACAATTGAGGGGTTAGAATAACTTTCTGCGCCAGCTTAACGCGGAATGAATCCCCATATCTGCTTAATATGGGTTGGCAATTTTCATAATATGTGACTCTTATATATTCTTTTATATATTTTTTATTTGATTTATGAGTCAACCATGACTCGTTTTACCCTGAGGAGCGATACTCGTTTAAATATCTTCCCCACCTCGGATTACAAACGCAGAAGTACAGGTATGAGATACTATATAGCGAAAGATCTAATACTGTTAGCTGTGGGTTACTCAGGGACCTATAGGAGTTATTTGTCCCAATGTATACAGTTATTAGTGAAATACACCATTTGTAACATGTTGGATGGCCAGTGGGATAGTATTTTGACGCACATTAAAGTCATCTTTATATAGATGATGCAGCCCGAATAGTAACCTTTAGGTTTAATGTATGTCGTATGTAAATACACATACTTATGGAAGGATATATATTTATTCTCTTTGCAGCTTTTGATGCTGCCGCCGCTCTAAATAAGATACACTGAAGGAGACAATAATACTAAGGCAACCCTACTGGAGATTACTATATCATAGAGATACAGGTATAGTTCTGTTAAGACTCTTGTTGGCGTTTTATGACATATGAACAAAAAGAACAGGTTATGAGGATCATAACCTCCCTTTTCTCTATATATGCTTTAGAAAAGGTATTGCGAGGTGGATTTTATTCGAGAAGAAGAACGCATACCATTCAATGGACAACTGATGAGGCAACCACACAATGCCAAACAACCCTGAATGCTATCATGTACCCTTCAGGGTTGAGGCCTTGATAAATATTTTTTGAGAATGTCGGTCTCCCATTGCTGCTGTGCATAGTCACATGAGCCTGTCGCTTAGGAAATCCTAGACTTAGGACTTTTCTGCTCAGCCTGTATATATGTATATCATTGAAAAATTATAGATGTATGGTGTAAGTGTTAGACAGTACTCGCAAATAGAGTTTCCCATACTGTCACACTTATGTGGTTCGGTTGAAATAGGATCCAACATTGTAAATATGAGCATAATGAATGTGTACAGTGGGATCATGGCCTCAGAGGTACCGGGCTTCCGGGCTCTATAACAATGTAAATATGTAAATAGTGTTCTAATGAATGATCATATAAACTGTGCTTATTATTTAGCCTATATATACATGTGTGTTTTTATGAGGTTTTAAAACATTGTATGTTGTCTATGTCTTGTAGCCCTGAAGAAGTCCTTAAATAGGACGAAGCGTTGGCTACCCGAAGAAAGGAGAACAAAATTTAAAGAATAAAGGAATGTGTGAATCACAATATTTGGTGGAACTATTTCTTTACCTTTAATGTGTGCGGATCAAATTACTTGTGTAATTGTCTGTTGTGAAAGGAAACTAAGGGGTCTTGTTTCCTTTGATCATCGCACCATATGCCGACTATATTCCCGAAATTTAAATAAGTGCGGTATTGTATCCTAGACCTCCTCTGTGAATCATATTTGTATCTTTAAAGCATAACTGAAGTCCTAAGAAAAGTACCCTGAACACACAGAAAATACAAGCACATTCTGGAAAAGTCCCCCCCAGGTTTTCCTCAATACAGAGTTGTGCAAAAGCTAAGTCAACATTTCCTAACTATACAAACACAAATGGTGGCTATGCTCACGACAATTGCAGATCCAATTTTCAGCACTATTGTTAGGGATGTTAGATCATACACATATATCTTCATGTGGGGTAGAGGTGCTACCATGGTACTACAGACACCCTGCCACCTAGGGTGTTCACCTGCTTAGGACAATGTCCTTGGCAACAATTATACAAAATAATAAGTATTAGAGCACACATAGAAAGTCCATTTAATAAAGAACGTAGTCCTAATATGAAGTCCATCAACTTTTTTGTTCTTTTTTGTTCTTTTTTGTGAAGTTATTATATTCCATTTGTAGTTTCCACAATGTTCGGTTTATATATAAGCAGGAACAGCCAATATCTGGTCCTGGCAAAAGCAGCCGACACGTGTTTCGTCCATTGGGCTTTGTCAAGGCTGCAGAAAAAATTCATACAATGGTATGGAACATCATCTCTCATGAAATCTTTTACGTAAAATTCTTACGTGTCAATCTCATATAGCAGTGATGAGGCGTTGGAAAATAGTGACATGAAATTATATATGCCAGTCACAACGCACTAAAGATATTGTGTAAAAATGCATTGTGGTGTCAGCTCACCCAAAGCCCTAAAAAGCGGTACCCATGATAGGTGATGTTGACCGAAAGATGAGAACCCAAGGAAGGGGGCCACAGGGAATGCCAGTATATATTATAATACAAGTGAAAAACTAGATTTTGCATGCATTGTGCTCTTTAAGATACGAAGAAATGTGTGTATTTAGTGTTGCTTTTTGCACGCAAATATAGAATATACATTAGTAGTGGGATTTAATAAGAATATAGAATACCTGAGCGCCCTGTAGTAAGGACAATGTCCAAAAGTAGTCCGAGAGATACAGAGAAGATCTTGTCAGAATATATTTAATATATATATATATACAATTGTATGTATATGCGACCATGCTGAGGAAAATATATTACTGTGCGGAAAAGTTAAAAATAGTACACCGTAATGAGAGCGAAGTCTCTTGAGTAGTAGAAAGGTAAGTGCAAATAACAACATATAAAAGTAGACCAGTAGAGAATGGAAACTGGTCACCCAGGTGAAACGAGGGAAGTGATTCCATGTGTAGCAGAATACAATGTAAAGGGCCTATGTATGAATATTTGTCTTGTGAATTTCCTAGTGGAGTGGGAAATAAGCAAGAAGCATTTTATGACTGACTGGTGGTGATCGGTTAGTATAATACCAAAAGAGTAGTCAGTCCTCATACCGGGCGCAACCATGTGGACTGAGCATATGTACGGATCACTGACAGAATATCGATGTCAAAAATATCGATGTTCAAAATATCGAAAAAAAATATTGACTACAAAAATATAATCTCCAATACTTTAACAGGTAAGTACAAAAATATCGTAGTTAAAAATATAGATGTAAATAATATCGATTTAAAATTTTTAATAAAATAATATATATAATAATAACATTATATTTAACAAAATTAATTAAATTTAATATATATTTTAACTAAATATAAAGAAATAAACTCAATTTAAAAGATATAAACACACAAACATAATATTTTATACATATACATATATTTACTTTAAAATAATGTATTAACTATTAGCTTTATTTAATTTTTTAAAGTTTTAAATTATATAAAAATAAAATATATACACATATCAATAATTTAAAATAAAAAAATAACCATTTTATAATTAATTCAAATATTTAACTATAAAAAAAATAATGAAAACGTACATTACACAAAAGAATAAATACAACAGTACGGACAATGTTGGTTAGCGGAATAATTAGATTTACTATTCCCACTCCAGTGAGTGCAACATTAGGGAAAGTGTTGGATAGCGTAGGGGTTAAAATTACTATTCCCCTGCAGTGAGTGCAACAGTAGAGAAAGTGTTGGATAGCGGAGGGGTAAAAAATACTGTTCCCACTCCAATGAGTGCAACAGTAGGGAAAGTATTGCATAGCGGAGGGGTAAAAATTACTATTCCCACTCCAGTGAATGCAACAGTAGAGAAAGTGTTGGATAGCGGAGGGGTAAAAAATACTGTTCCCACTCCAATGAGTGCAACAGTAGGGAAAGTATTGCATAGCGGAGGGGTAAAAATTACTATTCCCACTCCAGTGAGTGCAACAGTAGGGAAAGTATTGCATAGCGGAGGGGTAAAAATTACTATTCCCACTCCAGTGAATGCAACAGTAGGGAAAGTGCTGGATAGCGGAAGGGTAAAAATTACTGTTCCCACTCCAGTGAGTACAACAGTAGGGAAAGTATTGGATAGTGCAGGGGTAAAAATTACCATCCCCACTCCAAAGAGTGCAACAGTAGGGAAAGTGCTGGATAGCCGAGGCGTAAAATTTACTATTCCCCCTTCAATGAGTGTAACAGTAGGGAAAGTGCTGGATGGCGGAGGGGTAAAAATTACTATTCCCACTCCAGTGAGTGCAACAGTAGGGAAAAGTGTTGGATAGCGGAGGGGTAAAAATTCCTATTCCAACTCCAGTGAGTGCAACAGTAGGGAAATTGTTGGATAGCGGAGGGGTAAAACTACTATTCCCACTCCAATGAGTGCAACAGAAGGGAAAGTATTGGATAGCAGAACCGTAAAAATGTCTATTCCCACTCCAGTGAGTGCAACAGTAGGGAAAGGATTGGACAGCAGAGGGGTAAAATTTACTATTCCCACTCCAGTGAATGCAACAGTAGAGAAAGTATTGGATAGCGGAGGGGTAAAAATTACTATTCCCACTCCAGTGAGTGCAACAGTAGGGAAAGTGTTGGATAGCGGAGGGTAAAAATTACCATCCCCACTCCAAAGTGTGCAACAGTAGGGAAAGTGTTGGATAGCAGAGAGGTAAAAATTTCTATTCCCACTCCAGTGAGTGCAACAGTAGGGAAAGGATTGGACAGCAGAGGGGTCAAATTTACTATTCCCACTCCAGTGAGTGCAACAGTAGAGAAAGTATTGGATAGCGGAGGGGTAAAAATTACTATTCCCTCTCCAAAGAGTGGAACAGTAGGGAAAATTTTAGATAGCGGAGGGGTAAAAATTACTATTCCCACCCCAGTGAATGCAACAGTAGGGAAAGTGCTGGATAGCGGAAGGGTAAAAATTACTGTTCCCACTCCAGTGAGTACAACAGTAGGGAAAGTATTGGATAGCGCAGGGGTAAAAATTACCATCCCCACTCCAAAGAGTGCAACAGTAGGGAAAGTGCTGGATAGCTGAGGGGTAAAATTTACTATTCCCCCTTCAATGAGTGTAACAGCAGGGAAAGTTCTGGATGGCGGAGGGGTAAAATTACTATTCCCACTCCAGTGAGTGCAACAGTAGGGAAAGTGTTGGATAGCGGAGGGGTAAAAATTACTATTCCCACTCCAGTGAGTGCAACAGTAGGGAAATTGTTGGATAGCGGAGGGGTAAAAACTACTATTCCCACTCCAATGAGTGCAACAGAAGGGAAAGTATTGGATAGCAGAATGGTAAAAATTACTATTCCCACTCCAGTGAGTGCAACAGTAGGGAAAATTTTAGATAGCGGAGGGGTAAAAATTACTATTCCCATTCCAGTGAGTGCAACAGTAGAGAAAGTGTTGGATAGCGTAGGGGTAACAAATATTGTGCCCACTCCAATGAGTGCAACAGTAGGGAAAGTGTTGGATAGCAGATGGGTACACATTACTATTCCCACTCCAATGAGTGCAACAGAAGGGAAAGTATTGGATAGCAGAGGGGTAAAAATTACTATTCCCACTCCAGTGAGTGCAACAGTAGGGAAAGTGTTGGATAGCGGAGGGGTAAAAATTACTATTCCCACTCCATTGAGTGCAACAGTAGGGAAAGTGTTGGATAGCGGAGGAGTAAAAATTACTATTCCCACTCCAGTGAGTGCAACAGTAGGTAAAGTATTGGATAGCAGAGGGGTAAAAATTACTATTCTCACTCCAGTGAGTGCCACAGTAGTGAAAGTGAAGGATAGCAGAGGGGTAAAAATTACTATTCCCACTCCAGTGAATGCAACAGTAGGGAAAGTGCTGTATAGCGGAGGGGTAAGAATTACTATTCCCACTCCAGTGGGTGCAACAGTAGAGAAAGTGTTGGATAGCGTAGGAGTAAAACATTCTGTTCCCACTCCAATGAGTGCAACAGTAGGGAAAGTGCTGGATAGCGGAGGACTACAAATTACTATTCCCACTCCAATGAGTGCAACAGTAGGGAAAGTGCTGGATGGCGGAGGGGTAAAAATTACTATTCCCACTACAGTGAGTGCAACAGTAGGGAAAGTATTGGATAGTGGAGGAGTAAAAATTACTATTCCCACTCCATTTAATGCAACAGTAGGGAAAGTATTGGTTAGCGGAGGGGTAAAAATTACTATTCCCACTCCAAAGAGTGCAACAGTAGGGAAAATGCTGGATGTCAGAGGGGTAAAAATTACTATTCCCACTTCAATGAGTGCAACAGTAGGGAAAGTGCTGCATGGCGGAGGGGTAAAAATTACTATTACCACTCCAGTGAGTGCAACAGTAGGGAAAGTATTGGATAGCGGACGGGTAAAAATTACTATTCCCACTCCAGGGAGTGCAACAGTATGGAAAGTGTTGGATAGCGGAGGAGTAAAAATTACTGTTCCCACTCCAGTGAGTACAACAGTAGGGAAAGTATTGGATAGTGCAGGGGTAAAAATTACCATCCCCACTCCAAAGAGTGCAACAGTAGGGAAAGTGCTGGATAGCCGAGGGGTAAAATTTACTATTCCCCCTTCAATGAGTGTAACAGTAGGGAAAGTGCTGGATGGCGGAGGGGTAAAAATTACTATTCCCACTCCAGTGAGTGCAACAGTAGGGAAAGTGTTGGATAGCGGAGGGGTAAAAATTCCTATTCCAACTCCAGTGAGTGCAACAGTAGGGAAATTGTTGGATAGCGGAGGGGTAAAAACTACTATTCCCACTCCAATGAGTGCAACAGAAGGGAAAGTATTGGATAGCAGAACCGTAAAAATTTCTATTCCCACTCCAGTGAGTGCAACAGTAGGGAAAGGATTGGACAGCAGAGGGGTAAAATTTACTATTCCCACTCCAGTGAATGCAACAGTAGAGAAAGTATTGGATAGCGGAGGGGTAAAAATTACTATTCCCACTCCAGTGAGTGCAACAGTAGGGAAAGTGTTGGATAGCGGAGGGGTAAAAATTACCATCCCCACTCCAAAGTGTGCAACAGTAGGGAAAGTGTTGGATAGCAGAGAGGTAAAAATTTCTATTCCCACTCCAGTGAGTGCAACAGTAGGGAAAGGATTGGACAGCAGAGGGGTAAAATTTACTATTCCCACTCCAGTGAATGCAACAGTAGGGAAAGTGCTGTATAGCAGAGGGGTAAGAATTACTATTCCCACTCCAGTGAGTGCAACAGTAGAGAAAGTATTGGATAGCGGAGGGGTAAAAATTACTATTCCCTCTCCAGTGAATGCAACAGTAGGGAAAGTGCTGGATAGCGGAAGGGTAAAAATTACTGTTCCCACTCCAGTGAGTACAACAGTAGGGAAAGTATTGGATAGCGCAGGGGTAAAAATTACCATCCCCACTCCAAAGAGTGCAACAGTAGGGAAAGTGCTGGATAGCTGAGGGGTAAAATTTACTATTCCCCCTTCAATGAGTGTAACAGCAGGGAAAGTTCTGGATGGCGGAGGGGTAAAAGTTACTATTCCCACTCCAGTGAGTGCAACAGTAGGGGAAAGTGTTGGATAGCGGAGGGGTAAAATTACTATTCCCACTCCAGTGAGTGCAACAGTAGGGAAATTGTTGGATAGCGGAGGGGTAAAAACTACTATTCCCACTCCAATGAGTGCAACAGAAGGGAAAGTATTGGATAGCAGAACGGTAAAAATTACTATTCCCACTCCAGTGAGTGCAACAGTAGGGAAAGTGTTGGATAGCGTAGGGGTAACAAATATTGTGCCCACTCCAATGAGTGCAACAGTAGGGAAAGTGTTGGATAGCAGATGGGTACACATTACTATTCCCACTCCAATGAGTGCAACAGAAGGGAAAGTATTGGATAGCACAGGGGTAAAAATTACTATTCCCACTCCATTTAATGCAACAGTAGGGAAAGTGCTGTATAGCAGAGGGGTAAGAATTACTATTCCCACTCCAGTGAGTGCAACAGTAGGGAAAGGATTGGACAGCAGAGGGGTAAAATTTACTATTCCCACTCCAGTGAATGCAACAGTAGGGAAAGTGCTGTATAGCAGAGGGGTAAGAATTACTATTCCCACTCCAGTGAGTGCAACAGTAGAGAAAGTATTGGATAGCGGAGGGGTAAAAATTACTATTCCCTCTCCAAAGAGTGGAACAGTAGGGAAAATTTTAGATAGCGGAGGGGTAAAAATTACTATTCCCACTCCAGTGAATGCAACAGTAGGGAAAGTGCTGGATAGCGGAAGGGTAAAAATTACTGTTCCCACTCCAGTGAGTACAACAGTAGGGAAAGTATTGGATAGCGCAGGGGTAAAAATTACCATCCCCACTCCAAAGAGTGCAACAGTAGGGAAAGTGCTGGATAGCTGAGGGGTAAAATTTACTATTCCCCCTTCAATGAGTGTAACAGCAGGGAAAGTTCTGGATGGCGGAGGGGTAAAAATTACTATTCCCACTCCAGTGAGTGCAACAGTAGGGAAAGTGTTGGATAGCGGAGGGGTAAAAATTACTATTCCCACTCCAGTGAGTGCAACAGTAGGGAAATTGTTGTATAGCGGAGGGGTAAAAACTACTATTCCCACTCCAATGAGTGCAACAGAAGGGAAAGTATTGGATAGCAGAACGGTAAAAATTACTATTCCCACTCCAGTGAGTGCAACAGTAGGGAAAGTGTTGGATAGCGTAGGGGTAACAAATATTGTGCCCACTCCAATGAGTGCAACAGTAGGGAAAGTGTTGGATAGCAGATGGGTACACATTACTATTCCCACTCCAATGAGTGCAACAGAAGGGAAAGTATTAGATAGCAGAGGGGTAAAAATTACTATTCCCACTCCAGTGAGTGCAACAGTAGGGAAAGTGTTGGATAGCGGAGGGGTAAAAATTACTATTCCCACTCCAGTGAATGCAACAGTAGGGAAAGTGCTGTATAGCGGAGGGTAAGAATTACTATTCCCACTCCAGTGGGTGCAACAGTAGAGAAAGTGTTGGATAGCGTAGGAGTAAAACATTCTGTTCCCACTCCAATGAGTGCAACAGTAGGGAAAGTGCTGGATAGCGGAGGACTACAAATTACTATTCCCACTCCAATGAGTGCAACAGTAGGGAAAGTGCTGGATGGCGGAGGGGTAAAAATTACTATTCCCACTACAGTGAGTGCAACAGTAGGGAAAGTATTGGATAGTGGAGGAGTAAAAATTACTATTCCCACTCCATTTAATGCAACAGTAGGGAAAGTATTGGTTAGCGGAGGGGTAAAAATTACTATTCCCACTCCAAAGAGTGCAACAGTAGGGAAAATGCTGGATGTCAGAGGGGTAAAAATTACTATTCCCACTTCAATGAGTGCAACAGTAGGGAAAGTGCTGCATGGCGGAGGGGTAAAAATTACTATTCCCACTCCAGTGAGTGCAACAGTAGGGAAAGTGTTGGATAGTGGAGGGTTAAAAATTACTATTCCCACTCCAATGAGTGCAACAGAAGGGAAAGTATTGGATAGCAGAGGGGTAAAAAATGACTATTCTCACTGCACTGAGTGCAACAGAAGGGAAAGTATTGGATAGCAGAGGGGTAAAAATTACTATTACCACTCCAGTGAGTGCAATAGTAGGAAATGTATTGGATAGCAGAGGGGTAAAAATTACTATTCCCACTCCAGTGAGTGCAACAGTAGCGAAAGTATTGGTTAGCGGACGGGTAAAAATTACTATTCCCACTCCAGAGTGCAGCAGTAGGGAAAGTGTTGGATAGCGGAGGGGTAAAAATTACTATTCCCACTCCAGTGAGTTCAACAGTAGGGAAAGTGTTGGATAGCGGAGGGGTAAAAATTACTAATAACATTTAAGCAATTTTAAAAATTAAAATAATCCTAAAAATAAATAAACAATATTTTAAAACTACTAAATAATTCATTTTAATTAATTAACAACTAAATATAAGTTCATCAATTAAAAATGAATTACTTCCCATCCTTCCCACCACTTACACTTATAAACACAACACACAACTAAAATTAATTACACAATTACCATCATTAATTACTAATTATTTAATCAAAATTAATTAACTAATTATTATTTCATCAATTAAAAATAAATTACTTCCTACCCTTCCCACCATTTTCACCTATAAATACCACAACACACACCTAAAATTAATTACTCAATTAACATAATTAATTACCAATTAATTAATTAAAATTAATTAACAATGAATTATTAAATAATTAATAAAAAATGTATTTACATATTCAACACTATAACATCGCAATTCAACAAATATTAATAAATAAAAATGTTTTCAATAAATTTACTATTACTAAATTACCCACAACCCGCCACAGAACTAAAACCGCAAAATTCAACTTAAAAAAAAAAGACCTACTAAACATAATCAATAAATTTACTATAATTAAATTACTTCCCACCATATTCCCCTATAAACCCACAACCCGCTACGGAACTAAAAACGCAAAATTCAAACAAAAATCAACTAATTACTGCTAAAAAATTTAAATATATATAATAAAAATACAATCAATTCTTATACAAAAAATACATACAAGACACATATATACTAAAATACATAACATTACTAAAAAAGTGATATTTTTAACAACTATGGGGCCCATTACGATGGCGGGCGGAAGCACTACCGCCGTGCTGGCGGATGCAAAAACCACCAGTTACCGCCAGCACGCAGCAGTCCACACGCCCGCCCAATTACGATGCGAAAAGCAGGCCAAACACCGCCGGCAAGCCAGCAACACCGTCCGCCATCAAAGTGCGCCCGCACACGTAGCGGCGCAGCACAACTGACACACACCGTCCGACGAAACACGTCCCGCCCGGCGCATAAATTACGATGCCGCAAACAAACGGCTCCCACGGCAAAGAGACACCGCACGTGAAAGAGAGGCGGAAACACGGACGCAGAGCACGGACAACGAAGAAGCGGCACCCCGGGCATGAATCCAGCACTGCAGGCCCTTCCCATGCTTCTGCTGAAGCACCACCAAGGACGCAACGTACCGCGGAGACGCAGGTAGGCACACACACAACAAGTGCACGCAAACAGCGCACACAGTGCAAGGGCGGAAAAAGCGGACAACCCCCCACCAGCGCGTGTACACTACACATCCACCATCGCATCCACATATGACACACAGGCCAAATCGTAACATCGCAGAACACATGTGTACACACCACCTGGGACTAGGAACCAACCACCCCGTCACGGCCCCAAAGCGCCGATGACGCCGCCACACATGCGCACAACGCAGAGGCCAACCGCAGCGCCATGCATGCGTCGCACACAGACACAGGGACACAACCAAGCAGCACACACACCAGCCCCACCCCGAACGCACATGACACGTGACAGGCCGGCCACAGACATGTCCCCAACGCCCAATTCACGGACAACACCCAACGCCACACAACCGACGCACACATGTCAGTGAAGACACGCAACAGCAGGACACACCCCAGTGTAACAAACATGGCGTAGCACACAGCGGCGGCAACACCAACTAGGAGAAGCAGGGCCCTTCGGGAAGAGGAACGCCAGTACCACACTGAAAAACCCATACCACCCTGCACATATGAACAAGACACATGAAACGGAACACCAAAGAACCCGGGGACCGACAACAGGTGGCCCAAGGATTACATCCACACACAAGGCCCAACGCAGAGCGGAAAGGCAGCCTGCCGCCCACACAAGGGAGAGCAGACAGCACTGAATGACCTTCCATTCCAACACCGAAACCACAGCCCTACGACAGAAGCCGGTGAATACAGCCATTGTCCAAGAATAGACCAACACAGGCATGCCGAGGAGACCGACCACACGGCAGATAGCGCATATCACAGAAGCACACAACGGACGGGGAAGAAAGAAGAAAACACTCCCCCATGTCGGCCACATGCAAGTTAATTGGAAGGAGTCACACAGCACTGACCTTGAACTGTCTGAGAAGCATGTGGGAAGAGGGCCCGTGTCCTCCAAACAAGCCAACAGAACACAAGTCCTGTCTCCCCACGACTACACAGAGCTCACAGCAACCCCGGAGCGTGCACATTGCAGACTGCACACACAGCCGGAGCACGCCACCTCTACGAACCGCTGCGAAATGGCAACCGCAACACACCTACCCAACTACGCCGAAGAGCTCAAGCTGTACCAAACCAGCACGATACATACATTGGGATGCGATCTCCTGTCCCTGCTGAACGTAAGTTACCGACTGACTTACCGCATCACATTGTTCAGCTGCGTCATGCCCGTCTTCTACTGTCGGAGGTGTCCCTACCAGCATCCCGTCGAGATATGCCTCTCCAACCCGGCATGTCTGAAGGCGGACCTGCTACCACTACTCCTCCCTCTGGACGCACACGACAGGGCCTGCTCTGCCTATGGGGGCATGGCGTATGTGGCCAACATCGCACGCGCACTGAAATGGAACCACTGTGCCTCCACACGACGGATCATCGAGAACAGCTACATCGAATGTCACCCAGCATGCCCCATCATGGTCCTCCAAGGGACAACCTACGAACAACACCTTGACAGCCACCATCCGCTTCATTGGCTGGCAAACATGTACACCACCAATGACATGGAAGCCCTGCTGGACGGCATCGCATACCTGACAACCTGTAAATACGTCGGACCACAACGCAGGTTCCCCGAGTGACCTATGAAGTCCAACCCCGCACCCATGCTCAGCTTCCGCACGGACTGGCCAGTCACCACCACAACAGCCATACCAAACGACCGGCAACTGTAACCACACCATCAACGACATCGCCATGACATCGGATATGACCGGGACATGCACACTGTTCCCCATCACATCCAGGAACACCGCATGCATCGTGGGAGGCAGTGGCATGGGCTCTGTGCATCGCACCCACATGGACGGAACTGCACGAACAACCAGGACACGACATGGATCCAGCGCACATGGACACACACACCGCTCAGTGGACATGAATAGGTCGCCTGGAGTCTGTGGGTGCTGCACCCCTCCCACCCCCGCCCCGGGAATCCCATACCAGGACCTTTGCATGGACGACAAGTGCATACAACAACAACACGACCCCAGTGACTGTGACATGTCCAGTAACCACCACAGTGCAACAACAAGTGGCACGCCGCTGCATGCACGCAAGCACATGCCCTGATGTCATCTCACATGCACGCGTGCATGAGGAACAACCGCAGCAAACCTGTCACATGGAACTGAGATGGACTGTGCCCATGATGCCGAGCGGTCTGGTAGGCTACATGTATACCGTCTGTGTCAAAGTCCGCAGCTCCGCAGCTATACGTAAATGTACATTAGCACAGCCTTGGCCAAGCAGATGTAACCCCACACCCTATCCCATTTGTAATCATGCTCAGTATATCCTCAACATGTATTCCGCTGCCAGTAGTGTCCACTATACTGCATCACAGAGGACAGAAGACTCAATATAATGTTTGAAACCAAAACTGCCTCCGCTGACTCATTTCACAAGTACGAATGAGAGAGGATGAGAGTATGTGAAGTACACGGCAGTCGTGACATGACCATGTAGTCCACTGGCATTGGATGTCAACGCAAATGAGTAGCACTACTGTGGAAGACACACATGTGTCGTGTGAAGTCGTATGGACGCAGTGCTCAGGTGGGTGGGTGCGACGGGTAGATGCGCACATGCCAAGTTGGAGCACGCCGTGTTGGGAGGGCTCATGAACAGTACACCACCGCTTCCCTGGGCATTGTGAGAGGACACCTGTCGGGGGGAGTGAACACGTGTGTGCACAGCAGCCGGGCACACGTACAAAGCGGTACCAGGCGCACCTCAGCCCACCCTCTGTGGACAAGCTGGATCCTGTTGTGCGCCCGCCATGCCCCTTGACAAGGCACACACAGCCCCAGTCGACCAGGTGTAACCCCAACATAGTCAATCCGCACAGGCGATACAGGGCACGGGATGGCAGTGGAGCATGGTGTGTGAGAGGTCTCCTCGCGCTCCTCCTGGTCATATCACGCAGGCAATAGAACCTCAACGTCTAGCATGGCACAAGTCAGATGGAAGTGTAGGGGGACGCACCACAGCACGAGCAGCACTGACGTCACGGGAGGTGGCTCGCACCATCCCATCCATTGCCCATCATACCAACCACGCCACATGCCATTGCGACTAAGTGCAAGCGCGTGCGCCACCACCCCTGAGCCCTCCCCAGAGAGGCCAAAGAGTGAATGTGTGGGCCATCAGCCACAGACGGACGCGGCATGGCCGCAAGGGCAGCCACAGCCACTGGGTGTCGCAGGTGGCGGATCCGGAAGGCGAAGACTGTGATGCATAGTCCATGCAGGCCGGGTCTCCATTTGGGGCACCACGCAGGTGGACGGCGTCCCGCCACACATCATACCCTGAGACAGCCCACTCGTGCAACTGGACCCACACATACACTCCTTGCCCTCTCTGGTGCGAGCTTGGGGCTGCCTGTGCAAGCGCTAGCCTCGCAGGTGAGCATGCATATTGGGGGGGCGAGGGGAGGACATGAGGGCTGGGGCGAAGATGACTGTATCACTGTCAGTTAGTACAAGGGATGACCCAGATGTGGAAAGGAAGAGACGTGTCCCGTGTGTACTGCAACTAGTCGCCAATCCAACTACCCCCCATGTCCGGAATGTAAGCCCGCACCTAGGCCCGCCCATCCGCCACATCGAACATACCACCAGCACGACTACCTTCCCATTCGAAACACTGACTGGGGGTGGCGACCAGTGAACAATCATGTGTAGCCTACCCACGCGTACATGTGGGCCCTCCATGATCCATGTCACCTGCGGCAAAGACATGACATGCGCAATGAGGGAAGTGAGGAGAGCTGTCCGCCCCACGCGCAGAAGGTGCATCAGCTCCACAGACCCAGCAGCGAGTCCAGCAGGGGTCACATGTGCAGGGGCAGCTGTGCCTGGTGTGAAGGCACATGCATATAGACAGCACATCGACCAATGTGTAGTCTGCCCACATCCACAGTCCATCATCATGCGGACATAGGAATTTAACACAGGGCAACACATCTTAGCTGGTGCACCCACCGTGACCAACAATGCGCAATCATCGACGTACCCGCCCTGTGCATGGCCCCCCACCCAACGGAGGCACATCCAGTGCCACCATCCCACACACACAAGCCTTCCACGGAACATGCTGTGTCCAATGCTCAGTACAGAGTCAGCGCCCATCTGGTGGATCCTGAACAGGAGACACATGCACACACATGCCAGCTCCCACTATGTACGACTGCCACCTGGCACGTGCAATGTAACCTCTCACCTGTGACGTGTGACTGCAAGCACACAGCCGTCTTGGCATGGGGCTGTCAATGTGGACACCAGTCAATGTTTCGGGAGCTGTGATCCGTACAGTGCTGTACATAGGGTGCAGTGCTGACACCTACTACTGTCTCATATCCCCTCGTGCCACAGGTCCCACTTGTATTGGCCGCTCAGCCCGTGCCCACATCGTCGTCGTCGTGTGCCATACTCATCCAGCCTCGGAAGCAGTACCATGCTCAGCAGACACTCATGTTGCCGTGGCGTTGCCGCTTGACGAATATGCAGTCAGTCCCCATCAGCACGCCCCGCAAGTCATTGGGACCTAGATCCCCATGTGCATGCACATGGCAGTGGTATGTCTCACTTGCCATTGCCATTGTTGGGAGACCTGTGTAAGTGTATTGTGGCCGTGCCGTCCCAGCTTGACAGCTGGGCTGTGGCTCATGTGCTTGCTCAGTCATGTCAGTGATGTGTATGCGAAATTGCTATGTGCCGTGTTGCTTTGACATGTGTCCTCTGCCATTTAACCCAGGCGGAGACCGAACATTGACCGCCCATACCAATTGCTGGCGGACATGGACGATACAGAGGTAATCAGGAAGTTTCGGCTGGACAGGCCAACTCTGCATCGACTGTGTGCCATGTTAGAGCCCCATCTCCGTCCCCGCAGGGTGTATCCGACTGCTGTCACCCCCACGGCTAAGGTGATGGCCGCCATGCATTTCTTCGCCACTGGGTCATTCCAGCACACAGTGGGCAGTGGAGGAGGGATGTCCCAGCCCATGTTCAGCAAGGTGCTGAGGGATGTACTGGCAGCCATGATGCTGTACCGGAACAGGTACATCCGCTTCCCCAGGGCTCGTGAATTGGCGGCAGTGAAGGGTGCATTCTATGCCCTTGGCAGAATCCCACACGTCGTGGGAGCCATTGACTGCACACATGTTGGCCTTGTTCCACCACAGGCCACTGAGCACCTGTACCGCAACAGGAAGCACACGCACTCCCTGAATGTGCAAGTGGTGTGCCTTGCGGACATGGTGATCACCCACGTGTGTGCCAAGTTTCCAGGCTCGGCCCATGACGCACACATAATGCGCAACAGCATCTTGCCACGACTGATGGCCAATCTGCAACAGGATCGTGGCTGTATTGTCGGTGAGTATGTGGAGTGGTGTAGCGTGCTGATTGTGCGATGCTGTCCCCTGTCCAGTTGGAATAGCAACGGTTCTCTGTGTCCCTCACACCCAGGTGACTCTGCGTATCCGAATGGGGCATGGCTGCTCAGTCCATTGAGGAATCCTCGCACCCCAGCAGACGATCGCTACAATGAGGCACATGGGAGGACCAGACGTGTGGTCGAGCGTACCTTTGGCCTCCTCAAGTCCAGGTTCAGGTGCCTGGACCGCACCGGGGGTGCACTGGCGTACTCCCCACAGAAGGTGTGCCAGATAGTGGTGGCGTGCTGCATGCTGCACAATCTGGCCATTCGGAAGCAGATCCCCCTCATTGTGGATGACGGAGATCAACCAGGGCCCCAGCCCGCAGACCAGGACAGCTCGAGTGAGGTGGACAGCGGAGAGGAGGAAGCTGGGAATGTGCGCCAGCAGCTCATCGCCCGCTACTTCACTTGACGGTGAGTGTCCATGTACGACGGATGATGTGTCTGTATCTATGCAGGTGTGTGTGTGCTGTGTCAGGGTGGCCGTATGTTCACTGCGTGCAGTGTGTCAACGCTCCATGGCCAGGGTAGTATGCCACTGTTGGTGACTGTGGCATTGTGCCCTATTGCTCTGTGCGATGTGTGTACATTGCTTGTAGTTGTTGACATGTACTGTGTGATGGGTGTGTGACACACTCATTGAATGTGCTCCTGTTCTGTCTCCCACCCCTAGGTCCCTACAGGCCCTCCGGATTCCATTTCCATGCCACGCATCAGGTGCCTTTCCGCCCAAGGTGGCCGTTGTATTCCGTACAGTAAAGACACAGGGCACAAACAGCAGTTAGTGAAAAAGGTGCATTTATTCCAAACTGTGACATGTGATTGTGTGTAAGGTGATGACAAAAGTGGTGCGTGCAGTGACAATGTGCTGTCGGTCATGGCTGCGTGATGATCAGGGTGTACCCACTGGTTCTATGTCCATAGTCCAACACACACATGCCATCCAGCTGGCTGTGTGGAGTGGGATCGTAGAGCAAGTCAATGCAGTGGCTGGTCAAGGAAGGCTGGCGGAAGGCTGGCTGGCTGCCTCACTTGCGACTGGAGCGTGCAAAGTCCTCCCGGGAGATCTGTTTCCTCTTCGGACGGCCCCTTCCACGTTTGGGAGGGGGGTGTGTGGTGGCGACCTGCTGGTGGTGGGTGAGGTGTGCTCACTGGCTGTGGACGCAGGGGAAGTGGACACTGCTGGCCGACCCTGCGCCCTAGCAGGTGGTGGCGGAGGTGGTGTTGCTGGCCTTGCCTGTGACCCCACCGCCACCACCAGCTGGCCCATGAGGTCCACGAGTTGGTCCATACGGGACACGAATTGGCCCATATGGGCGTCCATGGACCTCAGCACCCCCAGCACCTCCCGCGTGTCAGTAGCAGACCTGGCCCATTGTCCTTGGGCCTCTTCATAGGCCCCAAGGACTCTGTCCATTTGAGGCAGGGCATGGCTCCCAGGGGAGACTGGCGTTTCCCTGACCCTGCTCCTCCTACCAGTCCTGCTGCCACCGGCCTGCCCACTAGCCACATTGCTCACCACGGTCCTCGCTGTGGCTCCCAGGGTGGATCCAGTCGGCCGGGCCACCACCTGCGCTGGGGCTGGTGCCAGCGAAGACGTGGTGGTGGTGGAGGCGGTTGTGGTCGGTGCGGCGATGGTGGCGGTTGCGGCAGTGGTAGTGGCCGCAATGACCGTGGGTGTGGCCGCAACGACAGTGGCAGCAGGGGACTGGGACTGTTCAGCATCCCTGGATGATGGGTTGGTGGGTAGGAGGGGTCCTGGGGAGCGGCTGGGCCCTGCCACGCCAGATGGGCCAGCTTGGTAGTCCGTGTCCGAAGAGGTGGACAGATCCTCCAGATCCGTGTGTCCTCGTTGGGGGCTTGTAGGCTGGCTGTGCTGGCTGCTGTCTCCATCCCCAGCGTCCAGCAGTTCGTCACCTGTGGAGAGAATGAGATTTGTTATTGTGTTGCACCTGGCGAAGTATGTATTAGTCGTCTGACATTGGCAGTTCGTGCAATCTCGTACATGGGTTTCCCGGAGGCGAGTGTGTGGCTGTGGCATCTGTAGGTGTGTGTGCTAGGCAATGGGACTGTGTGCTGTGCACATGTGGCATGGGACGGATTGGCTATGCCGATGGGTGTGTTGCTGTGCTCCTACTTATTGTGACTCTGGTGTATGCGGGCTCCAGGCCCATCCTGGGTCTGGTTTGTACTTTGCTTTTGGAGTTCATATGGAACGCTTAGGAACGCATATGGCAACATGGGGGCCATGCCCCAGATTCGCATTTGGGATGGAATATGCTTTGGGGTTCAAATGGAACGCTTAGGAACGCATATGGCAACATGGGGGCCATGCCCCAGATTCGCATTTGGGAGGGGATATGCTTTTGGGGTACATGCTGTGAGCCATGGGTGCCGAACGTGACATGTGTTGTGGCAGCATGACAGTGCATGGTCTGAGGTGTGTGCATGCCTGACATGCCCTGCATATTTGCTGTCTGTTGTGGTTACTGGACATGGCATTGGACGCATCGTTATGAGTGAGTGATAGTTGTGTGCCAGCCAACGTATTGCAGTTGTCCCATCTCCTTGGTGTGCGTGCTGCCCTGTGCCATGTGCATCACTGCAGTGCTCGGGGGGGTGTGGCCCATGTTGTGTGTTGTTGCTCACAGTGTGTCGTGCGCTTAATTGACTTCTGGCACATGGTTGGTCATGGGCATGTGTCTTAGCGTGACTGCTGTATGTGTGGCAGCTGTGCGGATGACATGCCTTTCATGAGACTGGGGCTGACGGATGGGATGGATGGTATGTTGTATGTGCATGGTGTGTCTGTGTGTTTGATGGGTTCAGTGGTGTTCGTGTGCATTTCTGTTGTTCCGCTCTGTTGCGTCTAGTGTTGTTTGTCTTACATAGGCGTAGTTGTGGGGTGTGTGGTTGACAGGCAGTAGGGGCTACATGGACAGGACTTCAATGGTGTTTCGGTTGTGTGTGATGAGTTGCACAGTGGCTGCCGTGTGGGACTATGTTCAGTGTGGCTTGTGCATGCAGACGTGGCTCCTTGGGTGTTGCTATGTCTGTGATGGGTCATGTGGGGTGTGAGTCTGCTGTTCATGTCCGTGTGCACATTGTTCACTTGTTCGTGACGGTGGGCGGTGCTGCGTGTTCGTGTGCTACGTGACATGTCCCATGTGTTGGTCGTGTTATGGTCCTCATGCCTCCAGTAATCCAGCCCTGTCCAGTTTCCCACCTGCAAGTTGTTCGTGCGTGCACTGTACTGGATGCCACATGGCTCTAAGCGGGGGGTGCTCCATGTTGCAGGTCTGTGGGGGTGGGGGGTGTAGTGGGTCGTGGGGGTGGCTGTACACCCACTGACACCGATTGCTGTGGACCGTGATGTCTGCCTTTCGGCTGTCGTTGTGCACTGCGGTGGCTGACACGTGGGTGTGGGGTGTGGGGGATGCTCCTCCTTGCTGTGCTGTGGGACTGGGGGCCTGGTGGGTGTTGTACTTCAGCTGTCCCCCTCCGACCCACTGCACTTTGTGTTCCTGCCACTTACCTGTTACTTGTCGGTTGGTGCAGCTGTGCCTGACACATGGGTGTGGGGAGTGCTCCACCTTGCTGGTCTGTGGGAGTGGGGGCCTGGTGGGTGTTGTACTTCAGCTGTCCCCCTCCGACCCACTGCACTTTGTGTTCCTGCCACTTACCTGTTACTTGTCAGTTGGTGCAGCTGTGGCGGACACATGGGTGTGGTGGGTGCTCGTTGTGGCGCTTCTGGCATATTTGGGGACCTGTTGGTGGTTACGTGGCTGGCTTAGTGTACACATGTCCCCACGCATCTTACAGTTGTTCGGTTTGGCCTGTGTGTGGTAGTGTCTGTTGCATGTGCGTGTGATGTGTTGTGTATTGTGTGCTGGACATGGGGGTGTTTGTCCCTGGGAGCTGTGGCATGGTGGTTGCGCATGTGTGTACATAGCGGTGTGCTGGTATACATTAGTTTGTACTTACCAGCCTCCACTCCCCCTGCTAATCCGGCGAGGATCTCCGGATGGATTACGACTCGCACCTTCTCCTCCCACGCTTTGAAGGTCTTAAAGAGCGCGGGATTCCCTCCGCCAGTGACGGCAGCCAGCTCTCTGTTTTTGCCCTCCTTCTTCTTGACCAGGCTCTTTACGTCATTCCAACGTTTGTTTATCTCGGTTCTGTTCCTGGGCAGGGTCCCGACTGCATTGACCTGGTCTACGATCCGGGTCCACATTCTGTTTCTGGTGGCTAGTGGTGTGTGCTGGACCATGTTCCCATAGATTTGTGGGTACACCTTGATGATCTCGTCGACCATGACCGTCAGCTCCATGGGCGTGAACTTGGGCATCCTTTGTGGTGCCATGGTGTTTGTGGTGCTGGTGCGGTGTGTGTTGTGTAATGTGCAGGGGGTTTGTGGTGCCGGGGTGTGGTGGTGGTGGTGGTGGTGGTGGTGGTGGTGGTGTTTGGTGGTGGTGGTGGTAGTGATGTGTGCGTTTCTGTGGTGTGCTGCTGTCCTTGCTGTGTCACTGTGTCCTCTCCTCTCCTCTCTGGTTTGCAATGTAGCAAGGGGTTGTGGTCTGTGGGAGTGCTGCTTTTGTACTCACCTATGTGGGTGTGTCCTCATGGTCTGTTGTTTTCAGGTGTGTTGTGTCTGGGGTTCTGGCCTTTGTATTTTTTGTTTGTCCGGGGGGTGTTTTCGGGATGTGTACTGTGCTTGTGTATTTGTGCGTGCCTTGCTGTGTGGACTTGTTGGCCATGTTGTGTGCGGATGGTTTCTGTGCAGGTACGTGGGCGCCATGGCTTCTGCCGTGTCGATTCTCATCGGCGTTGTTTGCGCTAGCGGGCGGTATATTTGTTGTTTTTCCGCGCTCATGGCGGTGCGATCGTAATTTCACGTGCGGTGTGTCGGCCGTGTGGGCGGGCGGTTTTGTGTTGTCGTGCGTGTTTCCGTCCGTGGCGGGCGGTTTGACTCCGACTCGGACGATGGCGGGCGGTATTTTGTATGATTTTTCCGCCGATGGCGGTTTTCAGTTTGTGTACTCATAATGGCGTGGTCGGTGTTCAGGCGGTGTGTGCGGGCGGATTTTTGCCGCTTCCATGCCTGGCGGATTTTTTTACGCCGGGTATCGTAATGTGCCCCTATATTTTTGCAAACGATATTAAACACTTCGATATTTTTAACATTGATATTACTTACCTTAAATCGATATTATTGACCACGAGAATTTGTCTGTCGATATTTTGATCCACGATATTTATGACTCGATATTTGTGCAATTCTATATTTTTGATTCGATAGTCTGTCTCTGCACCCATATGTACAGTGGTGTTGGGCTTGTTAGACAGGGGAACAAGAAAGCATACTTTGAAAATTGTCCCTCAACTTGGGAGGCACACAATATTATAATCAGCACATTTCTAAAGATGACATCAATGCTAGGCAGTTGCACAAGATGTCTTACTCATGTAACTGAGCAAAGTCAAAAAGAAATGCTTTTGGGTCTTACTGTACAGCTATAGAATAGATACCTGGTGCAAAAGTTTTGAAAACCATACATTCATTAATAAAGCATTCTAGAGAGATCCTTATATTCTACATTGATTTATGAAATATAATGTTACGGTTTGTTTAATAATATTCTAACCAAGGTGCATTCACGTTTTATCTAAGAGTCATTTTCTAAGGCGAGTATTTCAGCAGCATTTAAATGTGTTCTGAAATGCAACTTTGACATAGTAAATAAGTCGGTTTTCTAAATTCATGCTCATTTCTCCCAAACTCCCTCCCTCTTGATTATATATATAATCATAATTAATTTGGTTTCACTTCAACAATTAAATCTAAAATGCAGAATTGTCTTCTAGAGTATCCCGTCGGTTTCTTTTTATCCCCCTCGAGTGTTGCAATGTTTTCATGTAATTGTCATTCATTATCCCCATTATGCCCATGTCATTTTTGAAACGTTTTCGTTGATAGGCATCATGTCTTTTGCACAAGAAATGTCTACAGGCCAGATATAGGACATATAAGACTATTAGACCTAATCCGATTACTAGTATGGGCATTAATATAGCTTTTATTATCCCTTTTCCAGCTGTCATACAGACTTGGTTTTCCAATTCCTGCAATTCAGGTCTCAGGTTTGATATGTTCCCTGTAAACTCTTCTATTTTCCTACTCCCATCCGGTATGTACGAACAGCAGTGAGTTAGCTTTAGCATGTGGCAGGCCCCTCCTTTCTCAGCAAGAAGGATGTCTAAAGCAAGTCGATCTTGTAAAAGCATAGATCGTATAGCAATTAATTCTGTACTAATAACGAACAAAGCTCCAGATGTACTTGTTGCCATTCTATCCACCCAGCGTTCCCCTTAGGCTCCCGATAAAAATGTCATCTCACTTGTGTGGGTGGGCCGAGTGCGTGTGACTGGGAAGGGCTAAAAACATAGAAATTGAGGGGATAGCACGTGAGGAAGCATTTTTTATCAGGAGTCTTAGGGGAACACAGAATAGTAGAACAAGTGTTATTACCAATTGACTTTCTTTGCATTTCTGCTTACCAAATGTATGGGTACCCACAATTTTGGAGATGTGCAAATACCCACTGCTTTTAAACTCTAAATTTTGTTCCCATTTTGGGAATATATAGGTTTCCTGGGTACCTATTTTTTATTCTTTATATTTTACCAAATGAATTGCTATATACCCGGTACAAAATGAAAAACCATTGCAAGACGCAGCTTAGTAATTGGCTCTGGGTTCCTCGGGTTTTTGGTGAACCTACAAGTCCTATATATCCCCGCAACCAAAGGGGTCCAGCAGATGTAACGGTATATTGCTTTTAAAAATCTGTCACACTTAGAAGAAGTTACAGGTGGAAACGTTGGCACAAATGGCAGTTTTTTTCAACTCAATTTCAATATTTTTTATTTTCACCTGTTAGTTTCTATAAAAAACCTTGAAGGATCTACACAAATGACCTCTTACTGAATTCAGAATTTTGTCTACTTTTCAGAAATGTATAGCCTTCTGGGATCCATTATTGCTTTCACATCCATTCTACCACTAACTGGAAGGAGGTTGAAAGCACAAAAAGTGCTAAAAATAGGCTAAGTCCCAGTAAAATGCCAAAACTGTGTAGAAAAGTTTGGTTTTCTGACAAAAGTCTGCCTGTTCTTGAAAGCTGAGAAGGTGGTGATTTCAGCAGCACAAACCCTTTGTCAATACCATTTGCAGGGAAAAAACCAGAAGCTTTCTTCTGCAGCACTTTTCCCCCATTTAAAAAAAATAAAACATTTAGATGTATTTTGGCTAATTTCTGGGTCCCCTCCAGAGGAATCCACAAAGCCTGGGTACCTTTAGAATCCTCAGGGTTTTGGAAAAAAAGAACGCAAATTTTACATGGATAACTTATGTGGACAAAAAGTTACAGGGGCCTAAGCGCGACCTACCCCAAACAGCCCAAAATTGGCTTTAAACAAAAGGCTTAGCAGCCCGGGGAGAGGGGGTTGGGGAGGCTTAGCAGCGAAGGGGTTAAAGCATTTGTGTATTCTTGTACTAATCTAGAATAAACATTTGTAGAGTAATCCTCCTTCCTGAAATCTGTAAAAGTTGTACTAAATGTTTTTCCCCTGAAATGCTGTCTGTTTACATTAGTGACATTAATTCTAGGAGTTTCTGGATCAGTTGTCATATAAAACCCTATTAATACCATGGAAATCATAATAACTGTTACTCCGAAAATCACAGATATAAAGCTTTTGAGGAAATCATTTTCTTTGTTATTTATTTATTTATTTTCTTCTTCTTGGCAGTTCCCTAGTAGACTATCCTCAACCCTACTTCGTGTTCTTCTAAAATGTTTGCCCTATCCTTCTATATCTTTCTTCTCGGGCCTAGGTTAGTCTTCTGCAAAACAAATAAACTAAAATAAAAACCAACTAATAGGCAAAGTCAAAATCACTTTATTCGATTATTCAAAATCATAAAAGCATATTAAAATACCCAACACGTACAAAACATATAACACTCAAAATCCATCATTAATAAAATACAACTCTAAAAATTCAGCAGTGAAATATAAAATACATAATATAAAGGGAGAATCCATTATACAGAGAAATGAGTAATTACAATTTAATTTCTTTTTCTCCTTGCTCTAACTGCTGCAACTATAAAACTAGCGATATTAAAAATTTCCCAAGGGCTATTCAACATCTGTAGATATGTTAAGGCTGGTCTAACCTGCACAAGGCCTTTATCTTTTAAAATGGGAAAAATAAAACGCTTCCGAATCTGCAAGTAGTGGTCACAAAACATTACGAAATGCAGAGTATCTTGCCTCGAAAAACTATCACAAGAACAAAGTCCCAGATCCTCTGACTTGTTCCAGCCCAAGGGTTCAGCCAATAAAAAGTGTAAAAAGTTAAACCTAAACTTCGTCAGGAGAAAGCGATGTCGAGGCTTAGTGACTATGTCCAAAGAAATAAGGCTCCATCATTAAAGAAGTTTTTAAGATCTGATGGGCACGGACTGTTGGTTTTGATAGCTCTATTGCCTCTCTTTCTGCGGATGCCAGACGCAAAAACGAAGTCTTTGCCCACCCCAGATTTTTTTTTACATATTAGTTCAGGGTTGTCAAAGACCTCTGGGCGAGCCAACGCCCTTGCTATGCTGCTCACATGACTAAACCATGGTATACTTCTAGCCCTGTCCAATGCGATACAATCGCGGATAATCTCTTGGTTCAGCACTAATTCTGGGTTACACCAGATCGAAATCCATTTAAGAAAAGGGGCCATTTTGATTAAGTCAGACACATAACAAACACCCAATTCTTCATGGACTGAAAACGAGGGCGTGGACTGGGGGACTGAGAGCAGTCTTCTTAGAAATTTGTTTTCCACTAATTGAAGTTCTATGCAATTTTTATACCCCCAAATATCAGATCCATAATTTGCAATGGCAATACACTTGGATTTGTATATCTGTATAATTGCCTTCATTGGTTTGGCACCCAGCCTTTGAGCGAAATCAAGTCCCGCGCCAGAGGAGCGTGCCATGGCGATTTTCTTTGCTCTCCTCTGCGGGGCCCAAGAGCACCTCTCATCAAATAAGACGCCTAGGTACGGAAATGAAGAGACCCTGGTTATTTCATTTCCGTCACACCTAAACGTCTTAATTTTACTGGGCCTTTCTCCCATGCTTATGACATGTGATTTGGAAAAATTTACATTTAGGTCCAAAGAACCCATAAAATCGGCAAATGAGGATAACAAATACTGGAGCCCCACCTCGGTACGAGCCAAAAGGGCCGCATCGTCTGCATAAAGTAAAGCAGGGATCAAACAATTCCTCACATGAGGGATATCCCTGGCAGCGCTGCACAAGACCAAATCTAGGTTATTGATGTAGAGGGTGAATAACAGAGGAGCCAGGATACAGCCCTGTCTGACTCCTCTAGTTATATCAATCCTCTGTGTTAAGTTACCCATTTGGTCAAACCTTACTGCTGCCAATAGATCCCTATGCAGATCAGACAGAAAGTACATGATGTTCTTATCCATACCCATTGCTAACAACAGATCCCAAAGCTTTGATCTATTTACTCGGTCAAACGCCGAGGATAGATCCATAAACGCGAGGTGGAGGGTCCCTTTTTTAGCTACTGTGTATTTCCCTACTAATAGATATAGATTAAGGCACTGATCCAGGGTGCTTCTGCCCTTCCTAAATCCATACTGGAGATTAGACAGAATACCACGTTAATTGATCCAACCGGTCAAACTGCTGAGAACCACTCTCCCCATCACCTTGACTGTAGAATCAATCAGTGATATGGGCCTGTAACACCCTGGGTCCCCTCTATCACCCTTTTTGAATACTGGGACAATGATTGATGTCGACCAAGATTTAGGCATTCCCATTTTACATACTATATTTAAAACATTAGCCAGTAACTTAGCCCATAGGAGAATATCTGATTTAAAAAGATCGGCCGGAACCCTGTCAGGCCCCGGGGCTTTATTGCTCGTCATTTGGGCTATGGCTACGGCCACTTCATGTTCGGAGAAGTGCAAACTGTATGAACCGGTTACACACGTGGGCCCTGTATTTGCTTGGTCATGCTGGCCGCTATAAATATGTTTGAAATGGGCATAGTTCATGGTATGCAGACAGAATATTGAGTTGGAAATGTCGACCTACACAAATATCGAGTTGGAAATATCATGACACAGAAATATTGACAGCAAGAATATCGTGGTCAATAATATCGACTTTAAGAAATATCGTTTTTAAAAATATCAGTCATTAATATCGTTTGAAAAATATAGTTGTTTAAAATATTGATTTTGTAATTGGTGTTATGTATTTTTGTATGTGTTTTAAATGTATGTGATCTATCTTTTTTGTATAAGTATTGTTTTTGTTTTTTAATATATGTGTTAAATTTTTAGTAGTTATTAATTATATTTTAATTAAATTTAGCGCTTTTTAGTTCTCTAGCGGGTTGAGGGTTTATAGGGGAATAGGGTGGGAAATAATTTAATTCTAATAAATTAATGATTATTTTTTATTTCTAATATTTATTTAATTTAGATTTTATAGTGTTAATTGTGGGAAGTAATTTAATATTAATTTATTATTAATTGGTTGTTAATTAATAATAATTGGTAATTAATTATGGTAACTGTGTTATTTTTGAGTAGCGGGTTGTGGGGTTTATAGGGGTAAATGGTGGGAAGTAATTGAAATATAATAAATAAATGATTTTTATTTATTTATTAATATTTATTTAATTTAGATTTTACAGTGTTAATTGTGGGAAGTAATTTATTATTAATTAATAATTCATTTGTTGTTAATTATTATTAATTAATTAATTGGTAAATAGTCATGTTAATTGTGTCATTTGTTTTAGGAGCAGGTGTTTGGGGTTTTTTAGGGGTAAAGGGTGGGAAGTAATATATTTTTAATTAATTAATAATTATTTGTTAATAAATGCTAATTAATTAAATATGGCAATTGTGTAATTAATTTTAGATGTGAGTTGTGGGGATTATACTGGTAAAGGATGGGAAGTAATTTATTTATAATTAATAATAAGTAGTTGTTAATTGATATTTAATTATTAATTTTAAATTAATTATGGAAATTGTGTAATTATTCCATAATAATTGTGGGTTGTGGGGTTTATAGGGGTAGAGGGTGGAAAGTAATTTATGTTTAATTAATAATTACTTGATCATTATTATTAATTCATCAATTGATAATTAGGGTCATTGTTTATTTTGTTGTGTATGGGGTTTTGGTTTTATAGGGGTAACGTTTGGGGAGTAAATTAATTTTTTATCTGCTTTAATTTGTTTTTTAATTATTAATATTTCTTTAACCGATTAATTATGGTAATTATGGAGGTACCTTTTTTTAAAAATTTAGATGTGTGTTGTGAATTGTGTGGTGTTATAGAGTAGGAAATAAAAAAGATTACATTTATGTAATAATGTTTTTTGTTTATAAATAATTTCTAATTAAAAATAGTTATGTGTAAATTATTTTTTAATGTATTTAATATAATATTTCTAGGTATTTGTGACATCTATTTAACATTATAATATGTTTCTATCTTTTTTAATTTTTAATATCTTTATATATTTTTTATTTTTCTGTTTTTTAAAATATTTTGTGTTGTTGATATTTTGTTTGTTTTTAATTTTGAACTGACTCCAGTGGGAATATACATTTTTACCCCTCCGCTATCCAAACCTTTCCTTATTGTTGCACTCACTGGAGTGGGAATAGTAAATTTTACCCCTCCGCTGTCCAACACTTTCCCTACTGTTGCACTCACTAGAGTGGGAATAGTAATTTTTACCCCTCTGCTATCCAACACTTTCTCTACTGTTGCACTCACTGGAGTGGGAAGAGTTGTTTTTACCCCTCCGCTATCCAACACTTTCCCTATTGTTGCACTCACTGGAGTGGGAATAGTAATTTTTACCCCTCCGCTATCCAACACTTTCCCTACTGTTGCACTCACTGGAGTGGAAAATGTAAGTTTAAAGACTTTTAAATAGTTAAATGTTAAATAGTTTAATGTTTTAATTTATAATATAATGATTTTTTAATTAGATTTTATGTTATTGGTGTATATATATATATATATATTTCCGTTTCCTGCAGCTCTTACTGGGAGATCCGCCCGTAGTTCGGTGGCGCGAAATTGCTGGTAGAGCTACACCGGCATAACCATTTCCCACACGCTTCAATTATTCGCGCTCTCCCCCATACAGCGGGGAAGAAAAGGGTAGGTGGCCCGTGAAGTGACTAGCAATACATCTAATAGAGGAATAGTTAGGGGTGACATCTTTTGCCCTTTGTCCACATATATCTTCTGTCTTAATCTCTGCTTCCCCATGTACATCCTCCATGAATAATGCAACTGTAACGGTTTTAAATGTATATTGTTATATACACTTGTTATTTTATTATCCTTGGTTTTAATATACTGCACTTTTGTTTCTCTTCACAGGAGGAAAGGAAGGGGCTCACTGATTCAACACAGTCACTTCACGGGCCACCTACCCTTTTCTTCCCCGCTGTATGGGAGTGCATCACCGATTGATAGATAAGGGATTTTTCTTTCTTACCCTGAGCAAATAAACCTTTTCGTATACTGAACCTGAGAGCGCGAATTATTGAAGCGTGTGGGAAATATATATATATATATATATATATATATATTTATTTGTAAATATTTATATCATTATAAAATAAATTTAAATTAGTTTAATTGTTTTAAAGTAAATATATATATTACCTTCTGGTGGTCGCCAGTAGGTAGTTATAGTTAGGACCTAGTTTCCATAGGAAAAGCGTTTTTTCTTTTCCCAATTACTTTGGCGCCGGTTGACGAATCTTCGCGAAATTTTCAAAACTAGTGGCCGGCTCCGGTCAGCTCCCGCCTTGAAAGTTTTGGCGTGATTCGAAAAGCGGGGGCAGAGAAAAAAGGTGTTAATTTCCATAGGAAACTTTAGACAAATGTACAGCCCGAACTGCTGAACGGAATTACACCAAATTTGGCAAAAAGGTAGCTCTTGGTTCAGAAAGAGTCCTTTTTGTTAAATGGTGTAAATCCATTTAGTAGTTCCTGAGAAATTTAAAAAAAAAAAAGTTTTGATATCTGGGCGGAGCCTAACCCCCGAGCTCGAGCTTGGCTCTAATTGGCTGCCAAAACTTCAAACCAGGAAGTGTTGGCAGCCATCTTGTGCTTCGAGGAGGGAGAAAGAAAAAGGTGAGAAAAAAGATTAAAAAAACAAGAAAAGGGGCAGGGTAAAAACACCCTGACCCCCCCAGGCCTGCTCAGGGTGTCCCATAGGGACCCCCAGGCCCAAAAAAAGCATTTTTTCAAAATTTTCGGGTAGGGTCGCGCTGGTGCGCGAATCCGTCTGAAAATTTGAAAAAAACTAAGCGCAGTCTTCTGCGCTTCGTTTTCAAAGCCCCCGGGTGGGCCAAGTCCCGGGGCAAATTTGTTTATGTAGCGGGGGCCCGCGGGGGCCCCGCAGCCCCAGGGACAGCCACCTTCCCGGGGCTATGTGAATTATATGCAGGAGGGCACGCGGCCCTCCCGCAGCCCCGGCCACCGCCACCTCCCCGGGGCTTGTTTTTTATTAATCTGTCGGGGGGCCTCCAATGCCCCCCCCCAAGCCCCAGGGACTGCCACCCCCGGGGATTTTCTTAAATATTCGCGGGGGCACACGGCTCCCCGCTGCCCCAGGGACCGCCACCTCCCCGGGGTTTGTATTTAAAAAAAAAAAACCTGTGTGGGGGGGGGGGGGTCTTGGGCCCCCCACACGCCCCGGGGACCGCCACCTCCCTGGGGCTTTAAAAACGTTGGGAGGGGGCCACGCAGCCCCCCTCCTGGAGCCTTCGATGGCCAGTGTCCCGGGGTGCCCAGCCCCGGGATACTGCTGTTTGCCATGGCAGGGCGGGAGCCGTGCGGCTCCCGCCCTGTCATAGCAAACACTGCTTTGGATTTTGGAAGCGGGAGCAGGTTTCCTGCTCTCGCTTCCAAAATCCAAAGCAGATTGCTTTTCCACAAGGGGAGCTGCATGTTAGCAGCTCCCCATGTGGAAAAGCAATGCTGGCAGGAGGTGGGGAGCCGGCGTGACCATGGGGGCATTGGGGCTCCCCCACGGTCCCCAACAGACAGGCCAGGCCCCGGGGATGGGGTCCCCGGGGCCAGGAGTGGCCTGAGGAGGGGGGCCACGCGGCCCCCCTACCCAACAAAAAATATAACAAAAAAACAGGGTGGGCAGGCCCCGGGGGATGGAGTCCCCGGGGCCATAATTGGCCTCTGGAGGGGGGCCACGTGGCCCCCTCCCGTTTTTTTTTTTTTTTAAAAAGGGGTCAGGTCGGCCACGGGGATGGGGTCCCCAGGGCCCCAAAAAAAGAAAAAGAATAGGGGCCACACAGCCCCCTCCCAGCAACACTCCGCAAACGCGCCCCGTGGCACGTTTTAAGTTGGGGGATTATTTCCCCTTTAATCCTGAGGGTCCCTGGGGGCCAAATAGCCCACCAGGAACCTCCAGTAAGCGCCAGGGACCTGCGCTGCAGAGAGGTTGTCCAAGGCCACGCCCCCTTTTTACACCACTCTGCAACGCAGCTCTGTGGCACTTACTGGAGGTAGCTGGTGGGCTAGTTGGCCCCCAGTGACCCTCAGGAGTCAAGGGGATTTAATCCCCCAATTTACAACGCACCAGGGAGTGCGTTTGCACAGTGGTGCAGGGAGGGGGCGTGGCCTGATGTGACAAGTGTGCAAACGCGTCCTGTGGCACGTTTTAAGTTAGGGGAGTAAGTCTCCTTAAATCCTGAGGGTCCCTGGGCGCCAACTAGCCCACCAGGTACATCCAGTAAGTGCCACAGAGTTGCGTTGCAGAGAGGTGTAAAAGGGGCATGGCCTCGGACCACCTCTCTGCAATGCAGCTCCCTGGTGCTTACTGGAGGTACCTGGTGGGCTAGTTGGCCCCCAGGGACCCTCAGGATTCAAGGGGAATTAATCCCCCAACTTACAACCCACCAGGGGGCGTGTTTGCACAGTGGTGAAGGGAGGGGGCGGGCCTGATGTGACATGTGTGTACTTATCCAATCACTCCGCCAAAACCCAAGCATTTATAAATTCACCATGCACTCTCCTTGCAGCACTCTAATCATCCAGTCACTACCCATGCACTCATGCAATGTCCCATGCATTAACTCATGCACTGCTACAATACCCTGAGCACTACCCATGCAGTCCAGCCATCGCCCTGTCACTACCCATGCACTCTTCCAATCACCCAGCCAGCACCATGTACTTATCCAATCACTCTGCCAAAAGCCAAGCACTTATAAATTCACCATGCACTCTCCTTGCAGTACTCTAAACATCCAGTCACTACCCATGTACTCATGCAATGACCCAGACACTAACACATGCAGTGGTACAATCACCTGTGCACTGTCCATGCAGTCTTCCAAACACCAAGCCAGCACCATGTACTTATCCAATCACTCCGCCAAAACCCAAGCACTTATAAATTTACCATGCACTCTCCTTGCAATCCCCTATGCTCTACCCATGCAGACCTCTAACCACCTACACAGTACTGATTCACTCCTGCAATTACCCAGGTAGTACCCATGCACTCCAGCAATCCCCCTGTCACTACCCATGCACTCCTACAATCACCCATCCAGCATCATGTACTTATCCAATCACTCTCCATGCAGTCCAGCCATCTCCCTGTCACTGCCTATGCACTCCTCCAATCACCCAGTCAGCACCATGTACTTATCCAATCACTCCGCCAAAACCCAAGCACTTATAAATTTACCATGCACTCTCCTTGCATTACTCTAATCATCCAGTCAGTACCCATGTACTTTTGCAATGGCCCAGGCACTAACACATGCACTGCTACAATCCCCTGAGCACTACCCATGCAGACCTCTAACCACCTACACACTACTGATTCACACCTCCAATTACCCAGGTAGTACCCATGCACTCCAGCAATCCTTCTGTCACTACCCATGCACTCCTCCAATCACCCATGCAGCATCATGTACTTATCCAATTACCCCACCAAAACCCAAGCAGTTATAAAATCACCATGCACTGTCCTTGCAGCACTCTAATCATGCAGTCACTACCCATGTACTCATTGTGAGAAGTTGGCCTGGTATATGCTGTCCACTAGTTCTAGTGGGCACCTTGCACCAGTCCAAACAACACTTATTGATGATAGGTTATAGACAACCTTTATTGAAAGCTATCCTAGTGGTAGCTATGGAGAGCAGCCTTCAGGCTAAGTCTTGAAGGAATGTAAAGCAGCTTGTTTTACCAGTCTATAATCTCTTGAATGACCAAATGAAAAGAGATCCACACAAGGTATATATATAAAATATATGTATTTATTCTAAAACACACCCCCCTAGTCTCTTTATGAGGCTAGAAGTCGAAGTACACAAGTTACAAGTCAAATATTCACAGTAAATAGCACAATATATGTTAGGCCCTAGGGGCGTACCAAACCATATATCAATAAAGTGGTATAAGAACCACGACTTTGCTAGACACAAGGCCTAGAGCCTGTAGAAGTGCTTGGACCACAAGGAACCACCCAAGGTAGTGACACAGGGGACCCACGGGGGACGCGTGCAGTGTGAGAACACAGCCGCAAATCGTGTCTGTTGCGATCCAAGCCTGGATCGGGGATGTAGAAGACCTGAAAGCAGAGGGGACAGAGTCTGGGCCACTAGCCAGTGACCAGGGGCACGATAGGCGAATGCCCACCGATGTCGGGTGCTTCAGGTGAGAGAAGGGGAAGCTTGTCTCTTCAGCCACGAGGACCAGGAGGCGTCGACGATGACCAGGAGCTGGATTCGAGCTGTCCCACGAAGGATGTCGAGTGCTGCAGCATTGGTGCCCCGATTGGACACAGCGAGCCTTTGCAACAGCAACCCACGCAGAACGAGAACAAAGGCTTTGGTGCGGACCAGTGAGGTCCGTGGGACTCACCCAGCGAGGGCGAGTCAGGGCACGTCTGGAGCAACCAGGGAAGCCCAAGGAAAATCAGAGTTACCTTCTTGGGGACCCACCAGTCGACGGACCAGGGATCGCGAAGGAGCCTCGAGAGGAATCACACACCACCAGCCCACGGGTCACTCGGGATGGGTATGCCGGCTATCTTTGGTGGAAAAGCTGCTCGGGGCGAGGACTACAAGTAGCCCAAAGCACAGCCTCAGGAGACGTCGAGAAGCTGATGCACTTGCAAATGCTTACTGTGTCCAGGAGTTCTGGTTCCACGGTACCCACGAGAGCTACGGGTCTCAGCTTTGCTGGGGACTCGGGTCAGCCTCTGGGAAGTCTGGAAATCCTCTTCCTGTGTTGCAGATTCTAAGGAGTCCGGCGGGAGCTTCGGAGATGCAAACCGTGGAGATGCGAGTTTGGTGCCTGCCTTGCAGGGGAGTAACTCCTTTACTCCAAGGGAGATTCTTCAGTCATCTGGCGTTTAACAGATCGACGAAGGTCCAGGATTCAATTTCAGAGTTTCGTCCAGGGATATCTAAAGTCCTAAGGACGGGGGTTCCTACTTTATACCCAAGGAAGGGGTTGGACTAACTCAGGGGACCCACCTATGGGAGGGTTTGGAAAGAGGGGTGGCTACACCCATTTCCTTTGTCCAGTTTCGCGCCAGAGCAGGGGCTGGTAGCCCCTGGGACCGGTTTGAACTAGACTATGCACAGGGACACCAAATGTGCCCCCAGTGCAGACTTCAAAGCACTCTTGGAGTGCTCTGGCCCAGCCCCAATACACTAAAGCCTGTCTGGGAGGTGGTAACACCTCCCTGTGAAAGGAAACCTATTGTCCAGGCCTCCCCTGCCGGAGTTTCGGTCAGCAGCAGGAGGCCAGACTCATGTCTGTGGCAGCGGCATCCATTTTGTGATACCAGGGCTCTAGAAAGTTGGTACCGGGTATACCGGTGCTGTCATGTCTCTCCCTCTAGAAGGGTGGGATCATACTCCCACATCAGTTACTAGTGTGGGGGTATGATTCCAAGGTGTTTGACACCAAACACGACATGTTTCCGTGCAGCCATCCCAAAGTTAGCATTTACCGCGAGGTTATAATGCACTTAAGAGTATATGGTCAGGCTGCACCACAAACAACCCCGGAGGACAGATTCCGAAGGCTGCAGGGGGGCTCTGCTCATGCAGGGGTACCCGCTCACATAAAAATCAAGCACCCTGCCTTTAGGATTGATAAGGCCTTCCATAGGGGTGACTGATAGATTTATATGTGTGTGCTATGGGGAGATATAGGTAACCTACATCTCAGCAAGGGGTGCATGCACCACCTTGCCCAGGCTGCAGTAGCAGACCTGTGGTGTCAATTTGGATGCTTTCCCAGGGGTGGCATAATACATGCTTCAGCCCCTGGTAGGCCTCTGGGGTACCTATGCCCTTGGTACATAGTGTACCATATACTAGGGACTGATAAGGGTACCCCAGAATCCAATCTGGAGTGTACCTAAGGTACATGGAAACCATTTTAGAGAGGAAGCAGCTAGGCTGGGGTCCTGATTAGCAGGGCCCCAGCCAGACTAAATCGAAAAACAGTGTACATCAGCAAAAGAAAAGTGGGGGTAACCATAAGAGGCAGATCCTACTCTCCTACACCCCCCCCCCCAAACGCAGGGACATTAAACTAACCTTGACCAGTTGAGTCTTCATGTTCTAAGTGGAAATATCTGGAGAGTCCATCTGCATTGGCATGGTTACTCCCAGGTCTATGTTCCACTGTATAGTCCATCCCCTGTAGGGAAATGGACCACCTTAAAAGTTTGGGGTTTTCACCCGTCATCTGTTTTAGCCATAAGAGGGGCTTATGGTCGGTCTGAACAATGAAGTGAGTGCCAAACAAGTATGGCCCCAACTTCTTCAGGGCCCAAACCACAGCAAAGGCCTCCCTCTCAATGGCTGACCAACGTTTCTCTCTGGGGGTCAGCCTTCTGCTAATAAAAGCTACTGGCTGGTCTTGACCTTCATCATTCAATTGTGACAATACAGCCCCTACCCCCAATTCAGATGCATCTGTTTGGACAATGAACTTCTTGGAGTAATCAGGACTCTGCAGAATGGGAGCAGTGCACATGGCCTGCTTCAGGTCATCAAATGCCTTTTGACAGCTAACTGTCCACTGAACCTTTTTGGGCATTTTCTTAGAGGTTAAGTCATTCAGGGGTGTCACTATTGATCCATACCCCTTGACAAATCTTCTGTAGTACCCAGTCAGGCCTAAGAAGGCTCTCACCTAAGTCTGGGTAGTGGGAGCGACCCAGTCCATGATGGTCTGGATTTTGTTCTGCAATGGTTGAACCTGGCCTCCACCTACAAGGTGGCCCAGGTACACAACCTGACTCTGCCCTATCTGGCACTTGGTGGCCTTGATAGTGAGGCCTGGCTTTTGCAGGGCCTCCAAAACATTCCTCAGGTGGACCAGGTGATCCTCGCAGGTGGAGCTGAAGACAGCAATATCATCTAGATATGCTGCACTATAGGCTTCCAGACCTGTAAGGACTTTATTCACCAACCTTTGGAAAGTGGCAGGTGCATTCTTCAAACCAAAGGGCATCACCACAAATTGGTAATGCCCACTAGGGGTAGAAAATGCTGTCTTTGGCTTTGCATCATCAGCTAGTCTGATCTGCCAGTAGCCAGCTGTTAGGTCAAATGTGCTGAGATATTTGGCTGAGGCCAAAGTGTCTATGAGCTCATCTGCCCTAGGAATTGGATGGGCATCAGTCCTAGTGACTGCATTGAGACCCCTGTAGTCCACACAAAACCTCATCTCTCTCTTGCCATCTTTGGTGTGAGGTTTAGGCACAAGGACTACTGGACTAGCCCAAGGGCTATCTGAGGGTTCAATGACTCCCAAATCCAACATTTTCTGGACTTCTGTCCTGATACAGTCCCTGACATGGTCAGGTTGCCCGTAAATCTTATTTTTAACAGGCAGACTGTCCCCAGTGTCCACTTCATGAGTGCACCAGGTGGTCTGACTTCGAGTCAGAGAAAACATGTGTCTGTAGTGATTGAGCACCTGTCTACAATCAGCTTGCTGCTGGGCAGTGAGGCTGCCTGCCAAGGCTACACCATCTACTGACCCATCATCAGGGTTCTGTGAGAGCAGGTCAGGGAGTGGGTCACTCTCTTCCTCCTGTCCCTCATCAGTAGCCATGAGCAAGCCCATGTCTGCCCTGTCCACATATGGCTTCAGCCTGTTGACATGGAACACCCTATGGGGGCTCCTGGGAGTTCCCATGTCTACCAAGTAGGTAACCTCTCCCTTCTGTTCAACAATTGTATGGGGGCCACTCCACTTGTCCTGGAGGGCTGCTGGGGCCACAGGCTCCAACACCCACACTTTCTGCCCTGGCTGGTAAACAGTCAGTACAGCCTTTTGGTCATGCCAGGCTTTCTGTAATTCCTGGCTAGCCTCAAGGTTTTTGGGTGCCTTTTTCATATACTCAGCCATCCGGGAGCGGAGACCAAGTACATAGTCCACTATGTCCTGTTTAGGGGGCTTGAGAGGTAACTGCCATCCTTCCTTCACCAGACACAAAGGAGCTCTGACAGGATGGCCAAACAAAAGTTCAAAAGGGCTGTAGCCAACCCCCTTTTGAGGCACCTCCCTGTATGCAAATAAAAGGCAGGGCAAGAGTATGTCCCATCTTCGCCTAAGCTTTTCTGGGAGCCCTTTAATCATGCCCTTTAATGTTTTGTTGAACCTTTCAACTAAACCATTGCATTGTGGGTGATAGGGTGTGGTGAATTTGTAATTCACTCCACACTCCTTCCACATTGCAGTCAAGTAGCTAGACATGAAGTTTGCACCCCTGCCTGATACTACCTCCTTAGGAAAGCCCACTCTTGAGAAGATTCCCAGGAGGGCCCTTGCCACCACAGGAGCTGTGGTGGTCCTAAGTGGGATTGCTTCTGGGTACCTAGTGGCATGGTCCACCACCACCAGGATAAATCTGTGCCCAGAGGCTGTCTGAGGATCCATGGGGCCTACTATGTCAATCCCCACTCTCTCAAAGGGGACTCCCACCACAGGTAGTGGTATGGGGGGCCTTTGTGGTGCTTCCCGCCTTACCACTGGCTTGGCAGGTTACACATGAGCGACAAAACTCCTTGGTGTCTTCAGACATGTGGGGCCAGTGAAAGTGAGGGACAATTCTGTCCCAGGTCTTGTTCGGGCCCAGGTGTCCTGCTAGGGGAATATCATGGGCTAGTGTCAATAGGAAGCCCCTGAATTTCAAAGGTATTACCAACCTCCTGGCTGCACCAGGCTTGGGTTCTCTACTCTCTGAATACAGGAGTCCATCATCCCAATAAATCTTATGGGTGCCACTAGTATTCCCAGCAGCCTCAGCAGCAGCCTGCTATCTGAGGGGTTCAAGAGAGGGGCAAGTCTGCTGCTCCTGGCTCAGGTCTACCCTGGAAGGGCCCCCTGTCCCCAAGAACTCAACCTGATCAGGTTCAAGCTCCTCTGGGACAGTTCCTTCTTCAGGACTGAGATCATCTCCCTCAAGAGACTGATCTGCACTCTGAGTCAAGGGGGAAGGCACTGCCTTAACCCTACTGCTCCTTCTCTTGGGAGGCACCTTGTCCATTGTTCCAGAATCCAGGGCCTGTCCAGTGTTAGACATTTTGGCCTGTGACCTAGTCACAGCAAAGACATGTGCAGGGATCCCTAGCATTTCTGCATGTGTCCTGAGCTCCACTTCTGCCCAAGCTGAAGTTTCAAGATCATTCCCAAGCAAGCATTCAACAGGGAGGTCTGCACTCACCACAAGCTTCTTAAGGCCAGTTACCCCTCCCCAGGAGAAATTAACAACTGCCAGGGCATGGTCAGTCCTGACATTGCTAGCATTGGTCACTTGGTATATTTCACCAAGTACAATCTGCCCAGGATCCACAAGATCTTTTGTCACCATTGTGACACTTGCTCCTGTGTACCTGAATGCCAAAGCCTCTTTTCCATTAATCAATGGCTGCTGTCTGTATTTGCCCAAGTTACTGGGACTCACAAAGGAGGACATGTCCATGCCTCCATCACAGATCAGGACAGCCTGAGTTGGAACTCTGACTAGGCCAGAGTCCTTCTCAGTACCCAGGGTTAACCCCACTAAACCCTTATTCTGAGTACTACCACCACCAATTGTAGCTGCACTAGGGGAACAGTTGCCTTAGGGGCAATGATGGCTGGATTAGAGTCTTTGGGCTTGGTGCAATCACTAGTCCAGTGAGTTTTCTGTTTACAAATCTTGCACCATGGTTTCTTTTGGCCTTTTCCCTTGTTGGATTGGGATTCCCCCCCTGAAGAAGATTTTTGGGGCCCTTGTGAAGACTTCTGGTCTTTACCCTTCTCCCCACCCTTATCAGAGTTTTTGGAATCTGCCTTCTTTAGGTCACCACCTTGGTTCTGTACTTTCTGCCTCACCCTGGTTCTGACCCATTTGTCTGCCTTCTTTCCCAATTCTTGGGGAGAGGTCAGATCAGAGTCCACAAGGTACTGATGTAGCAACTGATTTTGACAGTTATTAAGAATCTGCTCCCTCATGATTAAATTATATAATCCTTTGAAGTCACACACCTTACTGCCAAGTAACCAGCCTTCCAGAGCCTTGGTAGCACAATCCACAAAATCCACCCAATCTTGATTCTGTGCCTTTTGGGTATCTCTGAACTTTAACCTGTATTGTTCAGTGGTTAGACAAACCTTTCTATTAATGCACTTTTCAAGATTTGATAATCATCAGCATCCTCTTCTCTGACAGTGAGGAGCTTGTCTCTTCCTTTGTCTGCAAAGGAGAGCCACAAGATTGCTGCCCACTTCTCCTGGGGGAACCTCTGAACTCTACAGGCCCTTTCCAGTGCAGTAATCCATTTGTGGATGTCATCCCCACTCTGGTAGGGAGGGACAATCTTGCTCAGGTTTTTTATGGTCATGAGACCTCTCCCTAACTATAGGGATGTTGCTGCCACCACGGGACTCTAGTCCCAATCTTTTTCTAGATTTCTGAATCTTTAGGGCCTTTTTGTTTATAGCCAACTGCTCTTTTCTAATCCTAAACTGAGCTTCCTCATATTTAAGCAGTCTTTCTCTCCTCTCATGAGAGGATTCCCTCCTATGAGCTGAGATAGAGGTCCCTACAGATGTGTCAGAATGAACAGACTCCTGGGAAGGAGATCTGGACCTTCTAGGCACACCACCAACTCTCCTGGGAGGGACAAAGAGAGGACCATTGTGGTCTTCTTCCTCATCTTCCTGAGGAGCTGGATTCTCCAGGGCAAGATCATTGTCATCTTCCTGGCCAGTTTCAGAGGTCAGGTCCTGGTTGTCTCCAACCCTGGGCCTTTCCTCATCCTCTGCCCCACCCACTCTGCCTGTGCCCTCAGACATTAAGGGTCTTCTGAGATCATCTAACAAGAGTACCTCTATGAGGCGTTGAGTGTTGGCACTTTTGCCTGTCTTCAGTCTCCTAGTACTGCATAATGCTCTCAATTCCAAGAATGGGAGATTATCATGCTTGGTTGGAAGAAGCCCAGTGGCTTCTGGCCTTGAAGACATCACTAGTGAGGTGTGGTGTATGCACTACCTACTCTAGTGTGGCCTACTAAACTCTCTTGAGTTGTAGAAAGGGTGTGCTAAGCCCTTAACACGCAACTCTAAGTTCAGTAGAACTTACTGTTATTCTAAGCTTGAATTTATATGTGCCTCAAGTACCTTTAGTGGTTTTCAATTAGTCAATCAATTGAGATTATCTGGTAAAACAATAGCAAGCTGGAATCCCACACGCTGCACACCAATGTGAGAAGTTGGCCTGGTATATGCTGTCCACTAGTTCTAGTGGGCACTGTAGGAGAATAGGATCTGCCTCTTATGGTTACCCCCACTTTTTGCTGGTGTATCACTGTTTTTCGACTTTAGTCTGGCTGGGGCCCTGCTATCCAGGACCACAGCCTAGCTGATTCCTCTCTAAAGGGATTCCCTGTACCTTAGGTACACCTCAGATTGGATTCTGTGGTGCCCTTTTAAGTCCCTAGTATATGGTATACTATGTACCCAGGGCATAGGTACCCCAGAGGCCTACCAGGGGTTGAAGCATGTATTGTGCCACCCCTGGAAGGCCCTCCAAAATGACACCACAGGACTGCTACTGCAGCCTGAGTGAGGTGGTGCATGCACCCCTTACAGAGATATAGGTTCACTATATCTCACCTATCACTGCACATACAATCCTATCAGTCACCCCTATGGCTGGCCTTATGAATCCTGAAGGCAGGGTGCTTGGTTTTATGTGAGAGGGTGCCCATGCATGAGCAGAGCCCCTCTGCAGCCTTCGGAATCTCCTCTCCGGGGTTGTCTGTGGTGCAGCCTGACCATATACTCTTAAGTGCATTATATCTAAACGGTAAATGCTAACTTTGGGATGGCTGCACAGAAACATGTTGTGTTTGGTGTTAAACACCTTGGAATCATACCCCCACACCAGTAACTGGTGCGGGAGTATGATCCCACCCTTCTAGAGGGAGAGACATGACAGCACCGGTATACCCGGTACCAACTAAACAGATCCTGGCATCACAAAATGGATGCTGCAGCCACAGACACCAGTCTGGCCTCCTGCTGCTGACCGAAACTCCGGCAGGGGAGGCCTGGACAATAGGTTTCCTGTCTCAGGGAGGTGTTACCACCTCCCAGACAGGCCTTAGTGGATTGGGGCTGGGTGGTGCACTCTCTGAGTGCTTTGAAGTCCTGCACTGGGGGCACATTTGGTGTCCTCGTGCATACCCCAGTTCAAACCGGTTGCAGGGGCTGCCAGCCCCTGCTCTGGCGCGAAACTGGACAAAGGAAATGGGTGTAGCCACCCCTCTTTCCAAACCCTCCCATAGGTGGGTCCCCAGAGTTAGTCCAACCCCTTTTCTTAGTATAAGTAAGGGAACCCTGGCAACAGGACTTTAGATATCCCTGGACGAAACTCTGAAGCTGAATCCTGGACCTTCGACGCTCTACATCAAGATTAGAGGACTGAAGAATCTCCCTTGGGGTCAAGGAGTGACTCCCCTGCTTGGCAGGCACCAACGAAGCATCTGTCCGGTCTGCATCTCTGAAGCTCCCGCCGGACGCCGAAGTCTTTGCATCACCAGAGGTGGATTTCTAGACTTCACGAGGCTGCCCTTAGTCCCCAGCAAAGCTGAGGCCCGTAGCTGTCGTGGGTAATGTGGAACCATGACCCCTGGACATCGAACACATTTGCAAGTGCACCAACTTCCTGACATCTCTCGAAGCCGTGCTTTGGGTTCTAAGTAGCCCTAGCCCCGAGCACCAACTGCAGCAAAGATCACTGGCCTACACCCCACGAGTGTCCATGGGCCATCTCCAAGTGCGACCGCTCGAGGCTCCTTCGCGATCTCTAGTCCGTTGGCTAGTGGGTCCCCACGAAGGCAACTCTTCAATTGCTTGGACTTTTCTGGTTGCTCCAGAAGTGCCCTGACTTACCCTCACTGGGTGAGTCCCTCAGACCTTGCTGGTCTGCACCGCAGCCTTTTCTTCATTTCCCCGTGACTTGCCGTTGCCAAGGCTTGTTGGGTCCAATCCGGTCGCCGACACCGCAGCACTCGACAGACTTCGTGGAACAGTTTGAATCCAGCTCCTGGTCATCGTCGACTTCTCCTGGACCTCGTGGCTGAAGAGTCAAGGCACCCGTCAACTCACCGGAAGCACTCGACATCTGAGGGTATTCGACTATCGTGCCCATGGTCACTGGCTAGTGACCCAGACTCTGTCCCCTCTGCTTTCAGGTCTTCCTCTTCCTCGATCCAGGCTTGGATCACACCGGACACTCTTCCTCTTCACGGCAGCAGCACTTTCCAAAAGGTCGCCATTGAAAACGACGACGATTCCCAACACCTTTTAACACGTATGCACCCAGCTTCCCTGGGTAAGGTAACTCGAGTATTTCAGTACTCACGTGGGTGTGGGCCCTAGAAACTCTTAAGTTTAAAGGGGTTAATTGGAAGTCCTCTCCGAAGTGTTCTTTTTCATTAAAAATCCAACCGCGACTTTCCCCATAGAAGTCAACGGCGATTCGCGGCTGTGTTCTCACACTGCACACGTCCCCTGTGGGTCCCCTGTGTCACTACCTTGGGTGGTTCCTTGGGGTCCAAGCACTTCTACAGGCTCTAGGCCTTGTGTCTAGCTCAGTCGTGGTTCTTATACCACTATTTTAGTATATGGTTTGGTACGCCCCTACGGCTCAAACGTGTATTGTGCTAATAACTGCTGATATTCGCCTTGTAACTTATGTACTTCGAACTCTAGCCTCATAAAGAGACTAGAGGGGTGTGTTTAAGACTAAATACATATATTTTATATATATACCTGGTGTGGTCCTCTTTCATTTGGTCACTCAAGAGATTATAGACTGGTAAAACAAGCTGCTTTACATTCCTCCAAGACTTAGCCTGAAGGCTGCTCTCCATAGCTACCACTAGGATAGCTTTCAATAAAGGTTGTCTTTAACCTATCATCCATAAGGGGTTGTTTGGACTGGTGCAAGGTGTCCACTATAACTAGTGGACAGCATATGCCAGGCCAACTTCTCACATTGGTGTGCAGCGTGTGGGATTCCAGCTTGCTATTGTTCTACCAGATAATCTCAAGTGACTAACTGAAAACCACTAAAGGTACCTAAGGTACATATAAATTCAAGCTTAGAAATTCAGTAAGTTCTACTGAACTTAGAGTTGTGTGTCAAGGGCTTAGCACACCCTTTCTACAACTCAAGAGAGTTTAGTAGGCCACACTAGAGTAGGTAGTGCATACACCACACCTCACTAGTAATGTCTTCAGGGCCAGGAACCAGTAGGTCCCTGCCAGGAACCAGTGGGCTCCTACCCTCCAAATATGACAACCTCCCATTCTTGGAATTGAGAGAGTTGTGCAAGATTAGGAAGCTGAAGACAGGCAAAAGTGCCAACACCCAACGTCTCATGGAGATGCTTCTGCTGGATGATCTCAGAAGACCCTTAGAGTCTGCAGGGGTAGGCAGAGAGGGTGGGGCAGAAGATGAGGAAGGGAACAGGGGTGAAAATACCCAGGACCTGCCCTCTGAAACTGGCCAGGAAGATGAAAATGATCTTGCCCTGGACAATCCAGCTCCTCCTGCAGATGAGGAGGAGGATCAGAATGACCTCCCCTTTGTCCCACCAGGAAGAGTTGTGAGTGTGCCTAGAAGGTCCAGATCTTCTTCTCAGGAGTCTAACCATTCTGACACCTCAGTAGGGACCTCTGTTTCTTCTCTTAGGAGGGAGACCTCTAATGAGAGAAAAAAGAGACTGCTCCAGTATGAAGAAGCTCAGCTTAGGATCAGAAAAGAGCAGCTGGCTATAGACAGGGAGTCCCTAGAGCTTCATAGACAAAGAAGAAAGTTGGGACTAGAGTCCCATGGTGGCAGCAACTTCCCTAGTGGTAGGGAAAGGTCTTATGACCATAGAAACCTGAGCAAGATTGTCCCTCCCTACCAGAGTGGGGATGACATCCACAAATGGATAACTGCACTGGAAAGGGCCTGCAAAGTTCAGAGGGTCCCCCAGGAGCAATGGGCAGCAATCTTGTGGCTCTCCTTTGCAGACAAAGGTAGAGACAAGCTCCTCACTGTAAGAGAAGAGGATGCTGATGATTACCAAGTCCTGAAGAGTGCCCTGATAGATGGGTTTGGCCTAACCACTGAGCAATACAGGTTAAAGTTCAGAGATACCCAAAAGGCACAGACACAGGACTGGGTGGACTTTGTAGATTGTGCTACCAAGGCTCTGGAAGGCTGGTTACTTGGCAGTAAGGTGTGTGACTTCAAAGGATTCTATAATTTAATCATGAGGGAGCAGATTCTTAATAACTGTCAGAATCAGTTGCTACATCAGTACCTGGTTGACTCTGATCTGACCTCTCCCCAAGAATTGGGAAAGAAGGCAGACAAATGGGTCAGAACCAGGGTGAAGCAGAAGGTACAGAACCAAGGTGGTGACCAGAAGAAGCAAGATTCTAAAAACTCTGACAAGGGTGGGGAAAAGGATAAAGACCAGAAGTCTTCTCAAGGTCCCCAAAAATCTGCATCTGGTGGGGAATCCCAATCTAATAAAGGAAAAGGCCAAAAGAAACCATGGTGCAAAGTCTGTAAGCAAAAGACTCACTGGACAAGTGATTGCACCAAGTCCAAAGACTCCAATCCAGCCACCACTGCCCCTAAGGCAACTGTTCCCCCTAGTCCAGCTACAAGTGGTGGTGGAAACACTCAGAATAAGGGTTTAGTAGGGTTGACCCTGGGTACTGAGATGGGCTCTGGCCTAGTCAGAGTGCCAACTCAGGCTGTCCTAGTCTGTGATGGGGGCATGGATATGTCCCTCTTTGTGAGTCCCAATAATTTGGGCAAATACAGACAGCAGCCTTTAATTAATGGAAGCGAGGCTTTGGCATTCAGGGACACAGGAGCAAGTGTCACCATGGTGACACAAGATCTTGTGGATCCTGGGCAGATTATACTTGGTGAAATGTACCAAGTGACCAATGCTAGCAATGTCAGAACAGACCATTCTCTGGCAGTTGTTAACTTCTCCTGGGGAGGGGTAACTGGCCTTAAGAAGGTTGTGGTGAGTGCAGACCTACCAGTTGAATGCTTGCTTGGCAATGATCTTGAAACCTCAGCTTGGGCAGAGGTGGAGCTCAGGAAACATGCAGAAATGCTAGGGATCCCTGCACATGTCTTTGCTGTGACTAGGTCACATTCAAAAATTTCAAAAGCTGAACAGGCCCTGGATTCTGGAATAATGGACCAGGTGCCTCCCAAGAGGAGGAGCAGTAGGTTTAAGGCAGTGCCTTCCCCCTTGGCTCAGGAAGCAGATCAGTCTTTTGAGGAAGATGATCTCATCCCTGAAGAAGGAACTGTCCCAGAGGAGCTTGAACCTGATCAGGTTGAGTTCTTGGGGACAGGGGGCCCTTCCAGGGCAGATCTGAGCCAGGAGCAGCTGAACTGCCCCTCTCTTGAACCCCTCAGACAGCAGGCTGCTGCTGAGGCTGCTGGGAATGCTAGTGGCACCCATAAGATATATTGGGATGATGGACTCCTGTACTCAGAGAGTAGAGACCCCAAGCCTGGAGCAGCCAGGAGGTTGGTTATACCTCTGAAGTTCAGGGGCTTCCTATTGACACTAGCCCATGATATTCCCTTAGCAGGTCACCTGGGCCAGAACAAGACTTGGGACAGAATTGTCCCTCACTTTCACTGCCCCACATGTCTGAAGACACCAAGGAGTTTTGTCGCTCCTGTGTAACCTGCCAAGCCAGTGGGAAGGCAGGTGGCACCACAAAGGCCCCCTGATACCACTACCTGTGGTGGGGGTGCCCTTTGAGAGGGTGGGGATTGACATAGTTGGTCCCATGGATCCCCAAACAGCATCTGGGCACAGGTTTATCCTGGTGGTGGTGGACCATGCCACCAGGTACCCAGAAGCCATTCCCCTTAGGACCACTACAGCTCCTGTGGTGGCAAGGGCCCTCCTGGGAATTTTCTCAAGAGTGGGCTTTCCTAAGGAGGTAGTATCTGACAGAGGTGCAAACCTTATGTCCAGTTACTTGACTGCAATGTGGAAGGAGTGTGGAGTGACTTATAAGTTCACCACACCCTATCACCCACAATGCAATGGTTTAGTTGAGAGATTCAACAAAACCTTGAAGGGCATGATTAAAGGGCTCCCAGAAAAGCTTAGGCGAAGATGGAACATACTCTTGCCCTGCCTTTTATTTGCATACAGGGAGGTGCCTCAAAAGGGGGTTGGCTACAGCCCTTTTGAACTTTTGTTTGGCCATCCTGTCAGAGGTCCATTGTGTCTGGTGAAAGATCAACACACACAGCGTGGAACACCAAGGCCTCCGACTTCACAGCGACCGGAGCTCAAAACAAGGAAGCTCAGCCCCACTCACCATTCCTTGGGGGCTGAGCGGTTCTGCTCGCAGCCGTTGGCTGCCCCACCGGGCAAGGTAGCGGTTCTGCTAGACCTGCCGTTCACCCCCCGCATCCACGTCCAGAACGTCTTTCTGCCTGCAAGTAGGGGCCGGCCCCGGAGCGAAGTCTCCAGCGGCTCTCCTCGTGGAAGGGGGCCCGCCCTCCACCAACCTCAGCAGACATGCGGGGCTCTCCTCCTCCTTATGGGGAGCCTCGCCCACAGTCAGACGTCCTCTGCCTGACTTCCTGGTGACACCTCCTGGCATGAGATAAGGAGCAAAGTCTCAGTCGGGCTCGGAATCTTCGCTCCTCCTCCTGGCGTTATACCGCTGGGTAGGCTCCCGGCGTTGCTCCTTACGCTGCCGCACTCTGGCTCGCCTTCCTCTTGCTGTCGGGCCCCGCCCACAACCAGGCACCAGCAGCCTGGCTTCCGGCGGCGGCACAAATATCTCTGGCACCAAGATAAAGGAAACGTGATGCGCTCCACTGCAGCGGTGGCCCACTCCTCTCCACAACCACAGTGGGAGATGACCCGGCGCTCTTGCCAAAGCGCAATTGCTCTCCCTGCATCCGCAATGGCAGTACTTCAGCAGGAGCCCTCGTGAGCGCTCTCTGCGCTGCTCCTAACTCACCAAGGGCAAGCTGCTCAGCCCTGGGGGACTCCTGAGGCTACCCACCACCATGCACAGGCAGGCCAGCACAAAGGGGTCTAAAACACAGGGGCAGTCCTCTCCCCAGCCCAAAGTCACACAGGGGAGAGATGGGCCCAGGCAGACCAGCTCACAGGGCCCTCAGGCAGAGGGGCAATCCTTTGTGGCGGTTCCTCCTGGCGCCCAGCAGTCCTCCGGAAGGCGCCAGTTCCGTGAGTACAACCAAACATGGGGTCATAGCCCCAATATTTATACCACATAAAGTCTTTGTTCTTCCCCCTGGCACAGGGCTCTGTGCCCAGTCCAAACCAGTTCTGGGGGGTACTTACATACATATTTTCATGTGTATAAACACCTCTTTTGTTAGTGTAGGCTCTAGCCCCAGACACACCACAGGGGGGCGGAGCCAGCATTGTGGAAGGCAGGCACAGTCCTGTTCAGGTCCAGGTGCTACTCCTCCCACCACTCCAAATGCAGATCAGGCCTATTCAGCCTAGCGCTGACTCACCCAGCCCCTCTGGAGCCACTGCACCTCCCCAGCCCCTATCACTCCAGAGCCAGACATGCAATACACAACAGGCAGGCACAAAGACACATGGCACACAAAAATGCCCATTTCTAAAAGTGGCATTTCTAAAATAGTGATAATTAATCTGCGATCATCATTATGCAGCATTTATTACCACTATTCCAAACATACCAAACTTGACCACGCTACTCCTCTCATGTCAGGAATTACCACTGAAACACATATCAGGGAATCCCCAATGCATTCCTATGAGAGGGCAGCCTCACAGTAGTGAGAAACCAAAATGGCTGTTTGTCACTACCAGGACATGCCACACAGTTAAGGCACATCTCCTACCTTTTACCTACATTGCACCCTGCCCATAGGGCTAGCTAGGGCCTACCTTAGGGGTGACTGATATGTAGTAAATGGGGAGTCATAGACGTGGCAGCCACTTTATGTGCCACACCACAGCGGCAGTAAACTGCATGCGCAGGCCCTGCAATGGCAGAGGCCTGAGACAGGTTTAAAAGGCTACTTTGGTGGGTGGCGCAATCAGCGCTGCAAGCCCACCAGTAGCATTTAATTTACGGGCCCTGGGTATATGAGATACCACTCTACAAGGGACGGATAGGTAAATTGAATACGCCAAACAGGTATAGACCAATCTTACCAAGTTTACCATAGAGAGCACATGAACTTTAGCACTGAACAGCAGTGATAAAGTGCCCAGAGACATAAAACCACCAACACCATGTTTCAGAAAAAATACCAGGAGGAAGGCAAAAAGTTCTGGGATGACCCTGCCAAAAGGGCCAAGTCCAACAGGTGTCCATGGGCGGGGATTCAAATTTTCGTCCCAGGTGGCACGCTTCAGACCTATATTAATCTGTCTGTCAGATTTCAGTGCTGCATTCAGTTGAGATGTAATACCCTTTGTGGACCCAGGGTCCAGTAACACTTGTAGCACACGAGATTCTCCCGGTTCTTCCCGGGAATGACTTCCAGATGTCTTGGGGGGTGTGCAAGATGCTGGCGTATTGTAAAAGCTGTCCCTCTCCTATCACAAAATGTGTATCCATTTCCTCCCATGACATGAAGATTCAGTTTAGGAAGATGTGTCCCGCACTCCAGCAGCCCCCAGTCAGCCAACCCGAGACATCGATGGAGTCTTGTATATGCACAAAAGGGCGCAACCACCAGATTGGAAGGAGCTTGGCATAGGGTGCCTGACGTATCACCTTTTTGATGGCCCTCTCCCATGCTGACGCCACCTGTATGACTAAAAACGGGGTACCCACCGAAAGCTCTAGACCACTCATGAGTAACTCAGGGAGGGTGGCGCCCATTACAATGCAGGCATTACATCCTAATGTCTTTACAACGCAACTTTTACAGTGCAGGTGCCTTTACATCACATGTCATTACAACGCATGCCATTACAACGCATGCCATTACAACGCATTGGAAGGTAAGTAATGGAGAATTTTGTTTCAGGGTGGGTATGGGTTTTAGGGTAGCAAGGGTAATATTAAGTTTTTGGGTGGGTATGGGTTTTGGGGTGTCAGGGTTATTTTTAGGGTTCAGGGTGTGTTTTGGTTTTGGGGTGCAAAGGTTAATTTTAGGGTTCAGGGTGTGTTTGAGTTTTGGGGTGCAAGGGTTAATTTTAGGGTTTAGGGTTTGTTTGGGTTTTAGGGTTGCACTCACTGGAGTGGAAATAGTAATTTTACCCCTCCGCTATCCAGCACTTTCCCTACTGTTGCACTCACTGGAGTGGGAATAATAATTTTTACCCTCCGCTATCCAGCACTTTCCCTACTGTTGCAATAAAAAATATTATGCGTTGTAATAGTATGCGTAGTATTAGTATGCATTGTAATGGAATGCGTTGTAATGGTAGTTTTAAGGTATTTCTATGAACATGCGATATAATGGTAGGCGTTGTAAAATCATGCGATGTAATGGTAGTTGCATTGTAAAAACTACGATGTAAAAGTATGCGTTGTAATGGTATGCGTTGTAATGGTATGCGTTGTAACGTCATATATTCCTCGGGAAGGACACCTACCTCAACGGAGCCTGATAGAGGTTTTTTTCCCCAGTTGGGGCTTCTTCGCACCACATTGCGATGGGCCGGCCTAAAATGTAAATCCAGTACTTGTATAGCGCACGAATCACCCCCGAAGGGGTATCTCGGCGCTGGGGGCCGTTGGGAAGATTAAGCGAGCTATTGCCCAGAGTCGCATGGTGCTGGACAGACCCTGCCGCCGGAGCCAGGGATCAAACTGTGATCTCCAGCGTCCAGCATCAGTCGCCCTGGCCGCGGCGCCACACCTCCCCCCTCCTGATGGTACAAATTAAGGTCCAGAAGGCTAAGGCCTCCCAGGCTGGGGTCCAATTTAAGGATTTCAAGGCAAACTCTACGTCTCTTACTTGCCCATACAAGGGTCACCAATAGGCTATCGATACTCCGGAACAGCGAGGGTGGTAATGCCCAGAATGAATTCTGCAGGGTACATAGGCAACGGGCAGTTATACCATGTTACTCAATGCCACCCTGCCCATAACTGACAGTGGCAGAATAGTCCAAAATCGCACTGAGGCAGGGAGTCCGGTCATTATTCTGCCAATATTCAAATCATATTGCCGTTCTCGATCATGAGTCACTTGCATTCCCAAATAATTATAGCTCATTGTCTCCCACTTCAGTCCCACCGGCTGGAGTTTGTGAGCACTAATGTCAGCTAACACCGCCAGGGGAAATAACACTGTCTTTTGTTGATTGACACGGAGCGCTGAAACACCTTCAAACCGCATCAGCAGCCGAAGGAGGCGAGGCACCGTTTACTCTGGGTCCATCGCATAGATCAACGCGTCGTCTGCGAATAGGGACACAATATGTACCGTATCCCCCACACGCATGCCCCAGTCGAGCATTTCAGCCCTTAGGTAGATTGTGAGTGGCTCCATAGCAAGTGCAAATAGGAGTGGTAATAGAGGGCATCCCTGCCGGGTGCCCCTGTCAATGCAGAACGACTCGGAGACTACATTACCCGTACTCACTCTTGCAGTTGGATTAACATATAAGAGTCTCACCCAGGCCAGAAAGCCCCCGCCTAGGCCCATACGACGAAGCACCTCCCACAAGTATGCCTAGGATAAGGTGTCAAAGGCTTTTTCTAAGTCTAGTGCATCGTTGCTGCAGACGTGTGAGTGACTCCTCCACCTGCGGTTCCCTTTCAAATTTCCTTCTTCTATCATATACTTAGCCGAGGCACTCGCCATGGCCTACCACCTTAACCGGTCCCCAGTCCGTAACTCATGTGTGAGAAGAGTTCCAATCCATGGCGAAAAAGCCACTCAATGCCTCCGCCATATCTATATTAAATTCCCGATCTTCCAACACCTCAGGGTGTAATCGCCATAGTGGGATACTGGGTCTATGGCCCCGAGTACCCCATTCCAACAGTAGTGGGGCATGATCGCAAAAGAAGCGTACTTGGTAACTTGCCCTCTGGACATTCAGTTCCCCCTCGATGGTTATTAAAAACGTGATCTAGACAGCTGTGCACCCCGTGAGTGGGGTTATAACAGGAGAACTCCACAACCTGAGGGTGGAGCTCCCTCCCAATGTCAAGCAGCTGTAGTCTAGACTTTGTGTCACGTAATCTAGCCATGATTCGAGGTTTTGTACCCAACTGAGGCGGGTGTCGGTCAAGACTACCCTCGAGAACTCAATTAAAATCGCCCGGCCAAATTATGGGGAACCCAACATAGGGTAATAATTCTATTTCTAGGGCCTTGAAAAAGTCACTGTCGTCAGTGCTTTAAGCAAGCAGATATCCCGGCCATTCAATAGGCTGTGTATGAGTATGTAGCGTACTGTCCCGTCCGCAACCTGGCCACTCAGCTGAAACAAGAGCCCCGAGCCACCCATATAGATACCCCTCTGGCATAGGATGAATAAGTGGAGGAGTAAAGCTGTCCCCTCCATTTTTTGTGGAGTTTCTGGGCTTCTGTCTCCAACAGATGTGTCTCTCGGAGGAGAGCTATATGAACTGCAATCCTCCTGAGACAGATGTGTGTTCTATACTGTTTCACGAAGGAGTTTAGACCCCTTACATTCCATGTGAGCAAATTTATCATTTCACCCATCTCGTAACATCCCACCCCCTTTGCTCCCCCCTCCGCACACACACCTCCCCACACCATTCCCAACCCCCGCCACCATCAGACAAACAACTGACGCTGCAACAACGATAATAACCCCAAACCATATGCGACTCCCATTATCCCACCCGGGTAAACACCTTTCAACTTAGCTAGTGTCCTCCCACGCATAATGCTACTCCCACCCATCCAAAAACAGTCCCAATTGAACTACAGTGTGTGTACTGTTGTATTCCTCTTAGGGTGTCCATAACGGGCTTTCCAGCATCATGTCCTTATATAGGCACAATTCGCCCTGCCCTTATATAGGCATAAATTCCCAGGCCTTATTTAGGCATTAAACCATGCACTCCAAATACAGGCATGGTCTCCGACATCCGTCCACCCTAACGTCACAACGAGTACATGAAGAACAGACCCTTAGGCTGCGGGAGTTTCCCTAGTCCAGGACTATTGATTTCTTCAAGGACTCATATATTATGCATGAACTGTTATTCCTTAGGGGTTCATTCATGACGTCTTTCGCTGTCCGACTCACGTCAATACTAAACATTCCTAGGTACTCTCAGGTATAAATATACCTTCCCTAGCCCTTGTAAACTAGAGGAGATCTCGACTTCAGAGGAGCCCGTTTCCCGGCCTGACGCACTGAGAAGACGCTGTCATCCCTGCACACAGAGAGTCCAGCTTCCAGTGATCTGACTTCCCTTGCGGGGTGTTGGAGTTCGAGTCTGGCAAAGAGATTCCTACCTCTCTCATTCTTCAGGTATGGAGCTGATAAGAACCTAGAGGGACTCTTGGCATACTAGGCATACTAGGCTTACCATACTCTTAGTATACCATAGTAAGGAATACTTCACCTACATCATACCTCTCCCTACACCTAGGTTAGATTAGGTACATTGGGGTAGAACTAGATCAGAAACGCATCGTATGAGTACTCGCATTTTTAGTCTGTGTTATTTATGTAACAGCATCTATACTAAAAGATAATGCTATCGCAGTATTATTTATTTCTACTGCTCACACTGTACATTATTTATCTCGCATACTGTCTTGTGATCGTAACAGCACATTTAACTTACACCAGAAACAAGACTGTTCAATAAATCTTTTATTGAAACGCCTGTCTATTTCTTTCTGTGTAACTTGGAGAAAACTAAGCATGCACGATTGAGCTGAGTGAAATAGTTATCTATTGTTTCCACGACTCTGGGACTCGTTCTGATTCTAAAGGGAAACATAGTGGTCATGTTTTGCGGCTGCCAGAAACTACTCCCTTCTTGTTGTCAAGGAGTTTCTAGTGGCCTCTGAGCTAGCTGGCACAAGTAATTAAGTTTAATATACTCGATAGGGACATACTGACCTTAGTCCTATGTCAAACCTATAGGATATATTATTCCAATGCGCAGAGCCTATTAGGGAAATAGGAGCTACACTACATGGCGCCCAACGGTTTGGTAAGGCGGTAATTCAACGTTAGATACTGAGTAACTCAGCCGTGCTTTTTCTCTCAGAGACCCCTACCCATATACTCCAAAAGACGTCTGGAGTGGGCAGGGTTAAGTATCCACCAAGGCTACATAGGGAAACACCCTATATATTAGCTGTTTGGTTTGCTCAACGTTGAAGGATACAGTGTTCCAAAAAATTGTGCACCTTATCTTTGTTTCCTTGAAACTTGTTCTACATTTTTCAAAAAACAAAATGACTGAAGCCGGAAACGGTGGAGCTGCGGCTGATCCAGCCCAAGCAGCAGTTTTTAACTTTACAGGTTTAAATGAAACCGAGGAGGGTGTTATAGACATCCCTCAAAACTTAAGAAAAGCCATCACTCTAAAACTTATAAAACATGGCCTACCGCCAAGAGGAGGTAGAGCAGTTTTTGTGATAGAGGCACATGAATCCTTTCAGACAGAGGTATTCTATTCATGGGTAATACTTCCTGAATGCAATCCAATATCACACACATTTCACTTCTACAAAGAAGATGATCCACCAGAGGAATACATTCCTTTCGAGGATATTGAAATTCCATTAACATACCAGGAGCATCAGCTCTGGTTTAAAGGCGCCCTAAAACATCACAAAAACATTACTAGGCTCGGTCCACTAGGTAGACCAGGAGCAACATGGCCGATTCTAGCCGGCTACACACCTCATCCTGAACTGGATATAATACCAGATGAGGAACTACTTACTCAAATACAAGAGTTAATAAAAATTTACAGACAATTGGTCCAATATGTCATGCGGACTTTTACAGTCCAGCAACCATTAACACTTCCAACTCCAACTCCCCAACAGGGGAATACGCTAAAAATTACACCACAGACTCTCTACGCAGTCAGGGGTAAAATGCCCACAAAACGTGAGCAAATTCCGTTCTGGATAGCTCAAAAATTACTCAAATCGAAGCAGTATTTCCAAATACTAGCCCGTATGAGAAACACAGAATCCTAACAATCAGTTTACCAATGGGGATCACACCACAACTGGAAGACTGCACCACTTGGGGCTCAGTCTTTGCTGCCATCTATACTAAAACACATGGCATTCCGTCAATTGCGGTAATACCTGATGTCCTCAAACAAATTCAAAACGAATACGGGGCAGAGCCTGCTCTAAATTTAGGTATGAAATTACTGAAAAATTTCGACCAGGTCTCAACAATAATATTATCTAATATTAAAGGAGAGGCAGCAGCAGTGGCGATCCGCCAAAAATTAAGGGAATTCGATGTTACAGAACATCAAACTGAGCTACCCAGAATAATAGAACAATCTTATGCAGAATTAGGCAGAGATAGTTTGGGTGGAAGACCAGTGAAGCCAAAGCTATCTGAAAGTCCTGAGAAGGACTCTATTAAACAAACTCCTACATCTTCTAAAAAGAAGTGGGAAACTAATAAACAAAATTCAAACGAGAAACGTTCTCAATCCCGAGGTAGGTCTCCTCAAAAGGAGCCCTCTGAAAGGAGGTATAACCTCAGGAATAGGGATAATTTGAGAAAACCTGACAGGTATCAAGATACTGATACACGTTCCTCTCGTCCCTTTCAGATCTCATCACAGACTTCGGAAAGAAGAGGACGGACGGAACACAGAGAAGAACGCGTGAAATCGAAAGACGACAAACACGCTCCAAAAACTAAAACAAAACCTCAATTCTCCAAAAAGAAAGTAGCAGGTCTAAAGATCAGACATGCCGAGAATACTGAGAACACAACTCAAGAACGGAGAATGGGCTCAGACAATGCTGGACAGTGCAGCAGAAGTCACAATAGTTTGCCAGAACCTGAAGGAACTTCTGGAGATAGTGGACTTGAATGAGTACATTACAGTAGAGACTGTAGACACCAGGGTTAGTACTCCACAAAGGTTATATGAAATAACACTCCGGATGGAGGGAGACAAACCTAGACAGGTGAAAGCACTTTTTTGGCAAAGACTATCAAAGGGCTATGACATACTTCTAGCAGAAAAAGACTGGCCACCACAATTTGTCAGGGAGTGCCCACATGGCGAGGACATTATTATGCCTGCCTTCTCCAACCATATTCCAATAAACCTAAAATATACATATGCCAGGAAATGGGCAGTGGCCCAGGCCCCAGCATTATATAAAAATCATGTAGGATGGGATGAGGATTCACCTCACCATAAAATACATCTGAAACATGAACCAACTGCACAACGGCAGTACCTAATAAAGCAAGAAGCTAAAAAACAGGTCAGGGAGATCTTAGATCAACTTGAATACCAAGGGGTGATTGAAACATGCACCTCCTCAATGAACAATCCTTTGTTTCCTGTCTCCAAACCAGACACTACATATCGTCTAGTTTTGGACTACAGACACCTAAACACTTGTTCTAAAACTTTTGCAGTGCAAAATGCACATAGCACAGCATTAATGAATAACATTGTGCGTAAAAAATATAAAACAACATTAGACATCTCAAATGGTTTCTTTTGTCAAAACATAGCACCTGAGAGCAGGTACTTAACAGCATTCTCCATAATGGGGACCCAGCGTCACTTTTGTCGACTCCCACAAGGGTTCAAGAATAGCCCAGGTTTATTCTCAGCGAGAGTAACAGAGTTACTACAAATTTATGACAATGAGGCATTGTCCTATGTCGATGACATCTATCTGACAGACGATGACCTGGACAAACACTTGAACAGGGTGAGCACCATTATATTGGGTTTCGCCTCTGAGGGCTACAAATTCAACTTTAAGAAGTCCAGAATTTCCCATCTCAATGTCCTATTTCTAGGATATGAGCTTTCAAGTGAAGGCAAGAGCTTAGCAGCTAACTTTTTAGAAAAGTGTGCGCTGCTCCAACCTCCAAAAACGCTAAAAAACTTGCAATCCATCCTGGGTTTCCTAAATTTTGGAAGAACATACATTCTAAATTACGCAGAAAGGGTTAAACCTCTCTACGCATTAATCAAACCTGATTTTTCGATCAGAAACTGGACACAAGAACACACAGAAATCTTGCGTTCACTCCAGGCTAACATGTTAGCAACAAATCACTTACAAACACGCGTAAGTCAACGCAATTTGGTGATCCGAATAATTTCGGGTCAATGCGGATTCACCTACTTAATACCAAATACCAAATAGAAAATACCAATAGCGTACAAATCTCATTTGTATACACAAGCGGAAATGCGCTTCAGTTCAACTGAAAAAATTCTAACAGCAGTTCAAACCGCTGTAGCAAAAGAAAGAGCCTTAGCCCAAGGGAAACGCATTATTGTCGTCACCCCAGTACCAGCTTTAGAAGCGGTCACAAAAGCAAGCATTCCAAATGCTAAAGCATTACATCCAAGATGGATACAATGGGTTAATTCTCTTGCTGCAACAGATGTTGAATATGTTTTTGATCCAGATTTAAAAACACAAGCATTCCTGCAGTATGAACATGAATGTCCCCTGCCTACTGAAATTCTGCCTCTCGATCAGTACGAATTCATAATTTACACTGACGGATCCGCACAACCCGCAATAGGGTGTAAGCAAGCTTACAGTGCAGCGTGTGCAATCGGTAAAGGTCGCATGCGAAATTGCATTTTCAGACCTATGGTCACAAAAACTCAGTCTCTAGGAGATTGTACAGCTCAGCGAGCTGAACTACAAGCATTCAAACTGGCACTTGAAAGTACAGATCGAGAATTCCCCACACTAATAGTGTGCGATTCCTTTTACTGTGTTCAGTCGTATAATGACTATATACAAAACTGGCTTGAAAATGGTTTCAAAGATGCGAAAGGTGGCACAATAAAGCACAAAATGCTTTGGGAACAAGTAGTTCAGTTGAAAAACGAACTACCAAAGGCTCACGTGATCCACACACTGAGTCATCAATGTGATGGCGTTCACGTTGCAGGGAATGCATTGGCTGATGAAGCCGCAAAGGGGGCTGTGCAGACGGCTTCCGTAGCTGCGATCACTCGTTCAAAAACAAACATAGATGGTGAGATAATGTTGGCTGTCAATGCTTCGAGCAAAGGCAGCAGTGCAGCGTTACCAAAAAAGTTTCCACTCAAGTACTCTTATATAATTGATGCGAATAATGTTCCTTTTGCTCGAATCCCTGGAGTGGGGGATAGGGTAATTCCAAACATGGAACGTAGAGCAGCCTTGATTTATGAAACACATTTGGGGGAAGGTCTGGCACATCAACGGATCTCTAAAACAATTTTGACGTTAAAAGAGATGTACTGGTGGCCTGGAATGAATACAGAAATTCACATATTCATCAACAACTGCTTAGACTGTAAATTACAGCGAGAGAGCCACCAGACACCATGCTGCGAATGCGGCAACCCAGTGCAGACACCATTGTTAGACAGCATTAGACTATCTATGCACCTGCGTCCTACTGGACAAAGGCATTCCCACAAATACTGAATCTAGGTTCCTATGGTTATGGCCTCAGTGCTCAGCTGACGCTCGAACTGTTATAAAAGATTTGTGAGTCTTTATCGGCATATACGCAATAGGCACGCTACATTCTGACCAGGGTCCTGCGTTTAGCTCTCGGGCTTACAAAGAAGCCATGGCTAGTCTGGGCGTTGCATTGCGGTACTCCTCTCCATTCCATCCTGAGGGAAATTCGGTTGTGGAAAGGAAAAACCGAGACATAAAGCAGTCTATAACAGCTAGAGTATTAGGTTTGGGTGATGGGTGGGTCAAACACCTTAGTGGGGTACAACGCTCATTGAATAATCTGCCAAGAAGTTCTCTAGGGGGGGTCACTCCATATGAGGTCCTATTTGGGACAAGAATGTGGGTACCAGACCTTGAACACGTAGGCACAGTGGTGGAAAATAAACCTTTTGATATCAAAGATCGTTTGGCTGTTTTACAGGACTTAAACAAATTGAGAACGAAACTAAGCAACGTATTCCTACAGCCAACCACCACTGGGGAAAAATCGGCGGTCCCAGCAAGGCCTGTCTGGATTCCAAAAGTTGGGGATCTTGTCAGAAAAAAAATTGCGGACAAGAAGGAATTTGGACCTTCTTACAGACAACCAGTACCTGTCCTAGCCGTTCAAGGAACAAGAACAGTACTTCTGCCGCCCCTTGCTGGAAGAAAGGAGAAAAGATTTGTGTCCATCGACCTCATCAAACCACAGTATGTGGCCAATACTAAATAGTAGGCCTCGTGGACTCCGACCTAGTAGCAGACGCTCTCCTCTCGCTACTATCCAAGAGGTTCAGACTGAAAGACTGATAACCATGGAGAATTCAGCAGAAACAGATGAAGGACTAAGCAACAACGCTATGGAACTCATCCCTCTTGAACACCAAGTAACAGTTCGTCCAAATACACCTGTCTACACCAACGTAGCAAGTGATCGACTGGTTCCAGTGATTTCTACAAATCCTGATGCAATTCCAACAATTGATAGAACTGCTTCTGGCTATTTCATTAACTTTGATACGTTCTCAGAAGATCCAAGTGAACCTGAAACGTCGCCAGCATCATTCAAATTCAAGCAGCAAATACAAGACTTTCTTCACTCTCTGAAAAAGACTTATTTGGTTTCTCCATGGATTGAACTCTGGATTATATCTGGACTTTTTGTTTTTCTGCTCTAGCTAGCTTTGGTTACAACTGTGAGCGTGCTTCTAAGTGGCAGATACATCCATGTGAACACTGAAGGAAAAGGCATGAATGTACTTTTGAAACCTCATAAATCTTCCCATCGTGAAGCAAGAGACTTGTCATCAGTGAACATCACAGATGTTCCTATACACGATGGTATAGTGTGGGACAAAACAGATTTTGATATATTCGGTCCAACGAAACAATTGAACATTCCACATTTGTTTAAAATTTCACTAAGTGATCTAATCTCGTCCAGTACCTATTCTGATGATTGGGACTTTGAGACTGTAAATGACATAATGTTTGACCTAGAAAAATCTGCTGCATTTTCTAAAAATGAATATTTAGAGGGTTCATCAGACTATGAACAACTGTATTGTTATAACCACTATAGTCATCATTATTTGCATAAATCTGCATATCCAAGAAATGTGTTTATGTTTAACCAATGGGAACATTGTCCTACACCACCTAAAGGTAGTTCAAAAACATTTGCTAGTAAATTTCCATATTTTTCAGGTTATAACACATCTGATCCAGAAATGTTTTACTATAAAAATGTAAACAAGACAGGACTGAAAATTATGTTAACAAATACAAAACAGATTTATTCTGCATTATTTAATGCCCAACTGTCTAGACAGGGTTTCGACTTTTGGAAAGACACAATAGACACAAAAACTGTGTGGGGTGCTAAAGAATGGCAAGTGCAGGGGATAGAAGCTTTATTTAGAGCCTGTATCATCCCTGAACAAATAATGTTTTTGAATGAAACCATCGAACAAACATCTTGTCTTGGATTAGCCAAGATCAAAGAGATGAACACACCTTCTGTACTAACTCCTGCAAAAAATAACGAAACACAGGCAGTGGTGACAGTTGACAATATACTACAACTCAACAGATCTAATCCTGATTGGAAAAAATGGTTGATCTGGCCCACAGACACGAATAACTGTCAGGAAAAATTCCTGAATAAAACTCAGGGCTTTACTATTAACAGGCCAGAACCAAGATATGTCCAAAGACAACATCCGGGGGTAGTAACAACATACAGTGTAGGAAAATTATGCCTCGATTGGCTGCATAAGTCTACACTACAGGATGTGAAACAACACTTAACCTTACTTAAAAAGGACGCAGACCTTAGGGAATTCTTGCTTGGACCAAGAAAACCGCGTCAAAAACGTTTCATATATGCCGGCATTTATGCTGCCTATAATGAAGCATGGAAAGTATCACAGATGGAGGCTGCAGAACGAATACGTGAACTTGATCGTATTAATTTAGAGAAAACACTCTCTGTGGTCGACAATGGGTTAACAACTTTGTCCTCCAGAATATATTCACTGGACGGCATTGTATCCTCTGCTATCGACATACTAGAACAAGATTTGGCGATGTTACAACAAGGCCAGTCTCAATTACGTTCTATTGTGTTATTAAGCTGGACGCTGCAATCTTTGCGAGCGGGCTATGTGCCATGGCGTTTTATCAACACAATGGCTCTGTTTGCAGAATACAATCTCACTGATAAACAGATCGAATTGGCACAAAGAGGAGCAAGGTATACAGTGCTGAGCATTGAAAAACTGGAAAAGTTACCATTCACAGTGGCAGAAAAACCAGCTACAGAATGGCTTATTCATGGCAAAATCTACCTGTGACTACTTTTCAGTTTCAGTATTGCCTCAGACAAATGCAAGCAGGCAAATATGAAAGGTTGGGTAAGGAATACATTAAGACATCTTGGGATTTACCGTATACATATAGATGTTGGAGTGGGGATCGTGAAGTGTTTTTGAGCGGTACAAACTGTAAACGTGCACTAAGCGGTTCGCTTATATGTCAGGACATTTCTTTACACGGGGCTTGTAATGGTTCTGTGGCAAATTTGTTGCCATCAGCAGGGTACACCAGCTGCTGTGATTAATCCAACGTTTGGACAACTTTCTAATGGGAGTTACCTCATGTTGAATGATCAAAGTTGCTGTGGCATGCTGCCAGGCATCCCATATCTAGTAACGGTCAACTCCAGGGTCACTTGCTGTATGCAAGTATTGTTTGCCCCAAAAGACACAGTCAGGGAGTCGCCTCTATGGCCTTCGCTGAACGTCTCTTTTATAAGATTTGATACTTTGAGCAGAATGAAAGCCATGCTTTTACAGCAAACAGTGCCTTTGACCTCGGCCAAAGAAACCTATGATCTACAAGTAGCAAGGACTTCGGCTGAGATACAGACTTTAATACGTACAAACTGCCCTATACATTTCGTAGAAATGATAGGACGAATCTTCAATATGTCTGATACAACCGGAATTGTACATGTATTTAAGAGCATCTGCTCCGGTCTGTTAGCACCTTTCCAGGCAATACTCGGAATCATCCCGAACTTTGCACATTCGGTGTTTGGTGGCATACCATTACTTCTAGCACTTGTTGCCGGAATTCTATTTCTCTTCCTGCTATTGCGCTATGGCCAGCCTATTCGCCGACATCTCTCCGAGCGAAATGGAGAAAGCTCTCCTTGAACGAAAGTGCCGTGAGCAAATAGTACAGCTTTTTGGCATAAATCATCTACGGGACCTTAATACCACGTGGTTCCTGTCATTCAGACCAATCTGGCATGATTGCATCTTACCTGTTCTACGATGCCTGCTATGCGGTGTAGAATGCGTGTTGGACACCTGTCTAACATATCCATCGGATACGCCAACGGATATCGATACTCTGCTGGACCCGATAACGGCCCATGCTCTGTGTTGTCCCCAGAGGCTGCCAATCCTGATGTCTGCATTCATTGAGATCTCACAGACGCTTCCGGCTGCTGCTGAGGTACGAGAAAGATCTACAGGCACACAGGTAACAACGGACGCGAACATTGCTGCGGCAACCAATGCTGAAAGCGATGCTTCACATCTCTGTGCGATTAACCTGCTTCACAAGGTGTTCCAACTAACTCCAACTACAGTGGATGATGTTTTGTCTATAGAAAAAGATGATCTCATGTTTACACCAGAGCCGTAAACTGACTCTGATTCAGCATACAGTGTTCCAGAGATGCAGTGACAATTTGGCCTTCATTCTACAAAAACTTGGAACTCTACCAAAATTGAACTTTTTCCCATTTTTTTCAAACGAAAATGGCACTTTAATCTGCTTAAAGTAGAACTAGCCTTATAGTACAGACTTGGCGGTCCTTCCACAGACATTTAGTCATCTTATGTGTCTAAAAACAGTTCATTGATTTTCATGACATGAAATGACTTTGATTTTTGAAGAACTTATCGATCATTTTCTGTCACATGTAAATACTACTGCTTATTTCATTCCAATTGCATTTATTTTCCAACTTTTATGCCTGAAATGATAAGCAATTGCTTCAAATGTACAGTACCTTTTGCATTTTTTATTATGTTTTTTAATGATTTTAAGAAATATTTTTAAATATGCGGTGCTCCATTTTATGTTTAGCATTTTAAGGGCCATATGTATCAAGCCCATTTCCCGTTCGCAAACGGGCCGATTCTCAGAATCGGCCCGTTTCTGTAACGAGAACTAGCCTCTTGGGATGTATCATCCAAAAAGGCATTCGCAAATAGAGAATCGCAAAATTGCGATTCTCTATTTTGCGAATGCATTTAAGGAATAGCAAATTGCGATTCCTTAAATGAAATGTATGAAGCACCTAAGTTGTGCGATTATGGCTTAAGGAATCGCAAAATTACCACCAACTACAGGTTGGTGGTAACTTGCGATTTCTTTGAGAAATGCATTTTTTGCATTTTCCAAAGTGGCATGTGGCGCACATACATGCCCTTAGGGCATGTATGTGCGCCACATGTGCACCCATACTCATTTCAGGGGTGCAACAGGGTGTCCTTTGGACACCCTTGCAACCTTGAAATTGCATTCTCAATTTGCGATTCTCTAATTGCTAATCGCAAATTGAGAATGTCCTCCCATTCATTCCTATGGGCCTCTAGGCCCATAGAAATTAATGGGGAGGGTTTCCTTAACTGCGATTCGCAATTTGCGAATCGCAATTAGGAATATGTAGGATTCGCAAATTTTCTTGCGAATCCTACATACATCTCGTTTGCGATTCTCAAATAGCAATTCTCAAAAATTCGCTATTTGAGAATCGCAAACACAAACTTTGATACATATGGCCCTAAATGTTTAGCATTTTAGTATTATCGTATACACGAAAGTGGAGTGGGTGTTGTATTCCTCTTAGGGTGTCCATAACGGGCTTTCCAGTATCATGTCCTTATATAGGCACAATTCGCCCTGCCCTTATATAGGCATAAATTCCCAGGCCTTATTTAGGCATTAAACCATGCACTCCAAATACAGGCATGGTCTCCGACATCCGTCCACCCTAACGTCACAACGAGTACATGAAGAACAGACCCTTAGGCTGCAGGAGTTTCCCTAGTCCAGGACTATTGATTTCTTCAAGGACTCATATATTATGCATGAACCGTTATTCCTTAGGGGTTCATTCATGACGTCTTTCGCTGTCCGACTCACGTCAATACTAAACATTCCTAGGTACTCTCAGGTATAAATATACCTTCCCTAGCCCTTGTAAACTAGAGGAGACCTCGACTTCAGAGGAGCCCGTTTCCCGGCCTGACGCACTGAGAAGACGCTGTCATCCTTGCACGCAGAGAGTCCAGCTTCCAGTGATCTGACTTCCCTTGCGGGGTGTTGGAGTTCGAGTCTGGCAAAGAGATTCCTACCTCTCTCATTCTTCAGGTATGGAGCTGATAAGAACCTAGAGGGACTCTTGGCATACTAGGCATACTAGGCTTACCATACTCTTAGTATACCATAGTAAGGAATACTTCACCTACATCATACCTCTCCCTACACCTAGGTTAGGTTAGGTACATTGGGGTAGAACTAGATCAGAAACGCATCGTATGAGTACTCACATTTTTAGTCTGTGTTATTTATGTAACAGCATCTATACTAAAAGATAATACTATCGCAGTATTATTTATTTCTACTGCTCACACTGTACATTATTTATCTCGCATACTGTCTTGTGATCGTAACAGCACATTTAACTTACACCAGAAACAAGACTGTTCAATAAATCTTTTATTGAAACGCCCGTCTATTTCTTTCTGTGTAACTTGGAGAAAACTAAGCATGCACGACTGAGCTGAGTGAAATAGTTATCTATTGTTTCCACGACTCTGGGACACGTTCTGATTCTAAAGGGAAACATAGTGGTCATGTTTTGCGGCTGCCAGAAACTACTCCCTTCTTGTTGTCAAGGAGTTTCTAGTGGCCTCTGAGCTAGCTGGCCCAAGTAATTAAGTTTAATATACTCGATAGGGACATACTGACCGTAGTCCTATGTCAAAGCTATAGGATATATTATTCCAATGCGCAGAGCCTATTAGGGAAATAGGAGCTTCACTACAGTACAATCCCTCTATTGGGTATGAACTGGTATTATATTTTAGGGGCAGAGAACAGTCAGATCGCACCCCAGGGGGCGGCTCAATCAGCAGTTCCACACCCTAATAACGGGAGTTTCTCACACTGGTAGTCAGGTAATCAGTCAGCACCACAGAAAAGTAGAAACGGGAGAAGATATGGGAGAAAAACAAGAAGTAAAGTATAATAGAGCAAGGGAAAAAGGGAGGGTTGGCCGCTTGGTGGGTGAAAGACACGGGTCCTCTATCAGTGCCACCACCTCATCTTATCCCACCTCACTTAAAGTCCGTACAACAATGAACGAGTGTCCCAGGGGGAGCCTCAACAAACAGAATAATCAGTCCTGTCGTACTACTGGGTGGCATTCCCCCTCCAGCCCGCCTCATACCTGTCACGCCAGGGGCAAGTGCAACATCATTCTACAGCACCTTCAGTGCGGTCCATAAATATGTGTCTGTTAGATTTGGGGGTCTCTAGTTGGCAGAGGTAGGTACCTTTGACCAAATAGGGACCCTTGCGTCTAGTCAGGGTAAGGGGGTACACTCCTAAAATAACCCCTGCTCACCCCCTTGGTAGCTTGGCACGAGCAGACAGGCTTATCTCAGAGGCAGTGTGTAAAGCATTTGTGAACACATACAGTAATCCAGTGACAACACTACAGATGGACGCCACACAAGTTGTATTATAAAAATAAGTATCTTTTATATAGATTTAACACAAGATCACAAATGACAAAAATCCACAATACTGTACTTCAAAATGGTAGAATTAGCTTAGTTCTCTTTGGATGGTAAATGCGACACTTTGAGTTCAATGTACCTTGGGATGCGTAGCGCTATACAACGAAAGTGTTGCAGGGAAGGTGATGCGTCGGTTCCTTACACGCAAGAACGGTGATGCGTCGGGTCCCTACTGCTGCGTAGGGGATGCGTCGGTTCTTCTCCGCGTGGGGAGGTGATGCGTCGGTTTCTTACTGCGCTTCCGTGGCGATGCGACCAGCAGCGCCGTGATGCGATGAAGATCCGGTGCAAAGAAACAAAGATGTCGTCTTCTTCTTGATGCGACACGATGCGTGCACGCCCGACGGCCGTGCGGCGACTCAACGATTCTTCTGAGCCGCGACAGGCCCTGCGACACGCTTGTCTGGTGATGTGATGGCGTCTGCTGCGACGGCGACACTCTTCTCCAGGGATGCGGGGCGCCTCGGTGATGCGACGGCGTCTGATGCGACAGCGACACTCTTCTCCGGTGATGCGACGGGATCTGCTGCGACGGCGACACTCTTCTCCGGGGATGCGAGGCGCTACGGGTGATGCGAGGGCGACAGCGGCAGCCCGCTTCTCCGGTGATGCGACGGCGACACTCTTCTCCAGTGATGCGACGACAGCTGCGGCGGCGGCGTCACGCTTCTTCTTCGTGAGTCGCGCTTCCAGCTCCTTGCGACACGCAGTCCCTCAGAAAGCCCAACACAACAGCAGGCACTTCAAAAGAACTCTTGGGGAGCTGGTGGGTGAAGTCTGTTGTCCCTGAGACTTCAGCAGGAGGCAAGCTCTCTCTCAAGCCCTTGGAGATCCTCTACAAGTTGATGAAAGTACACACAAAGTTCCTTTCTCCTTTCTTTGGCAGTCAGGCAACCACTGCAGGCCAATCCCCCAAACAGCACTCAGCATAGGAATAGTCTCCTCCTCAGTTTCTCTGGTTCCTCTCCTCAGCAAAGGTTCTTCTTGTTTCCCAAAGTGATCTAAAGGTCTGGGGTTTGAGTCCCCTCTTTTATACTCATTTTCCCTTTGTTCTCTGAAGGCAGAGAGGCCTTTGCCTAGTCCAAACCAGTTCTGGTCAGTCCTGGAGCACTTTGTTGACAAGACTCCTTCTTTCCTTTCACAGAGTAGGCCAGGGACATCAGACACACCCCAGGAGGTGGAGCCAGCATTGTGGAGGGAAGGCACAGCCCTATTCAGGTCCCAGGTGCAACTCCTCCCACCCATCTACATGCAGATCTCTCTATTCAGCCCTGTGCTGACTCACCCTGCCTCCTAGAATCCCCCAGCCCCTGTCACTCACAAAACCAGACAAGGAATACACAACCTAGCAGAGGCAGGCTTGGATAGTTAGGCAAGAAAATACCTACTTTCTAAAAGTGGTATTTTCAAATACAGAATGTTAAAACCAACTTCACTAAAAGATGTATTTCATCATCCTGAGTTCAGGCATACTAAATTCGTTTTTCTACCATGTTCCCTGGGTCAGTTACGATTATAAGATGTTATAATCAAACTGCCCATTCATAGCCTATGGGGAACAGGTAGCCTTGCAATAGTGAAAAACGAAAATGGCTGTAATTCACTATTAGGACATGCCACACACACCAGGGCATGTCCTACCGCATACTTACAATGCACCCTGCTCTTGGGCCTACGTTAGGGGTGTCTGATATGAAGAAAAGGGAAGGTTTAGGGATTGGCAAGTGGGTGCACTTGCCCAGTCAACATGGCAGTCACAGACTGCACACAGGCTCTGTGATGGCAGGCCTGAGACACACTTTACAAGCTGCTTCTGTAGGTGGCACAACCAGTGCTGCAGGCTCACCAGCAGCATTTGAGTCACAAGCCCTGGGCACAACCAGTGCACTGTACTAGGGTCTGACAGTGAATCAAATAGGCCAAAATATGGAGTCACTAATCCATACATCAATTTATCATAGAGAGCATATGCACTTTAGCACTGATCAGCAGTGGTAAAGTGCCCAGAGTCATAAAACCAACAAAAATAGGTCAGAAGGAGTACAGGAGGAAGGCAAAAAGTTTAGGGATGACCCTGCAAAAAGGGCCAAGTCCAACACAACCCCCTTCCAGCCAAAAACGCAGGGTAGACCAATCACTACCTTGATGGGCTTCCCTGCTTTGGGCGATAGAACCTGGACCCTGGCCCGCAACAGCAGGGGCATATTCCAGTTCTACGCCAATCTGAACCTATTTGGATCCCTCTGTCCATACTCTCAGGGCCCACCAAGCTAACCCATGGGGAACCCTTCTCCTCACCTGTGGACACCATCTGTGCAGCACCTAACCTTAGCTTGCTCACAGGTGTGTCCCAACAGACAGACAGCAAGCCACAGTGGCCACTGACAGGGGTCAGTGATGAGACCCAGGCCTTATGCCTTTCAGGGCTCTCAAACCTCGGTGGCGCCAGAGAGCGGGGGGCAGTAGCCCCAGGTGCTTGGCACCCTTGGTCCACTCTCCCTCCTGTCAGGTCAGGTAGGACATCCTGACACTGACCTACCAGCCCCGGGCCTGTACCCGGCGGCTGGACTGGAGACTGGGGTGGGCTTTCCCACACCCGGTCCTCCTCCTCCTCATTGGGGCTCTGTACCCTCCCACCTGGAGTGGTACCCCCTTCCAGAATTGCCAGGGCACCTGTGGCAGGTGTCCTGCACACTCGCCCACCAGTTCAGGGGTTCTATCCTGCAACTGGGCGTCCAGGTCAGGGGGACACCCTGAACCTGGTCCTCCGATCTAGGGTCTAACCCCTCCAGTTGAACCGGGGTCAGAGGCGAGGACTCCCTCCCTCTGCACCCCTTCCAGAGTACTGCCCCTCCCATCGGGAGTGGTACCCCCAGAAGACAAACCGGTCAGGACACTGTTTACAGTTGTCCCACCCTCCAGGTCAGACAACACCTGAACCTGGCTTCCCAACCCAGGGTCTAAACCCTCCAGTTGGACCGGGGTCAGAGGCGAGGACTCCCTCCCTCTGCACCCCCTTCCAGAGTACTTCCCCCTCCCATCAGGAGCGGTACCCCCAGAAGACAAACTGGTAGGGGCACTGTTAGCAGCTGCCCCTTCCTCCAGGTCAGGGGGGACACTCTGAACCTGGCCCTCTAACCCAGGGTATGTACCCTTAGACTGGACCTGTGCCTGGCAACCCAGGACTTCCGGGAGGGTACACCAACTCCCCCCCCCCCAAGGGAAACACACTCCTCTTGAGTTGGGTAAGAATCTGCCTGGTGCACCAGGACTTCCTGGGGAGCACACATGCCCCCCCCGAGGGTGACACATAACTCATGTGTCGTGTGACAGTCTGCCTGGTGCAGATCTCCTGACCCCTGTCCCTCTGACAGTGCGTGAAGATCCCCCAGGACAGAAGTGGTGTCACCATGGTCCTTCACTGGTGACTCAGCCCTTCTGGCTGGCTCCTGACCCACTGGTTCTTCCACTGGGGACTCTTTCCCCCTCTCACCCCTCAATCTGGACTTCTGTACCCTCCCAACTGGAGCGGCACCGCCAGACACCAGAACCACTGGAGCTCCGTTTACAGATGCTCCAGGTTCTCCCAACACTTGGGGATCCTCCTCAAATGGCCTCCCAGTACAGCCTAGGGCCCCAACCTGGTGTTCCCTTAAAGAACCATCCAGGCCCTGAGACTGGGTTTCGGGCACCCTGGGACACGCAGCCCCACACTCACTCCTTCTCCGCAGAGACAGGACGTGAGCCCCTACACCCCTCCCACTACCGCAGGACCTAGCTGGGCTACACTGAACCTCTCCCACCACTCTGGGTTGGAAGATTCCTGAGCCACTCCTCTTAGGGTCACTCCCCAATGCCTCTTCAGACCCTCTGGAATCCACCAAAAGGTCTGCCTCCATTGTGAGCTCCCTGGGGTCAGAGAACTCACACTCACCAGGTGTTGGCATAGCTCTGGAAAATAGGGACTTACAATATGCTCTCCCTCATTTGGATCACACAGACCCACCAAACTATCCTTCACCTCACCATCCAGTGCCTTGCACACGTACCCCACACCACTCTCCTGAGACTGGAAAGACCGTATCTGACTGTCTCTGTCACTCAACCCACACTCTTCTGGGCGGTCTTCACACTCACACACCAGGACTTCAACCATGTGGGAAACCCTCTCCCTGCACCTCTCATCTAGAGTCAGTAGAGTGTCCCTCCCACCACGAGGACTATGAACCCCTGTGCCAGTTCCCCAATCCACCTCAGGGACACTGCGCACCACTGGAGCTACCTCACATCCTAGAACCTCCTGGTGTATATTAACCCCCTCCAAGTCAGGCGCCACATCTCTGGGTGTGTGTACTACTCCCTCAGCACTCAATAATTCAATTTTGCTGCCACCATCTGAGCTGGACTCCACCTCCAACTCAGCCAAGCTCACTTCCTGAGCTTTATACATTTCTTTTTCAGCTAAGGCTCGCTCTATCTCCTCGCACTCCCGGTCTAGCTGCCTCAGCCTCCGGTCACGAGCACGAATCCGATTCCTCTCTTCACGAGCCAATCTTTCCCAAAATGTTTCCTCCTCAGGGCCACTGCCCTCTTGGTATTCTGGCTGGGGATCCTCCCCCTCAGATTCCTCCTCCAGGTCATCTGCTAGTGTTGCTTCCCAGCGTAGCACCTCATAGCTATACAGGGCTGCCTCAAGATCCTGCCTTGTGGATCTCCTCTTCACAGGTAGCCCCCTCTCCTTGCAAAACACTTTCAGTTCCTTTATCTTGTAGATGTACAGGTGCCAAAAGTTGACTTCCTTTTTGACAAGGCCCAACAGGTGCAACAAATAACCAGAGTCCCAAAAACCAAATTCCAAAGAAAAACAGGGAAAAATAGTATGTGGTTGCGTTTGGTTTGCACTCACTAGTAGTGTTCACCAATCACTGTATATGAGTCACAAATGCAAGTCCAGAATCCCACCACTGCCAACAATGTTAGATTTGGGGGTCTCTAGTTGGCAGAGGTGGGTACCTTTGACCAAATAGGGACCCTTGCGTCTAGTCAGGGTAAGGGGGTACACTCCTAAAATAACCCCTGCTCACCCCCTTGGTAGCTTGGCACGAGCAGACAGGCTTATCTCAGAGGCAGTGTGTAAAGCATTTGTGAACACATACAGTAATCCAGTGACAACACTACAGATGGACCCCACACAAGTTGTATTATAAAAATTAGTATCTTTTATATAGATTTAACACAAGACCACAAACGACAAAAATCCACAATACTGTTCTTCAAAATGGTAGAATTAGCTTAGTTCTCTTTGGATGGTAAATGCGACACTTTGAGTTCAATGTACCTTGGGATGCGTAACGCTATACAACGAAAGTGTTGCAGGGAAGGTGATGCGTCGGTTCCTTACACGCAAGAACGGTGATGCGTCGGGTCCCTACTGCTGCGTAGGGGATGCGTCGGTTCTTCTCCGCGTGGGGAGGTGATGCGTCAGTTTCTTACTGCGCTTCCCTGGCGATGCGACCAGCAGCGCCGTGATGGGATGAAGATCCGGTGCAAAGAAACAAAGATGTCGTCTTCTTCTTGATGCGACACGATGCGTGCACGCCCGATGGCCGTGCGGCGACTCAACGATTCTTCTGAGCCGCGACAGGCCCTGCGACACGCTTCTCTGGTGATGCAACGGCGTCTGCTGCGACGGCGACACTCTTCTCCAGGGATGCGGGGCGCCTCGGTGATGCGACGGCGTCTGATGCGACGGCGACACTCTTCTCCGGTGATGCGACGGCGACACTCTTCTCCGGGGATGCGAGGCGCTTCGGGTGATGCGAGGGCGACAGGGGCAGTGGCGGCCTGCTTCTCCGGTGATGCGACGGCGTCTGCTGCGGCGGCGACACTCTTCTCCAGTGATGCGACGACAGCTGCGGCGGCGGTGTCACGCTTCTTCTTCGTGAGTCGGGCTTGCAGCTCTTTGCGACACGCAGTCCCTCAGAAGGCCCAACACAACAGCAGGCACTTCAAAAGAACTCTTGGGGAGCTGATGAGTGAAGTCTGTTGTCCCTGAGACTTCAGCAGGAGGCAAGCTCTCTCTCAAGCCCTTGGAGATCCTTTACAAGTTGATGAAAGTACACACAAAGTTCCTTTCTCCTTTCTTTGGCAGTCAGGCAACCACTGCAGGCCAATCCCCCAAACAGCACTCAGCATAGGGATAGTCTCCTCCTTAGTTTCTCTGGTTCCTCTCCTCAGCAAAGGTTCTTCTTGTTTGCCAAAGTGATCTAAAGTTCTGGGGTTTGGGTCCCCTCTTTTATACTCATTTTTCTTTTGTTCTCTGAAGGCAGAGTGGCCTTTGCCTAGTCCAAACCAGTTCTGGTCAGTCCTGGAGCACTTTGTTGACAAGACTCCTTCTTTCCTTTCACAGAGTAGGCCAGGGACATCAGACGCACCCCAGGAGGTGGAGCCAGCATTGTGGAGGGAAGGCACAGCCCTATTCAGGTCCCAGGTGCAACTCCTCCCACCCATCTACATGCAGATCTCTCTATTCAGCCCTGTGCTGACTCACCCTGCCTCCTGGAATCCCCCAGCCCCTGTCACTCACAAAACCAGACAAGGAATACACAACCTAGCAGAGGCAGGCTGGGATAGTTAGGCAAGAAAATACCTACTTTCTAAAAGTGGTATTTTCAAATACAGAATGTTAAAACCAACTTCACTAAAAGATGTATTTTATCATCCTGAGTTCAGGCATACTAAATCAGTTTTTCTACCATGTTCCCTGAGATGTTATAATCAAACTGCCCATTCTGGCCTAGGGGGAACAGGTAGCCTTGCAATAGTGAAAAACGAAAATGGCTGTAATTCACAATTAGGACATGCCACACACACCAGGGCATGTCCTACCTTATACTTACAATGCACCCTGCCCATGGGCCTACCTTAGGGGTGTCTGATATGAAGAAAAGGGAAGGTTTAGGGATTGGCAAGTGGATGCACTTGCCCAGTCAACATGGCAGTCACAGACTGCACACAGGCTCTGCGATGGCAGGCCTGAGACACACTTTACAAGCTGCTTCTGTGGGTGACACAACCAGTGCTGCAGGCCCACCAGCATTTGAGTCACAAGCCCTGGGCACAACCAGTGCACTGTACTAGGATCTGACAGTGAATCAAATAGGCCAAAATATGGAGTCACTAATCCATACATCAATTTATCATAGAGAGCATATGCACTTTAGCACTGATCAGCAGTGGTAAAGTGCCCAGAGTCATAAAACCAACAAAAATTGGTCGGCAGGAGTACAGGAGGAAGGCAAAACGTTTAGGGATGACCCTGCAAAAAGGGCCAAGTCCAACAGTGTCCATATTCGACCATCTGCTCGCTCGAGTGTTCGTGAGTCCCCAAAAGATCTGATTCTGTGCTTGAGGAAGCAGCAGAGGTAACTGCCTCTACTAAGGCCCTGGCTGCTTCTCACTCCTGTCATTGTTTTGCTAGGTCCAGAGTACCATCAGATTGTACCACCGCTCTCGCAGCAGATCTGGAACGGCGTCTACGTCAGCTTTGTCTCCTTGGAGGAGCTGAGGGGCCATCTCCGTGCTACAGTGAATCCCGAGCCCGTCCCGTGGAAGTCGAAGGCTGACATTCAGCACTGTGGACGTCCAGCCAGTCCCAAGTGTTCTCTGGCATCCCGCAGCACCTTCAGTTTGGTAGGGAATGCAACATATACTTCAAGCCCATCATTCTTAGCTTTTGTTTGACACTACTAAAGGACTGCCGTTGCAATTGGACAGCTCTTGTATAGTCTGGAAATATTCGTATACTGCTATTTTCAAATATCGGGTCTCCATGGCTCCGAACCCCTCGTAGGAGTTCATTCCGGTCTCTATAGTTGAGAAATTTCCCTATTATAGTTCTGGGTGGAGCTCCTGGTTCCAGCGGTGGGGCCAATGACTTGTGGGCCCTTTCCACCACGGAAAATAGTGTCACATTTGGGTGTGCCATCTTGATCCAGTCTTCCATGAAGGTCTCTGGGACATTACCCTCGGTGCCCTTGGGGAATCCCACAAATCGTAGGTTACATCTGCGGGACCGGCCCTCCACATATTCCATCCGTGCCTCCAATCGACTCAAGCAGACCGGCTGGGCGGCCACCGTCACCTTCAATGCAGAGCTCTCCCCCCATACTTCCGTGACCTGTGCCTCCATTTCCACTAATCGCTCCACTACTGTGTGCAGGTCGGTGCGGAGGATGTTCATGTCTATTGCCATGGCTTCGGTTTTGGCCTGAGGCTTCAATCGATGCCAGAATCTGGGCCCCTGAGGGGTCCATCGCAGGTTGTGTCGCCTCTCCAAGAGACTGTGATGTGGTGGTACCCGCTCCCTGTGCTGCGAACTGGTCAATCTTTGTCTCCTGGGTGACTCTGGTTTGTCCTTACCCATGCCACCGTGAGGGCCTGCAACTTTCTCTTCCTCAATATCTCCAGGATTCCTGGCGGAAGCGCTGTAGTTGTGGTCGCTCCCCAAACCTCAACCCTGTTGTGTGTCTAAAATGAATGCCACCAGTGGTGCCAGTCCAATTCTCCACAGGCAAGCTGTGTGAGGGACTCCAGGAGTGGCAACGGGGTGCAGCAGCACAGAGGATACAGAGTTCCCACCTCCTGGTATCACCTCCAGCTCTGATTTAAATCCACGGTCGTGGAGTTCAGATGCATGCGCAGGGATGGCGCCAGGCAGTCATGTGACTGTGGAGGCCATGCTTTTAGTTCAGAGCTAGTTAACAGAAAAAATCCTACAGGAGGAGAACGCCAGAATCAATGGCAGGTTGCAAGTCACACAGCCCACTCACCAGTCAATGGGACCGGCAACAGGAGTGTGGGTTCACATCCAGTCCAGTTCACCTCCACGCTGTCAAGGCTGACTGCCCGTTTACCCTCTCCTCTCGCTCCTCTGCACGACCATCAATCCCGGGGTGGGGCGATTAAACAATTGCTGGCAGCCTCTCGTTTGTGTGTCCAGCTGCATTTATTATACCCTCCAGGCTTACCCCTGCACATCACAAGGGGGGGGGTGTTCAGAGTCCACAGAACAGCTCCACCTCAAGCACCATGAGTCCACCAGGGCCACCACCGGATCCGTCCCCAGTCTCTCACTCGCCGATGTCGGGCATTGCCTGTCTACACAATTCAGGCCTCTGCATCCCACTTAGGCCCCTTGCATCAACCAGAGCGCACCGTTGTCGTGGCTCATCCCCGCCACGGCGTGTAGGTGTGCCTGCAATGTCCCGGGGATCAGCGGTCACAGTCTCTCTCGCACTCGGCCTCAGGAGGGGGGTAAATCAATGCAGCCGCCATGTTGGGTGGTCTCTCTGTGGTGAGGCTCCGTCCCAGGCTGCAGGTGCTGTCAGCAGGCTGGCCCCACCACTATCGGGGTATCGGCCGTCCCGCTCTACCGCCCACACTCCGTTCACCTCCTTGCGGCAGCTCCCCAGTTCCGCCCCACAGCTTCGGCAGGCCGCCTGGGCTCCGACAGAGAGGTAGTGACTCGTAGGCCTCTCCTCGGGTTGTGCATCAGCGTGTTGCAGACAGCTCCGGGGGTGTCACTATTTCCATGCCCCATGGCGATCAAGGTTTTCAGAGTCGAGGGGGCGACAGGAGGATGTAGTATGCCTGTGTCTGGGCTGGAGCTCTTTTAGTGCTACCGCCTGGCCATATTGTTGGCCACGCCCCCCAATCTTACCTATCATTAATAAAATTAATGGCCATGCTGATCCTATGGATCCCCCATAGGATAAATGAACAGCTGGATCCTATGGATGCCAAAGTTGAAAAGAAGAATCCTAAGAAGTTACAGTGCCTCGAGGTTACAGCGTATAGTGATAAGACTTCTCCTCACTGCAAATGTAGTATGGTGCACTAATCCCTTTCATGTTCTAGATCAGTGTTTGTGATTACAGTGTTAGCGGTTGTGTGCTAATCCCACCAAGGTTCTAGAGCAGTGATGATGGTGATTACAGTGTTAGCGGTTGTGTGCCAATCCCACCAAGGTTCTAGAGTAGTGATGACTGCGATTACAGTATTAGCGGTTGTGTGCCAATCCCACCAAGGTTCTAGAGCAGTGATGACTGTGATTACAGTGTTAGCGGTTGTGTGCCAATCCCACCAAGGTTCTAGAGCAGTGATGATGATGGTTACAGTGTTAGCGGTTGTGTGCTAATCCCACCAAGGTTCTAGAGCAGTGATGATGGTGATTACAGTGTTAGCGGTTGTGTGCTAATCCCACCAAGGTTCTAGAGCAGTGATGACTGCGATTACAGTGTTAGCGGTTGTGTGCCAATCCCACCAAGGTTCTAGAGCAGTGATGATGATGGTTACAGTGTTAGCGGTTGTGTGCTAATCCCACCAAGGTTCTAGAGCATTGATGATGGTGATTACAGTGTTAGCGGTTATGTGCTAATCTCACCAAGGTTCTAGAGCAGTGATGACTGCGATTACAGTGTTAGCAGTTGTGTGCCAATCCCACCAAGGTTCTAGAGCAGTGATGATGATGATTACAGTTAGCGGTTGTGTACTAATCCCACCAAGGTTCTAGAGCAGTGATGAAGGTGATTACAGTGTTGGCGGTTGTGTGCTAGTCCCACCAAGGTTCTAGAGCAGTGATGACTGCGATTACAGTGTTAGCGGTTGTGTGCCAATCCCACCAAGGTTCTAGAGCAGTGATGATGATGATTACAGTGTTAGCGGTTGTGTGCTAATCACACCAAGGTTCTAGAGCAGTGATGATGGTGATTAGAGTGTTAGCGGTTGTGTGCTAATCCCACCAAGGTTCTAGAGCAGTGATGATGCTGATTACAGTGTTAGCGGTTGTGTGCTAATCCCACCAAGGTTCTAGAGTGGTGATGAAGGTGATTACAGTGTTGGCGGTTGTGTGCTAATCACACCAAGGTTCTAGTCAGTTATGATGGTGATTACAGTGTTAGCAGTTGTGTGCTAATCCCACCAAGGTTCTAGAGCAGTGATGGTGATTACAGTGTTAGCGGTTGTGTGCTAATCCCACCAAGGTTCTAGAGCGGTGATGAAGGTGATTACAGTGCTGGCGGTTGTGTGCTAATCCCACCAAGGTTCTAGTCAGTGATGATGGTGATTACAGTGTTAGCGGTTGTGTGCTAATCCCACCAAGGTTCTTGAGCGGTGATGATGGTGATTACAATGTTGGCGGTTGTGTGCTAATCCTACCAAGGTTCTAGTCAGTGATGATGGTGATTACAGTGTTAGCGGTTGTGTGCTAATCCCACCAAGGTTCTAGAACGGTGATGATGGTGATTACAATGTTGGCGGTTGTGTGCTAATCCCACCAAGGTTCTAGAGCAGTGATGATGGTGATTACAGTGTTAGCGGTTGTGTGCCAATCCCTTCAAGGTTCTAGAGCAGTGATGATGATGATTACAGTGTTAGCGGTTGTGTGCTAATCCCACCAAGGTTCTAGAGCGGTGATGAAGGTGATTACAGTGTTGGCGGTTGTGTGCTAATCACACCAAGGTTCTATTCAGTTATGATGGTGATTACAGTGTTAATGTGCTAATCCCACCAAGGTTCTAGAGCAGTGATGATGATGATTACAGTGTTAGCGGTTGTGTGCTAATCCCACCAAGGTTCTAGAGCGGTGATGAAGGTGATTACAGTGTTGGCGGATGTGTGCTGATCACACCAAGGTTCTAGAGCAGTGATGATGGTGATTAGAGTGTTAGCGGTTGTGTGCTAATCCCTCCAAGGTTCTAGAGCAGTGATGATGCTGATTACAGTGTTAGCGGTTGTGTGCTAATCCCACCAAGTTTCTAGAGCGGTGATTACAGTGTTGGCGGTTGTGTGCTAATCCCACCAAGGTTCTAGTCAGTTATGATGGTGATTACAGTGTTAATGTGCTAATCCCACCAAGGTTCTAGAGCAGTGATGAAGGTGATTACAGTGTTGGCGGTTGTGTGCTAATCCCACCAAGGTTCTAGTCAGTGATGATGATGATTACAGTGTTAGCGGTTGTGTGCTAATCCCACCAAGGTTCTAGAGCGGTGATGAAGGTGATTACAGTGTTGGCGGTTGTGTGCTAATCACACCAAGGTTCTAGAGCAGTGATGATGGTGATTAGAGTGTTAGCGGTTGTGTGCTAATCCCACCAAGGTTCTAGAGCAGTGATGATGCTGATTACAGTGTTAGCGGTTGTGTGCTAATCCCACCAAGTTTCTAGAGCGGTGATGAAGGTGATTACAGTGTTGGCGGTTGTGTGCTAATCACACCAAGGTTCTAGTCAGTTATGATGGTGATTACAGTGTTAATGTGCTAATCCCACCAAGGTTCTAGAGCAGTGATGAAGGTGATTACAGTGTTGGCGGTTGTGTGCTAATCCCACCAAGGTTCTAATCAGTGATGATGGTGATTACAGTGTTAGCGGTTGTGTGCTAATCCCACCAAGGTTCTAGAGCGGTGATGATGGTGATTACAATGTTGGCGGTTGTGTGCTAATCCCACCAAGGTTCTAGTCAGTGATGAAGGTGATTACAGTGTTAGCGGTTGTGTGCTAATCCCACCAAGGTTCTAGAGCGGTGATGATGGTGATTACAATGTTGGCGGTTGTGTGCTAATCCCATCAAGGTTCTAGAGCAGTGATGATGATGAATACAGTGTTAGCGGCTGTGTGCCAATCCCTTCAATGTTCTAGAGCAGTGATGACGGTGATTACAGTGTTAGCGGTTGTGTGCTAATCCCTCCAAGGTTCTAGAGCAGTGATTGTGATTACAGTGTTAGCGGTTGTGTGCTAATCCCTCCAAGGTTCTAGAGTGGTGATGATGGTGATTACAGTGTTGGCGGTTGTGTGCTAATCCCACCGAGGTTCTAGAGCTGTGATGATGATGATTACAGTGTTAGCGGTTATGTGCCAATCCCTTCAAGGTTCTAGAGCAGTGATTGTGATTACAGTGTTAGCGGTTGTGTGCTAATCCCACCAAGGTTCTAGAGCAGTGATGATAGTGATTACAGTGTTAGGGGTTGTGTGCTAATCCCACCAAGGTTCTAGAGCAGTGATGATGGTGATTACAGTGTTACCGGTTGTGTGCTAATCCCTCTAAGGTTCTAGAGTGGTGATGATGGTGATTACAGTGTTAGCGGTTGTGTGCTAATCCCACCAAGGTTTTAGAGCAGTGATGATGGTGTTTACGGTGTTAGCGGTTGTGTGCTAATCCCACCAAGGTTTTAGAGCAGTGATGATGGTGATTACGGTGTTAGCGGTTGTGTGCTAATCCCACCAAGGTTCTAGAGCAGTGATGATTGTGATTACGGTGTTAGCGGTTGTGTGCTAATCCCACCAAAGTTCTAGAGCAGTGATGATTACAGTGTTAGCGGTTGTGTGCTAATCCCTCTAAGGTTCTAGAGTGGTGATGATGGTGATTACAGTGTTAGCAGTTGTGTGCTAATCCCACCAAGGTTCTAGAGCGGTGATGATGGTGATTACAGTGTTAGCGGTTGTGTGCTAATCCCACCAAGGTTCTAGAGCAGTGATGATGGTTGTTAGAACTCGGAGTCTCTAGTTGGCAATGGTATACACCTTTGTCCAAGTAGGGACCCTTCGTCTACGTCAGGGAAAGGGGATTACACTACTGGATAATCCCTGCTCACCCCCTTGGTAGCTTGGCACGAGCAGATAGGCTTATCTCAGAGGCAGTGTGTTAAGCATTTGTGAACACATACAGTAATACAGTGAAAACACTACAAACGGACACCACACCGGGATGTATAAAAATAAGTATTCTTTATATAGACTTATCACAAGACCACAAACGACAAAAATCCACAATACGATAATTCACGATGATAGAAGTAATTCAAAAATAGGCTCTTCAATTCAAATAGTCTCTAGCAACAGATAACCTCAACGGGAGTTATCGCAACAACGAAGCAAAAGTGTTCTCAAGGTACGGCACCGCCTGCGAGATGCGCAGCGTCGGGCCCGGAGTCAAAACAGACCCCCACAGAACAGTACCTGAAGAAAGTAAACAAAGACAGTTCACGGCATCAGGGAGATGCGATGTTGTTGGCGCGTTGCAGCGTCGGTGCCTTGCTTCGGGGGAAAGCGATGCGTCGTATTCCTGGATGCGTGTGCAGGCAGAGGAGGCGTCGGTCCTGACTGGAGAGGATGTGACGTTGCGGCGGCGCCGGCACCACAGGTCCTTACGATGTCGCTAGGGCGATGGATTCTTGGTCACCTTTGTCGATGATTGGCTCCGTGCAGATGTTGGTCTCGGAGTCGATACGGCACAGCAGCAGGCGTCGGTCTACGGTTCAAGTCGGAGCAGCGCTCACGACTTCGATGCAGATGGTGGCGACGTTCGCTGGCTTTAGTTGCAGAGTTCTTCTGTAGCGACTGAAACAGCAAGTTCCAGCAGCATGCAAACAGAAGGAGTGAAGTCTTTTGTATCCCTGAGACTTCAGACAGGAGGCAAGCTCGATTCAAGCCCTTGGAGTAATATTTTTCAAGATGATGAAGTTCCTTTCAAATGGTTCTTTCTCCTCTTCTCGGCAATGAAGACCCCACTGCAGGCCAACCCACTACAGCACACTGGCAGAGGGGCAGTACAACTCCTGCTGCTTCCTTCGGTGCTTCTCCTCGACAGAGGTTCGTCTTGTGTTCCCAGAAGTGATCTAAAGTTCTGGGGTCTGGACCCCAGTATTTATACCCATAAATCCTTAGTCCTCTGAAGGCAGAGGGTCCTGTACCTGGTCCAAACCGGTTTCGGGTGCATTCTGCCAGTGCGCACCTTCTTCCTTTGTCGGGGTGGGCCAGGGTCTTCAGACTCGCCACAGGAAGTGGAGCCAATGTTGTGGGAGATGGCCCAGCTCTATTCAGACCCAGGTGCTACTCCTCCCACCACTTTCAAGTCGATCAGCCTAGTGCTGACGCGCCCTGTCTCCTGGAGTCCCCCCAGCCCTGTCACTCACAAACCCAGACACACAATACACAAGCTAGCAGAAGCAGGCTCGATGGTTAGGTAAGAAAATACCGACTTTCTAAAAGTGTTTTTTTCAAACACAGAATGTTAAAACCAATTTCACTAAAAGATGCATTTTATCATTCTGAGTACAGGCATACTAAACTCAACTCTCTACCTAGTTCCCTGAGTCAGTTAGGATTATAAGATGTTATAATCAAACTGCCCATTCTGGCCTATGGGAACACGTAGCCTTGCAATAGTGAAAAACGCAATAGGTTGTAATTCACTATCAGGTCATGCCACACACATCAGGGCATGTCCTACCTTTTACGTACAACGCACCCTGCCCGTAGGCCTACCGTAGGTGTGGAGCAGATTAATTAATAACCTGCTGGTGCAGGGATCGCCACTTCGCCACGGGTTCTTATCAAATTGAGGAGGACTCGACACCGGAGCGAAGGCAAACCATGGATAGTTTATTCAATCATTCATGAATGGGTCTCCATCCGACAAGTACCATCAAGATACCCAAGGATAAAAGCACACTGAACGATGGTTACATGGGTTTATATAGGGAAAATCACAGACTAGGAACGCCCAGAGGTAAATAGAGCTTTGGGAAGAACACACAAATGAGACAATCGGTAAGAATCAACAACCTTGGTGCCTTGTGTAACTGTCGCGTTTTGAGGCTGCACAACAAGATAGGCTTATCTGAACAAACTTTATCTAAGGCTTTACCATTGTTTAAAACACACACGAAACCCACAGTGCAGACATCAGCTGTTCTTTTGTGCTGACTTTGCATGTTTACGCAGCCTACAATGTCTCAACTTTAGATTCGTGACCTAATGTTTATGCAGATGTGGTGTCAAGGATAGAGTCAGGCTGAAAACAGGTCAAAGGTGAGCATGGATGAAGCACAGCTGAATGAGAAAACGAGAGATTCAGATTTTAAGGTTTCACAGTCCTTCCTTTTCAGCTGTGCTGAATCTATTCTAAGGGATATATGTATTAATCATGTACATTAATATTCATTAGGTCATGGATTTCAGTGTGCATAATCATTTCTCTATTCAATTCATGAACATTGACTGGGGAGGGTTTAATACTACTACAGATATTTATACAAGTGGTGCATATCATAGGGGCACATTGAATGCAGCAGCAACAAGTGAGAAAGATGGCTCCTATGATTACTATTCCCGTTAACAATTTCCAACCCCAAGTGGAGATAAGTCCCCGTAACCAGTCAGACCAGGACCATGTTCCCTGGTCTTGATGTATTTCTGCAGCTATTTTATGTAATTTTGAAATGGCGTTATAGACAGAAGGGGCGTGGTCAGGTATGAACACACAACAGCTACTACCGATGATGCAGCATGCTCCACCACGATCAGCGAGCACTACATCAAGCACCATCCTATTTTGAAGAGTTACAATTCTTGTAATTTGGAGTTCTTCTGTAATATTTCCTAGAGCCATTGCTGTCTGATTAGTTACTGCTTCTACTACTCGGGTTAGGCATTTAATTTTTCTACTATTTAGGGCTGCACCAACAAAGAAGAAGAGTCCCAAATTAAAATCTACATATTGCTGCAAGGCTGTATCAGTCTGATCTACTTCATCACTATTTATGGTCCATTTGAACCTATTTAAAGAGATGTCATTAAATAATTTCAGGTCTTTGTGATAAGAGGCAGGTGCTAAAAACACAGGAGGAAGTAAGAAAGACACATAATAGATGCCAGACCAACTGACTGGTAGATGATAGTAAACCTTGCTACCACAGATAAAGTAAGTATTGTGTGAGGACAAGAAGCTGCTGTTATTTGTTCCAGTAATGTTTAGTACTGTTGTACAGTCTCTTTTTCCCACAGGAATACTGCCAATACTGCTCACAAAAAATTCTGCTCGGGCTCTGGTTACAGCGATAATAGGAGGCCCATTACCCTTAGCTGTTCGGGTGTTGGGGAAGACATATCTGGTGGAGGAATTCCCTCTGCGATACTCCTCCATTTCCCATACAGTTCCTTTGGCTTGGGGATCTCCTTCCTCATCGGGGTAACACACTCTGTTGAGCTGGGCGTTGAGTCCACCTACATCAGCAAAAACTTTGTGACTTATTTCAGAGGGCCACAATAATGCGAACCAGGCTCTACAGGAGCCATTATGTGAGAATGGCAAGGGGATAAAAGGCGTTCCTCCCTTCTTCTGGTGAGCTGGCATAATTCCACACACCCAGCAGTTGGTAGTGTTCGTAGCATTGTGGGTATGATGTAGCATCTGTATAAAAGTGTTATTGAGGTAGGACATCCGGTGCTTTTTCTCATGGTAGGGAAGAGTGTAATAAAAGTGTTCTGTGGGGACAGGAGTAGTAGGGGGCAATAGGTTTCGAGCCGGAATCACTTTCTCCATTGTCCAAAAAACTGCTGCCAAGATTATCAAGAGTATGATCAGAGTCACCATACACAGAGGCTTGTATTTGTTTCGCAACTGCATCTTAGATCCCAGTCTCTGCATGTCTCCTTCTCGGTATCGATACACCACAGGTCGGAGAGAGATCCAGGCAGCACTGAACACGTATCACAATCCCCTCTGAACCTAGTTCAGCCGATTCTGTGATCCCACCGTGTCGCAGCCGAACCGTTCCACTAATTGAAATCGGTCCTCCGGTATCTCTATCTGCTCCTTCCCTTCCTTGGTTGCAAATCGTACCTTGTTACTGAAGGCGTAGTTTGATCAGGAAACAAAGTATCTTCATTCAGAGGAGCAACACTTTTCTGAGTCTGCAAGATATCCTTCAGATCGTTTCTGCCTTCTGGCTGGAGAACAGTTGCTGGGATTCGTTTGCAGTGCCCTGCATGGATCCAGTGGCGTCTGTTGGTGACGCGGACAGCAGTTTGGGTTGCCAGCAGCACTTGCTCAATGTTTTTCCAGCGAGGTTCCAGATTCTTAGCACGCTGGAAGTTCTTAAGGAGCACAAAATCACCGGGTTGGAGACCATTGGCCGGACCCTGTGATTTGTCTGGAATAGCTTCACGCACCTGCTGATGAATACAGAAACACTTTTTCAGTCAAGTTTCTAAGATAGTCACTCAAAACAGGATACTGTATTTCTTTAATCATCACTTGAGGCGGAGAAAATCCACCAGTAGGGGTTGATATTCCCTTCCCAGGATTGTGCTGTAAGCAAATCATACAATTTTTAACTACATGCTCAGCCGTTTTCCGAATGAGTGGACTATCCCAGACTGGATTCAATTGGGAAATGATGTTTTTGGCACTAACGTGAGCAGGTCCATGAGCCATAGTCACAAAAGGTAATGCATAAGCATAGGGCAATTTCCATTTCAACATGACTTTTGATCTCCAACATCCCTCATCATCTAATTCTCCTTCCTTTTGCCATTCTGCCCTTTCCTGTTCAGTGGCTGACTGCTGTATGTCCTTAACTTCTGCATACAAGTTTTCCCATCTTTCAGCTTGGGATCGTAACACATACATTTTACTTGCGAGTGCACTTGCAGTCTCTCATGCAACTTCGTCAACAAAAGCATTTCCTTGTCCCACCTTGTCTGTAACTTTCTTGTGGGCACTACATTTGATAATGGCTACACTCTTTGGCAATGTCAAAGCAGTAAGAAGATTATTTACCAATTCACCATGTTGTATTTTAGAGCCATGGGAGGTTAGGAATCCCCGTTCCTTCCAGAGCTTGCCAAAGTCGTGTGCCACACCAAATGCATACTGACTATCTGTATAAATATTCACTCTTAATCCTTCACTAAGTTCACAAGCCCTCAAAAGCGCAATGAGTTCAGCTGCTTGTGCAGATTTTTGTGGGATGCGGGCTGTTTCTACCACAGTCTGCAGGGTGGTAATGGCATAAGATGCAGAGGTGGTGCCATCACGCAGTCTTAAACAAGACCCATCCACCCATAGTTCTCCCTCTGGGTCTAATAAAGGTGTATCCTTTAGATCTATTCTTCCCTTAGTCTGTTCTTCTGTTAGGAAAATGCAATCATGCAAATCATGCACTTGTGCAGCTGGCAAAGGTAGCAATGTAGCTGGGTTCAATGTCAAACATCTCTTGAGTGTGATATGAGGTGCCAAAAGTGTAAGTTCATATCCTGTGAGTCTAGCGCTAGTCAAGTGTTGTGTCTTAGTCTGATTCAGAAGTGCATCCACGGAATGTGGTACCATGACCATAAGCTTATTACTCAACACTATTCCCTCAGATTGGCGTATAGAAATCGCTGTGGCGGCAACCGCTCTTAGACAACCTGGGAGTCCTCTGGTTACTGGGTCTAATACAGCTGAGAAATAAGCACATGGACGATGCTTATTACCATATGGTTGTGTCAAAACTGACAATGCACATCCTTCTCTCTCGTGTACATATAATATGAAAGGCTTTGTATAGTCCGGAGTGCCTAACACTGGAGCAGAGCAAAGGGATGCACGGAGCTGCTGATATGCTTCCTGACATTCGAATGTCCATGGTAGAGGAGAGGGAGTGTCTTTAGTAACAAGGGACAAAAGAGGTTTGATAATTAGTGAGAAGTTGGGGATCCACTGTCTACAGTAGGAAGTAATAGCAATAAGTGCCCTGACTTCTTTTTGAGTACTTGGAATAGGAATTTTTAGGATAGTTTGAATCCTGTCTTTGGTCAGAGTGCGGCCTTCCTTAGACAAGAGGTGACCTAGATAAGTGACCTCAGACTGACAATATTGTAGCTTATTCTTAGAGACCTTATGTCCCTTAACAGCAAGATGATGCAATATAGAGAGAGTGGCTTCTTTACAATGCTCAACTGTGTCTGCGGCTAGCAGAATGTCATCGACATATTGCACAAGTGTAACTCCTAGTGCCTGACTATAAATGCTAGGACTTTCTGTATAGCCTTGTGGAGCTCTACAAAATCGGAATGAGCGGCCCCGTAATGAGAAACCAAAAAGATATCGGCTCTCCTCATGTATAGGAATAGAGAAGAAGGCATTCTTAAGGTCAATGACAGAGAATACAGTAGCTGTAAATGGAATTAATGTCAACAAAGTCGTAATATCTGAGACGACAGGATATTGAGGGATAACTATTTTATTGACTCCTCTCAAGTCAATCACAAATCTGTAAATCTTATCCCCTGTTCCATCACCCCGTTTTAGAATGGGGAGAATGGGACTATTGCATACATTAGAGGAAACTTCCTCAACAACTCCTGTACGTATCATGTCATCTATGATGGAAATCAATGCATCTTCACCTTCTTTTGATATTTTATATTGCAGGACCCTTGGTAAGGAAGCACCCTCCCGAACCTGTATGTATACTGGGGAAATGTCCATTCTTCCCACATCTGTGTCAGCAGTAGCCCAAACACATGCAGGGACAGAATCAAGATCCGAACATAAAGAAAAATTATATTGTTTAGGCAATATCTTTTTCCCAAAAATGACACGTACTCCAGATGGGGAACAATGTATAGTAGCATGGAAATATTTCAAAAGATCAAGTCCCATCAGATTATCTGGAGCATGTGGGGGAAGTAAAAGGGGGCTGTAGTGATGAAATTCTCAACCTGCAAAGGTAGTTTTTGGGACACAGGGCTAGGAGTTGGTGTTCCATCAAACCCTATCGATGTGATCACTTGGCCAGACAAGGGTGTCCCAGGGACCAGTTTCTGAGATATCGCACTACGTGTTGCCCCTGTATCCACTAAAAACTTTTGTTCCTGCCCAAGTATGGTTGCTGTTACATAGGGCCCTGACTGATCTACAGGTATCTCAACTGGTCCTTCTTGTCCTACGCTGTCCTAGGCGAAATGTGTTCCCACAGTTTCTTCTGATTCCCAATCATCCATAGAATATTGATTATTTCTTTGATCGAAATAATTTCCTGACCTATTCCTCTCTGGAGCTTGAACCTGCTGTGGCTGTTGTCGGGGAGCTAAAGTCCCTTGATTACTGTTCACCTGTCCCCTTCCTCTTCCACCAGCAGCTAAAACAGGACATTCAGAATGCCAATGTCCCTTCTCCTTGCAATAAGCACATTGATCTAGCCCTAGTGGGGTTTGTCTACGCGGTGGCCCTCCTGGAGGTGGTTGTCTATAATTCTGACCATAATTTTGACCACGGCCCCTACCTTGAGGTCCATAGGCCTGAACCATCATTACCTTAGTTTTCAATTCTTTTAATTTTTCTTCTTTTCGTTCTTGCTCAGTGGTCACCTGATTCTGATAATACTGAGCCATATCTAATATAGCTTTCGGGGTTACTGAAGCCCATGTGCTCTCTGAATTCTTTAAGCGAACAGATATTTCTGGGAGTAAATTCCCTACGAATCGGTCTACAAATAAATGTGCACCCGTAGGTGTAGATGTATCTTGTCCACTAAAATCATGGAATACTTCCTCAAAGCGAGTAAAGAAATCAGGGACAGCCTCTCCCTGCTTTTGTTTACAAGCAGTAAGGAGTGCCCAGTCTATTTTCCTAGCTGGAACCATCGTTTTTATATAAGTAAGTATGTTACCAGGCTGATCCAGTATAAGCTGACTAGGTTTCTGACCAGGTTTCCTATCCCTGTCAGCTGCTATTATGGCAGCCCAATCACCTCCCAAATCAACGGCATGATCCTGTTTCCGGGTAAGTCGCCACATATCTGGGGGCAGGATCATACCAAAAAACATATCAATATCTGCTAAGGTCATAATACAAGAATCAATGGCTGCCTGTACATCATCATAAAATCCTCTAGGATTTTTCCGTATGTCTGGTAAGGAGGCTTTTAAAGTGAGTACATCCGTCCTTTTCCAGGGCGTATATATCCAATTATACAAAAAATGGGCTCTAGCATCAGCACTATTTGGGTCATCATTGTCTGCATTCCCTCTTCCAGGAATGAACTGTGGCGCAGCTTCCCTCATAGGTCTTATTCGGGGAGAGGAAGAGAGTTCATCACGATATCCAATTATTGTTACTATGGCAGTGTTAATTCTGCTTACAGGAAAGGCTCCTATCTGACACTGTCTATTAATAGCTCTAACATCATCTGGGCCATTTCGTCCTGTAATCATCTCCCATTGAACCATAAGTTGATGTGAAAGCTTATTTATAAGACAAAGAAGCTCGCCCTCAGAGAAATCTTGTATCTGATCTATCATTTCTCCTACCTCCATTTCTAAATCACTTAACCAATTTAACACCATCAATCTTATCGCGTCCTGACGTGATTGAGATACAGTAGAGGGAAGAACTCGAGGAGTCAGGACAGATCCAGGAAGCACAGAATCAGTAGACATTTCAAATGCAATGGACTGAGGTGGAGGCGCAGAGGCTTGGGGTGAGGGTGCAGTGGCCTGGTTTGGAGGGGGTAAGGAATGTACCGGTACTGGTTGCAAAATAGGGAGCTGGACAACCGGGGGCAAAGGAGTTGGAACCGGGGGTACAGGGGGAACAACATTCGGTGGTCCTGGGGGAAGAGGTGTTAAAGGTACATATGGGGGTGGGGGTCGTTCTATCAACAACCCATCAATATCTGAATCCACATGTTCTTGGTGGACCTGAACTGCTACAGTTGGTCTAACTATATATTCCTTAGATGTTAATAATCTATGCTCTCTATCTAAACATTCCTTTTTCTCCTGAACTTCCTTATCCTTCAATTCCTTATACTTTTGATACTCTGTCTTCCTTTCCTGTTTCCTTTGTATCTTTTCTGCCTTGAGCTGCCGCTCCTTCACTTCTTTCCTCCACATACGCAAACTGTCAAACATAGCCGGCCTAACTTTCTTTAAAAACAATCGTTTCTCTAGATACTCGAGTTTGTGAGGGTCCATAGTTCCCTCTAATGGCCATTGTAACTGGGGATCCCCTTTTGTATATTTGTTCCATAATGCATTATACATGATGGGACAAATACCATATTTGATGTACATCTCAAAATTCGGCGTACCTTCTGGTGGCGCCGGCTGACTTGCTTCCAACATGCTCTGCTTATCGCAGCAGCAACGATAAAACTTCCAAAGGGTGCTAAACACAGGCATGTTATATAAGATAAAAAAAACTTATAAACAGAGAGAAATAAAAAAATATTCTCACATTACCTGTAAGAAAAAATGTTAGTCAAAACAAATAGCAAGTCTCAAAACAAAGCCTAGGTTTCAAAATTCAAAACAGAGTCTGAACGGATTACCAAATTCCGACCAGATTACCAATCAAATGCCAAATCAAGACAAATACCAAGTCAATGCAAAAATCAAACAGATCCTAACCAAAGGAACAAATGAACCGGTTCAATACAGATTTACCTCATGCGTAGTCTTCGACTCACACCTGTCGATCCTCCCTGATCCAAAGAAAATCACCGACCGAAGACCCCAGTATAGGACAGCAGCCGCCAGGAAGATCAGAGTCGGAGAGCTGAAAAATCACCTTGGACCATGAGCAACACTAGTCTCTTCAGGTGGGGCGCCCCTCAGTGAAGTTCATCTTACCGACCCGATCTCCTCTCCTGGTCCAACTGCAAGCCTTTGATGGGGCCCCGCGTTCGAACGCCAATTTGTGGAGCAGATTAATTCATAACCTGCTGGTGCAGGGATCACCACTTCGCCACGGGTTCTTATCAAATTGAGGAGGACTCGACACTGGAGCGAAGGCAAACCATGGATAGTTTATTCAATCATTCATGAATGGGTCTCCATCCGTCAAGTACCATCAAGATACCCAAGGATAAAAGCACACTGAACGATGATTACATGGGTTTATATAGGGAAAATCACAGACTAGGAACGCCCAGAGGTAAATAGAGCTTTGGGAAGAACACACAAATGAGACAATCGGTAAGAATCAACAACCTTGGTGCCTTGTGTAACTGTCGCGTTTTGAGGCTGCACAACAAGATAGGCTTATCTGAACAAACTTTATCTAAGGCTTTACCATTGTTTAAAACATACACGAAACCCACAGTGCAGACATCAGCTGTTCTTTTGTGCTGACTTTGCATGTTTACGCAGCCTACAATGTCTCAACTTTAGATTCGTGACCTAATGTTTATGCAGATGTGGTGTCAAGGATAGAGTCAGGCTGAAAACAGGTCAAAGGTGAGCATGGATGAAGCACAGCTGAATGAGAAAACGAGAGATTCAGATTTTAAGGTTTCACATAGGGGTGACTGATATGCAGAAAAGAAGGTTCAAGGACCGGCGAGTGGGTGCACTCGCTGAGTCGACACAGCAGTCCCAGACTGCGTATGGGCTCTGCGATGGCAGGCCCGAGTTACACTTTACGGGCTGCTTCAGTGGGTGGCACAATCGGTGCTGCAAGCCCACCAGCAGCATTCGATTTACAAGCCCCGGGCACACGCGGTGCACGATACTATGGTCTGACAGTAAATCAAATAAGTCAATCATGGAGTCACTAATCAAAACATCAATTCAACATAGGGAGCACTTGCACCATGGCACTGAATAGCAGTGACACAGTGCCCAAAGCATCTAAACCAGCAAAACATATCGAAAACAGAGGAGGCAATCCGTCAAAAATGGAAGGGAGACTTACGCCAATGGTACCAGGTCTAACAATGGTGATTACAGTGTTAGCGGTTGTGTGCTAATCCCACCAAGGTTCTAGAGCAGTGATGATGGTGATTACAGTGTTAGTGGTTGTGTGCTAATCCCACCAAGGTTCTAGAGCAGTGATGATGGTGATTACAGTGTTAGCGGTTGTGTGCTAATCCCACAAAGGTTCTAGAGCAGTGATGATGGTGATTACAGTGTTAGCGGTTGTGTGCTAATCCCACCACGGTTCTAGAGCAGTGATGATGGTGATTACAGTGTTAGGGGTTGTGTGCTAATCCCACCACGGTTCTAGAGCAGTGATGATGGTGATTACAGTGTTAGCGGTTGTGTGCTAATCCCTCCAAGGTTCTAGAGCAGTGATGATGGTGATTACTGGGTTAGTGGTTGTGTGCTAATCCCACCAAGGTTCTAGAGCAGTGATGATGGTGATTACTGGGTTAGTGGTTGTGTGCTAATCCCACCAAGGTTCTAGAGCAGTGATGATGGTGATTACAGTGTTAGCGGTTGTGTGCTAATCCCACCCTAGAGCAGTGATGATGGTGATTACAGTGTTAGCGGTTGTGTGCTGATCCCACCAAAGTTCTAGAGCAAAGACGACTGTGATTACAGTGTTAGCGGTTGTGTGCTAATACCACCAAGGTTCTAGAGCAGTGATGATGGTGATTACAGTGTTAGCGGTTGTGTGCTAATCCCACCAAGGTTCTAGAGCAGTGATGATGGTGATTACTGGGTTAGTGGTTGTGTGCTAATCCCACCAAGGTTCTAGAGCAGTGATGATGGTGATTACAGTGTTAGCGGTTGTGTGCTAATCCCACCCTAGAGCAGTGATGATGGTGATTACTGGGTTAGTGGTTGTGTGCTAATCCCACCAAGGTTGTAGAGCAGTGATGATGGTGATTACAGTGTTAGCGGTTGTGTGCTAATCCCACCCTAGAGCAGTGATGATGGTGATTACAGTGTTAGCGGTTGTGTGCTGATCCCACCAAAGTTCTAGAGCAAAGACGACTGTGATTACAGTGTTAGCGGTTGTGTGCTAATACCACCAAGGTTCTAGAGCAGTGATGATGGTGATTACAGTGTTAGCGGTTGTGTGCTAATCCCACCAAGGTTCTAGAGCAGTGATGATGGTGATTACAGTGTTAGCGGTTGTGTGCTGATCCCACCAAAGTTCTAGAGCAAAGACGACTGTGATTACAGTGTTAGCGGTTGTGTGCTAATCCCACCAAAGTTCCAGAGCAGTGATGATGGTGATTACAGTGTTAGCGGTTGTGTGCTAATCCCACCAAGGTTCTAGAGCAGTGATGATGGTGATTACACTGTTAGCGGTTGTGTGCTAATCCCACCAAGGTTCTAGAGCAGTGATGACTGTGATTACAGTGTTAGCGGTTGTGTGCTGATCCCACCAAAGTTCTAGAGCAGTGATGACGGTGATTACAGTGTTAGCGGTTGTGTGCTAATCCCACCAAGGTTCTAGAGCAGTGATGATGGTGATTACAGTGTTAGCGGTTGTGTGCTAATCCCACCAAGGTTCTAGAGCAGTGATGACTGTGATTACAGTGTTAGCGGTTGTGTGCTAATCCCACCAAGGTTCTAGAGCAGTGATGACGTGATTACAGTGTTAGCGGTTGTGTGCCAATCCCACCAAGGTTCTAGAGCAGTGATGGCTGTGATTACAGTGTTAGCGGTTGTGTGCTAATCCCACCAAGGTTCTAGAGCAGTGATGATGGTGATTACAGTGTTAGCAGTTGTGTGCTAAACCCACCAAGGTTCTAGAGCAGTGATGATGGTGATTACAGTGTTAGCGGTTGTGTGCCAATCCCACCAAGGTTCTAGAGCAGTAATGATAATGATTACAGTGTTAGCAGTTGTGTGCTAATCCCACCAAGGTTCTAGAGCAGTGATGATGGTGATTACAGTGTTAGCGGTTGTGCGCTAATCCCACCAACGTTCTAGAGCAGTGATGATGGTGATTACAGTGTTAGCGGTTGTGTGCTAATCCCACCAAAGTTCTAGAGCAGTGATGATAATGATTACAGTGTTAGCAGTTGTGTGCTAATCCCACCAAGGTTCTAGAGCAGTGATGATCATGATACAGTTTTAGCGGTTGTGTGCTAATCCCACCTAGGTACTAGAGCAGTGATGACTGTGATTACAGTGTTAGCGGTTGTGTGCTAATCCCACAAAGGTTCTAGAGCAGTGATGACTGTGATTACAGTGGCAGTGATTGTGTGCCTGTCTGCCTCTGTAGTGAGGGTGTGTGGGCAGAGATCTCCCAAAGTTCTGCGGCTTTCGATCATTCATCATTGCTGTTCATAAAATAGATATTTTCCACTTTGATGGTGAGCAGTGAAACAACCTGAGCAGGATGAAAGGATGAGTTTGCCTTGCTGGATTCACAGTTGTGTCTTACAAGTCAAACAGCACTTACCTCACTGAGCCCTCTTGTAAACTCAGGGATATATTTTTAGAGGGGTTTGTGCTCTAAAGTTCTAGAGCAGCGATGATGGAGTTTGCAGTAACAGAGGTTGTGTACTAATCCTTTCAAGGTTTTAGAGGAATGGTTTACATTTTTTTGTCCTCATATCACCATCCCGCTAAGTAAGCTGTGAGCCAAGACACCACCACCCGAAGTCTCCAGCGTATGTGTCTACTGAATATTTCTTACAGTTCTGCCCTTTTGTAGGAAGGAGAACTGCCCATTTCTTAGCAAGATAGAGGTGTAATCATAGGACGTTATGATTTACTTTGCCATATCACAAAGGGACGCCATCTTTCCTCTACTGAGGCCGACTTGCGGTCCAAGTCCAGTCTACTGTCATCTCTTACAGATCCGAGCCATTCTGATACCTTTGGTGGGCAGGGAGGAATCCATTTCTTACAGATTTCCTTTCTTGCTAGCGATATCACAAAAAATATGAGCGAGGCCTGATTGGAGTTTAACTCGTCCCAGTACGGGCACAAGTCCATCCCAAATAGGATCAGGCAGGGGCTTACCTTAACTTCGCAGCCAATAATTTCTCAAAACACCTGACTTACCTACCCCTAGAAGAAGGCCAATAACGGGCAGTCCACGAACATGCGTATATCACCCGCCTCTGTGTCACCGCACTTCATATATTTTGATGGTTCCAATGTGATCTTAGCCAACTTCGTTGGTGACCAATAAGGTCTATGGAGAGTAAACAAATGTCTCTTTTTAAGTGGCGTTGGTTTGATCAGAGTGTATAACAGATTTAAAGATACTTGCTATAATTGCTCTTTAGCCAGCGGCAGAAGATCCTTTTCCCAGTGCAGGGATGGAACTCCCATTTTCTCATCTGTTGCGGAAATAAATACCCAATACCACTGGGAAACCTCTTTTTTAGGTTGTTGCTTAGCCCTTATCCACTCGAGAAAATCCTCCTGCACCGAAAAGCTCACCTCTGACTAAGTTTGGGATGACCACCAAGAACAAAGCTGCAGGCATTTACATTTTGAAAGCCCCCCTTCAAAAGTTCAGAGAGCTCTTGTAGTGTCACCCCAGGTGGAAAAGTTGCTATGCTGGAGAGGGTAACTAAGTTTATCTTTAAGTCACTTGGGGGTTCCAGGAGAGCCCCAAATTGGTGCCAGGTCCGCATAGTAATCTATCCCGAGAATTTTCCTAAAGGATTCCCACACCCTCAGGGCTGTTAAGAGTACCTGTAACCTACCTTGTTTAAAAACTTCGGGTCCCCAAACTTAAACAAAAAACGTTTTCAGGCCTAAATGCTTCAACATAGCTCTATACAATTGACCCATGTAGGAATTTTCTAGCTCTCCAGCCAAGAGCCAGGAATTTTTGAACTGGAAAGCATAACAGTAGGCTTGAAAATCCGGAAGAGCCAGCCCCCCTTGCTTCAGTCTCATCCGGAGATACTTTCATGAGATCCTTGCTCCCCTGGATGCCCATATAAAGCTGCCGACCCTCCCTTGCTTCAGTCTCCTCCTTCTTTCATGAGATCCTGGCTCCCCTGGATGCCCATATAAAGCTGCCGACCCTCCCTTGCTTCAGTCTCCTCCGGAGCTTCTTTCGTGAGATCCTGGCTCCCCTGGATGCCCATATGAAGCTGCCGACCCTCCCTTGCTTCAGTCTCCTCCTTCTTTCATGAGATCCTGGCTCCCCTCGATGCCCATATAAAGCTGCTGACCCTCGCTTGCAATTTTTGCAAAAGCTTTTTGGGGAAAGGAAGGGGTTTAGTGTTAAACAAGACGATCACCTTAGAGCCAGCATCTTAATGAAGTTCACCCTCCCATAGATACCGAGGGGCAGATTTTCCCTCCATCTTGTAAGTAGAGCATCTATATCACGGTGTTGCTTGAACATGAAATACCTTTGAAAAACAAGAGACAAGAGACGTTTGGCAAAACAGGAACAGTTTGTTTAATTAAACATAGCGGCCGGGAGAACAGTTACAAGCACAGGGTCTGAGGACTGTCTCAAATTACAATCGATCTGTAGCATTCATATATACAATTCATTATAGGCAATAAAATGTTTCTGGAGATCCTTGTAGGGAGAGAAATGAAGTTGCTGCCTCTAGAGTCATAAATTAATTTTAATGGATAATCCAGGTGGGCCTCGACCTTGCATGGACAAAACGCGGCCAGTGGTTAAAGTGTCCAGATGTCTGGCACGGGGAGCACGTGATCACTGCGTGTGCTGTGATCTGATTTGCTCTATGTTCCTAACTCATGTGGCATCTGACTTTATGGTATTTTTGGAGCGCGCGTACCCCCTCCAGCCATGCGTGCTTTATTGGGGCCAATCTCCCTTAACCATTGTAGTGTCACTTCACTAATCTGTGGGATTGATCTCAGGTTTCCCCTCCATGCATTTGTCTGCCGGCTACGTGCCACCCCACCTGTGGCCTGTCAATCACTAACCTTGGGCCTAGGTCTCGGTGCTTGCCAGTCTACGTATTTGCGAGTCGGGGTTGATGCGGCGTTCACAAAGGGTGAATTTGTTAATAAGGACATGATTTTGTTCACATGAATGAATGTATCATTTGTCATATCAGCATCGATTTGTTCCAAATTAACAATGGCATACCTTAGTTAAGTTTACATCCGGTATTGCCTCCAAACTCTGAGTTACCATGCTCCCATGGTTCCTAATCTGGTTTCTGGTTTGAAGCCCTACCTTCGCTTTAGCCCATGTCATAATCTCTGTCTTCCCCTTATTGATTAGATATCCTGACAGACTCCCAAATCTCTGGCATGCATCTCAAGCTGTGGAACAGAGAGCTCTGGGTTCGATGTATACAGAACTGTCATCAGCATACAGTGCTATTCTGGTGGTAACCCTGCAGCTTCAAAGGGAAGAATGGTCTAATGCTGCCGAATCATCTGCGAAAAGGGCTCAATATATACACGTAACAGAATTGGCGACAAAGGACACCGCTGCCTAGTTCCCCTGGATATCTGAAACGAAGCTGTAAGTTCGCCATCCAAAATCTTAACTGCCGGCACCTTATATAGCATTTGCACAACTTCAGTAACATTGCTGCTGAAACCATAATCCTGCAATACCTCCCAACGATAGACCCAATTAACCCTATCAAATGCATTAGCAGCATCAATTCTTGCGATTGTTAACAGGAGATTAGAGGCCTCGGCCGTATCATTCGAAGCGATAAGTCATTGGGTTGATTCTTACAGCTTCCTTCCAGGCACAAACCCCTGTGATCATAATGGATCAACGTTTGAATGACATCTGACAAACTCTTAGCCAAGATTCCTGTAATCATTTTGTAATCACAGTTCAACTAAGATATAGGTCTGTAGGAATCTGCTAACCTAGCATCTTTACCCGGCTTAAGGATCATAACTACAGTTGCATCATATTAGGAAGGTGGAATTTAACAGCCTTCCAGAGATGTCTCATTAAAATAAGATACCCAGAAAGAGACCAAAGAGTTTAACAATTTTTATAGAATTCAGGTGGGATTCCATCTGGGCCTGCTGCCTTCCCTTTACTGAGCCTCCTAATGTTCCCTTATCTCTCCCTCTGTGATCCCCTCTGGGCCTGCTGCTTTCCCTTTACTATCCCTCCTAACCTGTTCCCTTTTCTCTCCCTCTGTGATCCCCTCTGGGCCTCCTGCTGCTTTCCCTTTACTGAGCCTCCTAACCTGTTCCCTTATCTCTCCCTCTGTGATCCCCTCTGGGCTCTGCTGCTTTCCCTTTACTGAGCCTCCTAACCTGTTCCCTTATCTCTCCCTCTGTGATCCCCTCTGGGCTCTGCTGCTTTCCCTTTACTATCCCTCCTAACCTGTTCCCTTATCTCTCCCTCTGTGATCCCCTCCGGGCTCTGCTGCTTTCCCCTTACTGAGCCTCCTAACCTGTTCCCTTATCTCTCCCTCTGTGATCCCCTCTGGGCTCTGCTGCTTTCCCTTTACTGAGCCTCCTAACCTGTTCCCTTATCTCTCCATCTGTGATCCCGTCTGGGCTCTGCTGCTTTCCCTTTACTATCCCTCCTAACCTGTTCCCTTATCTCTCCCTCTGTGATCCTCTCTGGGCTCTGCTGCTTTCCCTTTACTATCCCTCCTAACCTGTTCCCTTATCTCTCCCTCTGTGATCCCCTCTGGCCCTGCTGCTTTCCCTTTACTATCCCTCCTCACCTGTCCCCTTATCTCTCCCTCTGTGATCCCCTCTGGCTCTGCTGCTTTCCCTTTACTATCCCTCCTCACCTGTCCCCTTATCTCTCCCTCTGTGATCCCCTCTGGGCTGCTGCTTTCCCTTTACTGAGCCTCCTAACCTGTTCCCTTATCTCTCCCTCTGTGATCCTCTCTGGGCTCTGCTGCTTTCCCTTTACTATCCCTCCTAACCTGTTCCCTTATCTCTCCCTCTGTGATCCCCTCTGGCTCTGCTGCTTTCCCTTTACTATCCCTCCTCACCTGTCCCCTTATCTCTCCCTCTGTGATCCCCTCTGGCTCTGCTGCTTTCCCTTTACTATCCCTCCTCACCTGTCCCCTTATCTCTCCCTCTGTGATCCCCTCTGGGCTCTGCTGCTTTCCCTTTACTGAGCCTCCTTACCTGTTCCCTTATCTCTCCCTCTGTGATCCCCTCTGGGCTCTGCTGCTTTCCCTTTATTGAGCCTCCTAACCTGTTCCCTTATCTCTCCCTCTGTGATCCCCTCTGGGCTCTGCTGCTTTCCCTTTACTGAGCCTCCTAACCTGTTCCCTTATCTCTCCCTCTGTGATCCCGTCTGGGCCTGCTACTTTCCCTTTACTGAGCCTCCAAACCTGTTCCCTTATCTCTCCCTCTGTGATCCCCTCTGCGCCTGCTGCTTTCCCTTTACTGAGCCTCCTAACCTGTTCCCTTATCTCTCCCTCTGTGATCCCCTCTGGGCTCTGCTGCTTTCCCTTTACTGAGCCTCCTAACCTGTTCCCTTATCTCTCCCTCTGTGATCCCCTCTGGCTCTGCTGCCTTCCCTTTACTGAGCCTCCTAACCTGTTCCCTCTCTCCCTCTGTGATCCCCTCTGGCTCTGCTGCTTTCCCTTTACTGAGCCTCCTAACCTGTTCCCTTATCTCTCCCTCTGTGATCCTTCCCCTATGGCCTAAAATCTGCTGTTCCGTACGACGTGGGAGTTTTTGTTTTGCAACCAGTTTTTCATTACTAAGCGGTCTGGGTTCAAATCTTAATTATATATCCCACTAAAGCTACCCAACATCTTGGTTGTAGAGGAATGGTAACAAGGTTTACACTGGCACAGATTGGATGTGACAATGTTGTGTTGTGGGTGCTGGCAGGAATTCACATGGACCTCCGGTAAGAAGGTATTTATTAAGTATATACACGAGACTCCACCAGGAGCAGATGTAACCTGTTAGTCAGCCCTGCTCTCACTGAGCTAACCGCCGCTCCTAGAAGACCCAAGCTGTGGCACTCTGTGGCATCACATGAAGCACGCTCGTCTCACTGAGCTATCTGCCTTAGAACACCCACATCCTGGCATAAGATATTAAAGGTACTTTTGGATATCGTTAGAGCTTTGACTGTTGTGTATGAACAGTAACTCACACTGAGCTCTAGTCCGCAGGCGCTGCTCTTAATACTGAATCTTATTTCAAATACAGGTCTTATGTGATGTTCATCCTTTGTTCCTGTAGCTGTCATTGCTCTTTAATACAAAGATGATGTGTGTGTTATTACAGGTGCAATAATGTGAAGATTCAGAGCCCAGAGGTGGTGAAGATTTATAAAGGTAAATATCATTGTGAGGATTAGCTCTGTATGCTACTGTTCATGAAAATGATATGGTATGGTGTGGTATGGTGTGGTGTGCTGTGGTATGGTGTAGTGTGCTATGGTATGGTGTAGTGTGGTGGGCTATGGTATGGTGTGGTGTGGTGTGCTATGGTATGGTGTGGTATGCTATGGTATAATATGGTGTGGTGTGCTATGGTATGGTGTGGTGTTGTGTGGTATGGTGTGGTGGGCTATGGTATGGTGTGGTGTGCTATGGTATGGTGTGGTGTGGTATGGTATGTTGTGGTGTGGTATGCTGTGGTGTGGTGTGCTACGGAATGGTATGGTATGTATGGTATATTATGGGATGTTATGGTAGGATGGAGTTGGATCGGATGAGATGGTATGGACTGGTATGGTATGGAATGTTATGATATGTATGGTGTGGTGTACTATAGGGTGAGATCATGGTATAATATGGGATAGTGGTATGGGATGGTTTGGTAGGGTGGTAATGGATGGAATGGGATGGCGGTATGGTATTGTATGGCATTTAGTGGTAACGTGCACTCACGTCAGGGTACAGTTACTTGATTTGTCTCTAAACTTTGTCTTTTCCAGATTTTTCCAGATTTCTACTTATCTCTATTCTGTATATGTGCTGCTGCATTTCCTTTGTTTAAATCATTCTTCCCCTTGGACATTCATACTAAGTTTATCGGAAATTCAGATGCGGTAATTTCACATCTCACATTTATTTATTTATTTATGGGTTTTATATAGCGCCTGAATCACCCCCAAAGGGGTATCTCTGCGCTTCGGACCGTGCTGCTGGACAGGCTGACGAGCATTATCAGAACAGAGCAGTCTTAAGAAGCTTTCTAAATCGGAGATAGTCAGGACATTGTCTCAGGTAAATGGGGAGCTGGTTCCAATAAAGGGGAGCGAGGTAGGAAAAGGATTTCCCACCTAACCTTGATTTCCTGGTCCGTGGGACCAAGAGAAGCGATTTTGTTCCTGACCGGAGGGTCCTAGAAGGGACATAATGATTAAGTTTCTCGGCGATGTAGAGGGGGCTATTGTTATACAAGCCCTTGTGGACGGTGCAGCAGATTTTGAATTTAACCCGCTTGCGCACTGGAAGCCAATGAAGCTGTTGAAGGAGAGAAAGGGAGGCAGTTTTCGGGGGGGGCATTCGAGACAAGGCGCGCTGCGGTGTTCTGAACCACCTGCAATCTGCTAAGCGAGGACTCATTGGCTGAGACCAGGCGAGCATTGCAGTAGTCTAAGCGGCTTACTACCATTGTCTGAATGAGGGTTTTGCAAGTGGAATCTGGGAGGAAAGGAAAAACTCAGCATAACAAACCCAGCACGTAGAAGCAGAAGCCGGCAGTATAAGCGGCATGCTCCTTCATGGTCAAGGCCCGGTCTAGGCAAATGCCCAGGTTTTTAACAAGGGCCTTAGGGGCAGGGGGGTGCCGAGGGCTACCGGCCAACAGTCTGGTGTCCACAGCAAAGATGCCTCTCTGCAAAGCATAATCTCCGTCTTCCCTGAACAAAGGGGGTTGATTTATTAAATGAGAAGAGGAGCTGAGTGTCGATAGCAATGCATATGAAATGGGCGTAAAGCCACAGGTCCTGAGGTCCTGCAGACGCCTAGAGAAAACCTGGCGAAACCTGAAAACCACAGAAGCACGGAACAACCACAAGAGCACCCTAAAGGAATACCACCAGCGCATAAGAGACACCAAACGGACCTTCATAAGAGACAAAGTCCAGACCAACGTGACCAACGCCAAGGAACTGTTCAACGTCCTACAGCATTTCGCAAAACCCACCTGCGAAGCCACAAACGTCACACCTTCCCAGGAACTCTGCGACAAACTCAGCTCCTACTTCCATCTGAAGATCAAGGCCCTCTGCGACAACTTCAGCGAGCCAACGACGAACACCACCCCCCCCACCCACCGCCGCCGATGAGCCGACCATCACGGCCTGGGATCCCGCAACCATCGAACTCATCACCGCGACCATGAAGAAAACTCACTCAGGAGCCCCAAACGACCCCTGCCCACCGCACATATTCCACAGGGCCGCCACCGTCATCGCACCCGAACTAGCACGCACCATCAACGCCTCCCTCAGATCAGGCATCTGCCCAGACGACTGGAAACGGGCAGAGGTAAAGCCCCTCCTCAAGAAGCCAATGGCCGACCCTACCGACCTGAAAAACTACCGGCCCATCTCTCTCCTCCCCTTTGCGGCTAAAGTTACCGAGAGACTCGTAAACGCCCAGCTGACCGCCTTCATCGAAGAGCACTCCATCCTGGACGCCTCCCAGTCTGGATTCCGCAGCAACCACAGCACCGACACCGCCCTCCTCGCCGCCACCAACGACATCTGCATGCTACTGGATCAGGGACACACTGCGGCCCTCATCCTTCTAGACCTATCCGCTGCCTTCAACACCGTCTCACATAGCACGCTCGCAGGCAGACTTCACGACGCGGGAATACAAGGAGCCGCCCTCGACTGGATCCAATCCTTCCTCTCCGGCAGAACCCAGAGGATTTGACTCCCTCCCTTCCTCTCCAAACCCACAGAAATCAACGGCGGAGTACCCCAGGGATCATCACTCAGCCCCACGCTCTTCAACATCTACATGGCCCCCCTCGCCGCCATCGTCAGACAGCACGGGCTCAGCATCGTATCCTACGCCGACGACACCCAGCTCATCCTCTCACTCACGAAAAACCCCGAAGGCACCAGACTCCGCTTCCAGGAAGGAATGAAGAACGTGGCAGCCTGGATGAGTGACAGCTGCCTGAAGCTCAACTCAGAAAAGACCGAGGTCCTCATCCTTGGACACTGCACCGCCGCCTGGGACAACACCTGGTGGCCCGCCGCCCTCGGGAGCCCACCCACCCCAACAGACCACGCCCGGAACCTCGGCATCATCCTTGACTCCTCCCTCTCCATGAATCAACAAAACTCTTCTACACAAACTCCAAACTATCCAGAACTTCGCAGCCAGACTCGTCCTCGGGACACCACGTCACAAGCACATGACCCAACACCTACGAGGCCTCCACTGGCTCCCCGTCGAGAAGAGGGTCACCTTCAAACTCCTCACCCACGCCTACAAATCCCTCAACGACATTGGACCCAAATACCTCAACGAGAGAGTATCCTTCCACGTACCCAAGAGGAACCTCCACTCCGCTGACCTCGCCCTGGCAGAGGTTCCCCGCATCCGCAGAAACAGAACCGGCGGGAGAGCTTTCTCCTACAACGCAGCCAAAACCTGGAATGAGCTCCCGGTGAACATCAGACACTCCCCGACCCTGCACACGTTCAGGAAGGACCTCAAGACCTGGCTCTTCGACAGATCCGGAACCCCCGCCTCAGCACCTTGAGACCCTCACGGGTGAGTAGCGCGCTATATAAACCCTTGATTGATTGATTGAGGAGGTTGGCCAAGGGAGCAACATAGATGTTGAATAAGGTAGGGCTTAAACATGAGCCCTGGGGAACTCCCTTGGTCAGTTCCATCGTCTTTCACTGAAAAGGGCCTAAATTGATGGTCTGAGAATGGGAGGACAGGAAGCTCGTCATCCACTGAAGAGCAGGTCCTCTGAGTCCAATCTCCTCCAATCTCCTGAGCAATATGTGGTGGGAGACCAGGTCGAACGATGATACTGTTATGATACTGCTAGGCTTGACAACTGCGAGTAACTCAGTTACTGCAGTATTCTGGGACTATTGAATGGAAAATTACCTCAGAATTTGGTATTTACCACATAACACATTCTATTTTCCAGAGTTTTAGCACCAACAGGGGCCTAGCGCATGCATCTACACGGACCCAACGCATGCATCTACACTGACCTAACACGTGCGTCTACACTGACCTAGCATATGCACCTACACTGATCTAGCACATGCATCTACACTGACCTAACACGTGCGTCTACACTGATCTAACACGTTTGACTACACTGAGCTAGCATATGCACCTACACTGACCTAGCTCATAAACCAACACTGACCTAGCTCATAAACCAACACTGACCTAGCTCATGAACCTACTCTGACCTTGCTTGTGACCCTACACTGACCTAGCGCATGCACCTACACTGACTTATTGCACCCACACAGTTTATAAGATCTTCCCTCACAGTCTACACTCACAACTTGCACTCGCAGTTAGGCCCATCGCATCACGCACATCTGCACTCATGCCATGCACGCACACACACAACACAAGACCACAGTAGAGTACTGCTGCACTGATTTCTACAGATAATTCCTGAACACTATTTGTCATTTTCCTGCTACAATTTCTGTAATTTCTGCCAAAGTGGAATGTGTCCCCTGTAATATTTGGTTGAGTGGAACTGCATGTGCTAATACTGCATGTGGTTATGCTGCACATGGCAATACTGCATGTGGTAATACTGCATGTGGTCATACTGCATGTGGTAATCCTGCATGTGGTAATCCTGCATGTGGTAATCCTGCATGTGGTAATCCTGCATGTGTAATCCTGTACGTGGTAATACTGCATGTGGTAATACTGCATGTGGTAATCCTGCATGTGATAATACTAGACGTGGTAATACTGCACGTGGTAATACTGCACGTGGTAATGCTGCATGTGGTAATGCTGCACGTGGTAATGCTGCACGTGGTAATGCTGCATGTGGTAATGCTGCATGTGTTAATGCTGCATGTGACTATACTGCACGTGGCTATACTGCACGTGGCAATACTGCACGTGGTAATACTGCACGTGGTAATCCTGTATGTGGTAATACTGCATGTGATAATACTGCATGTGGTAATACTGCATGTGGTAATACTGCATGTGGTTATACTGCATGTGGTAATACTGCATGTGGTAATACTGCATGTGGTTATACTGCATGTGGTTATACTGCATGTGGTAATACTGCATGTGGTAATACTGCATGTGGTTATACTGCATGTGGTAATACTGCACATGGCTATACTGCATGTGGTAATACTGCATGTGGTAATACTGCATGTGGTTATGCTGCATGTGGTTATGCTACATGTGGTAATACTGCATGTGGGTTTGCTGCACATGGCTATACTGCATGTGGTAATACTGCACATGGTAATCCTGTACGTGGTAATACTGCATGTGGTAATACTGCATGTGGTAATCCTGCATGTGGCAATCCTGCATGTGGTAATACTGCATGTGGTAATCCTTTATGTGGTTATGCTGCATGTGGTAACCCTGCATGTGGTAACCCTGCATGTGGTAATACTGCACATGGCTATACTGCATGTGGTAATCCTGTATGTGGTAATCCTGTATGTGGTAATACTGCATGTGGTAATCCTTTATGTGGTTATGCTACATGTGATAATACTGCATGTGGTAACCCTGCATATGGTAATACTGCATGTGGTTATGCTTCACATGGCTATACTGCATGTGATAATACTGCATGTGGTAATCCTGTATGTGGTAATACTGCATGTGGTTATGCTTCACATGGCTATACTGCATGTGGTAATACTGCATGTGGTAATACTACGTGTGGTAATACTGTATGTGGTAATCCTGTATGTGGTAATACTGCATGTGGTTATGCTGCACATGGCTATACTGCATGTGGTGATCCTGCATGTTGTAATCCTGCATGTGGTAATACTGCAGGTGGTAATCCTGCATGTGGTTATGCTGTATGTGGTTATATTGCATGCGGTAATATTGGATGTGGCTATACTGCATGTGGTAATCCTGCATGTGGTAATCCTTTATGTGGTTATGCTGCATGTGGTAACCCTGCATGTGGTAATACTGCATGTGGTTATGCTTCACATGGCTATACTGCATGTGATAATATTGCATGTGGTAATCCTGTATGTGGTAATACTGCATGTGGTTATGCTTCACATGGCTATACTGCATGTGGTAATACTGCATGTGGTAATACTGAATATGGTAATACTGTATGTGGTAATACTGCATGTGGTTATGCTGCACATGGCTATACTGCATGTGGTGATCCTGCATGTGGTAATCCTGCATGTGGTAATCCTGCATGTGGTAATACTGCTTGTGGTTAAGCTGTATGTGGTTATATTGCATGCGGTAATATTGGATGTGGCTATACTGCATGTGGTAATACTGCTCGTGGTTATGTTAGATGTGACTAAACTGCATGTGGTAATACTGCATGTGGTAATCCTGCATGTGGTAATACTGTGTCACTTGGAATACCAGTTGGGCAGAATCTTCAATTTTTTTTCAAATTAGTGTTGACACAAAACTGGAAATAGGAATGTTTGGACTGTGGCTTCTGACAGGGTGTTGGAGTTCAGTGAGATATTCTGGCTCAGCCCCTGTAGTGGGTCTACAAGATACCTGGGTCTCGAATATGTCTGTAAATAATCAGACACCCAAATTGTAATCTTGCTTTGTTCCCACTGTAACTTTCTAACCCACAAATGATGTGCAGTGGTTTATTTCCCTAAATACTGGGATTTTTAAATAAATTTACTGGGAAAAGTGAAAACCCTCCCACACAACACTGTAGTCGTGACTTCACTAGAACTTAGCTCAGGCCTGGGACCGGCCCCTGATGGAAGTGAATCGGATTAAATGATCCTCTCTTTAGCTGCACTGACCTGCAGGTAGAAATGTTTATTCCCTCTCAGACATTCCGAAGGCTAGACAGGGGGCCTGGGAACATGGACCTGAGATTGGACAACCCAAGAGATGGGGCCCTGGGAACATGGACCCGAGATTGGACCTCCCAAGAGATGGGGCCCTGGGAACATGGACCCGAGATTGGACCTCCCAAGAGATGGGGCCCTGGGAACATGGACCCGAGATTGGACATCCCAAGAGATGGGGCCCTGGGAACATGGACCCGAGATTGGACATCCCAAGAGATGGGACCCTGGGAACATGGACCTGAGATTGGACATCCCAAGAGATGGGGCCCTGGGAACATGGACCCGAGATTGGACATCCCAAGAGATGGGGCCCTGGGAACATGGACCTGAGATTGGACATCCCAAGAGATGGGGCCCTCCGAACATGGACCTGAGATTGGACTTCCCAAGAGATGGGGCCCTGGGAACATGGACCTGAGATTGGACATCCCAAGAGATGGGGCCCTGCGAACATGGACCTGAGATTGGACATCCCAAGAGAGGGGGCCCTGGGAACATGGACCTGAGATTGGACATCCCAAGAGATGGGGCCCTGGGAACATGGACCTGAGATTGGACATCCCAAGAGATGGGGCCCTGGGAACATGGACCTGAGATTGGACCTCCCAAGAGATGGGGCCCTGGGAACATGGACCTGAGATTGGACATCCCAAGAGATGGGGCCCTGGGAACATGGACCTGAGATTGGACCTCCCAAGAGATGGGGCCCTGCGAACATGGACCTGAGATTGGACATCCCTAGAGATGGGGCCCTGGGAACATGGACCTGAGATTGGACATCCCAAGAGATGGGGCCCTGGGAACATGGACCTGAGATTGGACCTCCCAAGAGATGGGGCCCTGGGAACATGGACCTGAGATTGGACATCCCAAGAGATGGGGCCCTGCGAACATGGACCTGAGATTGGACATCCCAAGAGATGGACTAGTACAGTATACCTTGGAGTAGCTTTGTCACTCTATACCATCTAATGGAGTGTACTGACTAGTACAGTATACCTTCTACAGTACAATGCTGTGTACTGACTAGGATAGTAGACCTTCTAGTAGCTCTGTCACTCTGCCATATATTAGAGTGTACTGACTAGTACAGATTATCTTGGAGTAGTTCTGTCTCTCTGTACCTTCTAATGAAGTGTACTGACTAGTCCAGTATACCTTCTAGTAGCTCTGTCACTCTGTACTATTGAATGCAGTGTACTGACTCCTACAGTATACCTTCTAACAGCTCTGTCACTCTGTGTCATCCGATTCAGTCTATTGATTAATACATTACACCTTTGGGTTGGTCTGTCACTCTGTACCATCTAATACAATGTACTGAGTAGTACTGTATACCTTGGAGTAGCTCTGTCTCTCTGTATCATCTAATGCAGTGTACTGACTTACTTTATACCTTCTTTTTTTTTTAAATAATCTTTATTCATTTTATTTTAAATACCTGTCGATCCACCCCCTACCCGGACCCTCCGAGCCCCCACCTCAAACAGGTAAAACCTCATTGCATCAAACATAATTAATCAAGTGCAGTGCAATACATGACATCATTTCATAATTAAAATAAATATAAACTCCCAAGGATCTGTCAATCCGATACAATCCTGTTAAAGCGCAATTTGTGTGACGCCCATAAAAAATTCCTAAAGCGACGTGTAGATTTCCTCTTACAATATAAATGCCATTATTCAGCCAGAAAAAAGCACCGGGGAAAATAAATACATATACTCTATCATGTCCCGCTTCGACCTTGAATCCAAGTAATCAGGGGGTCCCAGATTTTCATGCCATTTCGGCGTAAGCGGCTCCCTTTCCGTTTATATACAGCTATTTCCAAACTACACGTTGCTAATAATCTGGCTAGCCATTGTTGAAAAGCAGGTGACCTAGAGTCCAGCCATTCGGAAGCAATACACACCCTTAAGACCGCCATAGATATAAAAATCAATTCATGAGCCTTCCCCATTCGATTTGCTTCAGAAATCCCTAACAATATTACATCCTTTGACAATATTATTTCAGTTTTTAACACTTCCGATAAAAAATCTGATATATCCTTGATTAATTTTTGCAATACGTTACAAGACGCAAAGATGTGAATGATATCAGCATTATAAAGTGCACAACGTGGACAGAATGTTCCCATTTCCACATCACCATTTTCCTATCTTGTCAGGTGTATAGTATAAAGAAAAACAGGCTATAAAATTGTGCTTGTAGCCTAGCGGACATTAAAATAGATTGTGACATCTCATACACATACAGGAAAGTCTCGGCTGAAACCCCCAATTTCAGCTGCCATCTTTGAGAACACTTGTCCAAATCATCGGGCATAGCAGCATTTATAAGGCCATAGATCTCCACGATAGAAGTTACTTTATCTTTAACTATACTTTCAATGGTTTCCACTCTCTCAAACTTGGCCCGTCCACTTCCTTTTCGTAAAAGAAAATCCTAAATCTGGAGAAACTTTAAAAAAATCCCACCAATCAAGAGTATATTCTTCTTTCATCTCATCAAAGGACCGGAGCCCTGAGGGGGGAGTAAAAACAGCCAATCTGATCTATTCCAGCCCTAATCCATTGATCCATATGCAAATCTCCAAAGCGCTCGGGAAGATTGCAATTATTAGATATAGGTGTATAAAAAGATAATCTACCAATTCCCAGGGTTCTACGTATAGCACTCCATACTGTAAAGGCACTAAAAAGATTTTTAAAGCGAACATTTTGTAATAACTGTTGTATTGTTGTCGCCAAAAACATCCTCCCGTCTCTCCCCCCAACATAAGTTCAAACGGAGAAGGAACCTGCATTCGTCCTGAGCAGCTCGCGACTATATATCAGTGTGGAGGCCCAAAAGTATAGTTTCAGGTTCGGGTGAGCCAAACCCCCCCCTGTCCCTTGGTAGGGTGAGAAACCTATGGGCTCGACGAGGTCACGAATATGCCCATATAGACCGGGAGAATATATTTTCTATTGCTTTAAACCATTGAGGAGTGCATTCTAAACAGATGGCCCTAAAAAGATATAAACATTTCGGGAAAAAGAGCATTTTTATCACATTACACCTACCCCCTATGGATAAATGTAGGTTATTTAACCTTGCGAGAGCTTTTTTAGTATTCTCCGTTAGAGGCTCCATATTGTCCTTGACCACATTATCCAACCTGGAGGTTATACTAATACGTGGCCTTTTCGACTACCCGGTTGTCTATCATCTTGACTTTATCATTAAGCACAACCTGCGTCTTATCTTGATTCAGAGCATATCCAGAGATATGCCCGAAGCGCTCCGCCTCATCTTCGATTACCTTTATGACAGAATTTGGATCTGATGTAACAAGGGCAATATCGTCTGCGTAGGCCAAGGTCTTAGTTGCCCAGTTCTGTGACCATATTGCCGGTATTAGCACATTATTTTCTAACCTGCGGATAAAAGGACCAATACACACTGCAAAGAAAAGTGGGGAGCTAGGGCATCCCTGCCTGTCCCCCGGGAAATTAAAACATTTTCAGAGAGTGTACCGTTCACCATTACTAACGCTGATGATTCGACATATAATGTTTTGACCGCTCGAATAAAACCATCCCTAATACCAATGCTAGACATGGCTGTCCATGGATATTGCCAGGAGACCCTATCAAAAGCTTTTTCTGCATCCAATTGGATAAGAGCCATAGGGTTTCCTGCAACATTGGTGATATCAAATAGTGCGATAACTCTCTGGACATGGTCAATTGTAGCTCTCCCGGGAACAAACTCATGTTGGTGCTCCGAGATAACCTTATGAATTATTGGTGCAAGTTGGATGGCCAATAACTTTGAATAGATTTTAGAGTAGCCGTTATTCAAGGTAATAGGACGGTAGGAGCTCAATTGTAAGGGAGATTTATTCTTTTTTAAGAAAAGCACAATTTTAGCCAAAGACCATGATCCCGGAGGCCGCCCACCATTGCAAATATGTACAAATAATTCATTTATAATTAATTTTAACGGACGGGAAAAAGTAGTATAGAATTTGGTCGGAATGCCGTCCATGCCAGCTGCCTTCTCTTTCGCCAAGCTGTTAATGTTCAGTAACATATCATCCCACTGAGGCGAGCTGTCTAAACTTTCCTGGATTCTTCCCAAAAATTTGAAAGTGGGACTGAATCGAGATATTCCTTGATATCACTCTGGTCCACCCCATTGTCAGCCGTATATAATGTTTGATAATACCTCCTAAATGCAGCCCTAATAAAATCTGGGTTGGTAATCCGCCCTAGCACAGGGTCATTAATTTCTCGGATTGTGTTAGATGTTATTTGCTGCCTGGTACGAACTGCCAAATGGGGACCAATCCGCTCGCTAAACTCATACACTGTTTCTTTTTGGGTTGTTGCTTTACTCATTGCTTTATCCGCCAGAATATCAATGATGGCGGCTTTAGCGATCGCCACCCGTCGTTGTTCTACCTCCAGATCCCGTCCCTCAGGTACAGCCCTTACCAAACCTTCCTCTGCCGCCCCTAAATTATCCTGAAGAGCCTTCATTGTTTGCTTGGCACATTTGTTAAGATTTAAGGAATACCGCAATGTTTCCCCCCTAATACCTGCTTTCAAAGCATCCCACACCACCTCGATTGATGTACTCCCCATATTATCCTCCACGAACATTGGGATCGATTGTCTCATGTGTATACAATATTCCTCATTTAGTAGCATTGATCTCTCAAATGTCCATGATCTTAAGTTTGGACTGGATAATTCCAATTCTAAATCGAGGACCAACGGGTTATGGTCTGATAGTACCCGCAGTAGCTTTTCTCTATGACATTTCGAGCTCAGCGTATTCGAAAGAAACATGTAGTCCAGTCTAGCATGAGTCGTATGCGGGTTAGAAAAATAAGTGTACCCTGGGTCGTTTGGTTTTATCAGGTGCCAGCAATCGATCAGACCATGGGTCTGGCATAGATTCCTTAATGCCTGAAACGCTTTTGGTTTCCTACCCGTATATCTCCATCTGGCCTCTAGAGACCAATCACTGGGTAAGTTAATATTATAGTCCCCGCACAGAATAAGTGGAAGAGGCCAATGAGCGAGTTCACTGGAGATAGTATCAAGTACACCAGGATCGTCACTATTACATCCATATACTGTACATAGTGTCAGTTTCTTACCATACTATATTGACATTCAGTAATCGCCCACCGGCCAAACTTATCAGAGCATGACCATGTGAATTAGATCCCGCCTCCTTTAGCCAATATAGCAACGCCCCGAACCCTGGCCCCCTGCGTTGTTGCACTAATCACTCTATACCACAGTGTTTTTAATACATGCAATTGTGATCCTTTGATACGTGTCTCTTGGAGGCAAATAATATTTGCCACAAACGCTTGTAACCCAACCGCTACCCTCTGCGACCTCTGAGACCACAGATGTTGATAGTTGCGATTCTAAGTCTGCCCATGTCGGCTTATAACATTAACCAGATTCTGGCACCACATCACTGTACAGCAATCCCACCGCACCGATCCCTCACTCTTTTCATCTAATGTGACAAATGTGATAAATGTGACAAAAAACACTATTGAACCAGCCCCTTTTATCACCTGTCTGAGGATCCCATTCCCCCACTCTTTCCCCACCCCCACCCTCGCCACAACCTAGGCAATCAGGCTCAACCATGAGCCTGCGTGAGGACGTCCGGACCACTCCTCTTCTCCCTCTACCTCTCTCCCCCACCCACCAGTGATCAAATATACATAAAAAAATACACCATAAAGAGGAATCTCCAGACTCTATCCAGCGCTTTCCCTAGAATGTTACAGACTTATTTTTTACCACCGATGGCCCCTGCTAAGATATCATCCAGTAGCTTCTGGGCTTGGATTTCAGAAGTTAAACTAAAATTCTGACCCTGAAAGACAACTTTCAGCCTAGCTGGATTTTGCAAAAATACTGCAGCCCCTGCTGTCTGGAGAGGGGTTTTAAGCTGTCTAAGCCGCCATCTCCTCTCAAAAGTAGCGTGTGCGAAATCTGGTTTGGCAAAAAAGGAGAAACCCTCAAAACTTCTTTCAGCATTAGGTCTGGCTAGGTCATACACAACCTGGCGTAACAAAAATTTCCAGAATAGACCAATATAGCATGGGGCAGCGCCCGCTCACTTGTGAGTGCCTTGCAGGTGATAAGGAAAATCGATGGACACATTGTACTTCCTTGTCCCAATCCCATTGAGAAAGTTCGGGTAGGGAACCTTTCAGCCGGGTTCAGAGTGAAGATGTCCACAATAGATCACATTTTTAGGTTACAACTATTACATTGGAAGACAGTGTGTATAGAGGGTGGCAGCCTCTAACTAATTTTTGTGGACCTAAAATCCGCATTTGACTTGGTGCCGAGGGACAAACTGTGGGCTATTTTATTGCACTTTGGGGCTCCACCTTACCTTTGCCACCAGCTGAAATGACTGCATGAAGGCAATTTTGCCCAAATTAAGTACGGCAAAAATGGTTAACTTACTGCCCCCATACCTGTAGACAGAGGTGTACGCCAAGGCTGCGTCTTGGCACAACCTTTTTTTGCATTTTTATTAATGGCCTAGTTGAGGCTTCGATGGCTGGGAAGGATATTGATGCCCCTAAGCTGGCGTACTGTGAAGTACCTGCCATGATGTTCGCCGACGACACCCTTCTGCTCTCAAAGTCACCTATGGGAATTCAGAGGGCCTTAGACAGCTTTTGTGTTTTTTGCAAAAATAGGGGGTTGGATATCAATTTTCCGAAAACCAAATACATGGTATTTAATGCAGGTAATAGTGTTCGGTCAAATCCTTGCCTAGATGGAAAACCCCTTGAGAGGGTGACCGTCTTTGAATATCTTGGAATCACGCTCAGTGAAAAAATGGACTGGGGTGCCCAAATCAAGAAAGCAAGCTTAAAGCTGGCCCAGACAACGGGGGGACTGACAAAGGTATACAGAAGTTGTATCCATAAATCTGTTGGGCCGGTGGTGGAAGTCTACAAAGCACAAGCTAGGGGTGCTGCCCTGTATGGGGCTGATATATGGGGTCATCGTCCATCTGGCTCTATAGAGAAAATTGAGAATTCCTTTGCCAGGCAATTGTTGGGTCTTCCCCCAAGCTCCCGTCTTACACCGTTTCGCATGGACCTTGGGATTAGTCCAATTGCAGACGATGCCGCTCTTAGACCACTTTTATTCTGGCGACGTCTGTGGAGTACCCTAGAACTGGCTGCATACAGGGAAGAGCTGAGCGAAGTGTTGAGCTTACAGGGTGCGAGCAAACTACCATGGCTGGCCTTCATCAAGAATACTTTTGCGGCCAGAGGAAGGGGTAATTTATGGAACAATGCAGAAGAAATCTGCCTGATAACATCTAGGAAGGACCTGATAGAGAGCTACATGGAGCACAAACATACCCGGATACAGGGGAGTTCTGCGACTGGCTCATTAATTGCAGTGTTTTTAGAGATAAAAAAGCAGTACAGATTAGAACCTCCCTGGACGATATCCAGTCGGCCCTTACCAAGAAGTTATACCTGCAGTTTAGGCATGGGGTGCTCCCGTTGCGTGCTTTCACAAATAAATGGGCGGGTTCATCCAGTTTGGGACGTCCGGCATGTAGCAATGCAGCGGAGACGGAATATCGTGTAATATTTTTCTGTCAAGGGTATAAGAAGGCGAGACACCGTTGGCTGTTACAGCTACGCAGAAATCTGGGAACTAAGCACTGTACTGAGATTTTTAGGATTTTGAAATATGACACCCACATGCCCATTGTGTATTCAATATCATGTTTTTATTCTCCATGTGGTGTGCATGTCGAGCTATCCTAAAGATGAGCCCATACGTTCTGCCTGATTATTTTATCATATCTGATCAACTGGGTTTGGTATTTTTAAATTAGCATTTTTTAAGCTTAAAATGTGCAAAGTTTGCATCTTGTACCTTTTTTATCTGTATATTCTTTTAAATTTGTGATCAAGTGACGGCTGAGATGTTAGCATCACGAACTTTGGTTTCTTGGAAATTTTGTTAAGGCCTAATATTGCTCATGTATTGCACACCCATTTTTATTGGTATTTTATGAAATAACAATGTAATGCACATGCACTTTATGAGTAACCCTACCCCTTATTTAGAGCAATGAGTTATTTTACCTTCATGAAAGGAAAATTCAATCGAATGGATTGTGTTTTATTTCTATCTGTGCTTTTATGGTCATACTGACCGAAATAAAGATTTCTCTCTCTCTCTCTCATATTAATTATAAATTTCCTTATGTCATTGCCCTCGCGCTTTTCGGGGATTCCTAGCATCCTTCGATTATTGTGGCGCTGGCGATTCTCATAATCCTCAAGTTTCCACATACCATCTTTCAGGGTGCTCTCCTGCGAGGTAGCCTGAACCTTCAGCGTGTCAACTGTATTTTCTAATGCCTCAGTACGTGTCTCTACCATATATAATCTCTCCGAGATATCAGTACAGATTTTCCCAGTCTTGCGTACGGATCCTTGGAGTGTTTTAGAGGCCAGCAGTGCTTGACGATTATCAGACTTGACATCATCCTGGAATAGTCGCAGGGATTGCAAGATTAAAGATAAGGAGGGTTCATCCCCCTTTCTATCGTTTGATTGCTCCATTTCACCCCCTGGATTCCCAATTGATAGTTTCCCTTTTCCATTTACATCTTCAGGGGGTAACAGTTGTGCAGCTGAATAATCCCAACCCAATTCCTCCTCAACCTCATTATCACCTGGGTTTTTCTTGAACTTTCTTCCCAGATGTCCGTTTGGGTTTCTTAGAGATGGCACCTTTCTCTTGTAGGCTACTATTACTTGAGGAAGAGCCTCCGCCATCGCTACTAGCAAATAGGCTGTTGTCAGATACCTCTGATTCCTCAGTTAGAGAAAAAATCTTTTCCAAAGAATCCGGGGATAAACAACCAGTCTCCATAGTTTTTCTTTGAGATTCGCTCCCTCTAGATGCGCCATGCTAACTTTTGCTTGTCATATCTGGTGTACTAACACTCTTCTCATCATTTGATTTCATGGTAGGTATATCGGGGGGGCAGTTATCATTACTTCCAGTCTCATCCGCCGGGCAGGTATGTGAAGGTGCTTCCAGAATAGTATTATCACAGTTTGCCAGCCAAGGGGTCGCACTTTTAGCTAGGGGATTCTCATTTTCCTCCTCTTGTATACCGGGTATTGCAGTATCTGTAGGGCTGTTCACAAAGTTACACACTTCCCCATTACCATCACCATTTCCTTGATTTTGGTGTCTTTCCTGCCCAGCCTTCTCCTTTTCGCTCATATCTAGGGGTAGAAACATGCTCGAGATGGAAGGTTGCGACCTCCCTACCTCTCCGGACGCCTGTAAGCATCAGGAAATTGTCTTTATGTGATGCTCTATTTTTTCCTTTTCCTGCTTTTCCTGTTTGTTCCCCTTACCAGCACGAGTGTCTCCCTTCCTGCCCTCCAATTTGGCATCTGTCCCTTTATGGCGTGATTGTATGGAGGTGGTAGCAGGGGCCGCCGTCCGTGGTTTCCCTTTTCCGCGAGCAGCCATCACCGCTAACTCTGCGGTCTGCGTTCCAGCCTGTGGAGCGTTGCTGTATCCAGGCTGTCAGCAGCATCCGCGTTAGAGCCTCCCAGCGGCCGAAGCAGGAGTCCGGTCATTCCCAGGCTCGAACGTGTCCAGAGCCCGCCTCGTTGTTCTGCCGGAGTGGGCCCACAGAGATCTCCGGTTAGACAATAGCCCCAGCACATAATCCGGTTTCACGGCACGGAGAAATATCCAGCGGGAGAGGAGAGAGGTGAGTGGTGGCCTCACTCAGACGCCATCTTGCCTCCTTCGTTCCAATAAAACTTCGGCGGTCCTATCTCGCGTTGCGTCGTCCTCGCAGGAAGCAGCCCTTACTTTATACCTTCTAGTATAAACCGAGAAGACCGTCAATGCACAACTAACGAGATTCATCGGAGAATACTCCATCTTCGACCCCTACCAGTCTGGATTCCGCAGCAACCACAGCACCGAGACCGCTCTACTCGTCGCCACAGACGACATCCACACCCTCCTCTGTAGTATCTAATATAGAGTACTGACCAGCAACGCCAGCCAGCCCACCATCTCCTCCTGGACCTTAGTCACCACCGAAGACACCACTTCAACCATGAAAGGCATCCACTCAGGTGCCCTTCCGGACCCCTGCTCGCAACACATCTACCACAGAGCCGCCACCACCATCTCTCCAGAACTATGACGCACCATCAACGCCACCTTCAAGACCGGCATCTTCCCCGACGACTGGAAATGCGCAGAAGTCAGACCCCTGCTCAAGAAGCCCTCAGCAGACCCCACGGACCTCAAGAACTACCGACCCATCTCCCTCCTCTCCTTCGCGGCCAAAATCATGAGAGTACCGTCAATGCACAACTAACGAGATTCATCGGAGAAAACTCCATCCTCGACCCCTCCCAATCCGGATTCCACAGCACCGAGACCGCTCTACTTGCCGCCACAGATGACATCCGCACCCTCCTCGACCAAGGACACACCACAGCCCTGATCCTACTCGACCTCTCTGCAGCGTTGGACACCGTCTCCCACCGCACACTCCCCACCAGACTCCACGACACCGGCATACAAGGAACCGCCCTCGACTGGATCGGCTCGTTCCTCACCGGCAGAACCCAAAGAATCAGACTGCCACCCTTCCTCTCCGAACCCACGGAAATCAACTGCGGAGTACCCCAAGGATCATCGCTCAGCCCCACGCTCTTCAACATCTACATGGCCCCCTCGCCGCCATCGTCAGATAGCACGGACTCAGCATAGTATCCTACCCCAACGACACCCAGCTCATCCTCTCCCTCACCAAGGACTCCTTCACCACCAGACTCAACTTCCAGGAAGGAATGAAGGATGTCGCATCCTGGATGAGCAGCAGCTGCCTAAAGCTCAACTCGGAGAAGACAGAGGTCCTCGAACCCTCCCCCTCTGCATGGGACAACACCTGGTGGCCCACCGCCCTCGGCAGCCCTCCCACCCTCACGGACCACGCACAAAACTTCGGCATCGTACTTGACTCCTCCCTCTCCATGAACCGTCAGGTCAACGCCGTCGCCTCCAGCTGCTTCAACAGCCTCCGCATCCTCCGAAAAACCTTCAAATGGATCCCCCCCGAATCAAGAAAGGCTGTCACCCACGCACTCATAACCAGCAGACTGGACTACGGAAACACCCTCTACGCCAGGATCAACAAGTCTCTGCTCTGCAAGCTCTAGACCATACAGAACACCGCAGCCAGACTCGTCCTCGGCATCCCTCGACATGAACACAACACCTAACACCTGCGGAACCTCCACTGGCTCCCCGTTGAGAAGAGAGTTACTTTCAAGATACTCACCCACGCCTACAAATGCCTCCACAACATCAGACCCCAATACCTCAACGAGAGAATCTCCTTCCACGTACTCAAGAGAAACCTCAGATCTGCCAACCTCGCCCTCGCCGAAACCCTGCGCATCCGCAGAGCCAGAACATCGCGGCCAAGACCTGGAATGAGCTCCCGATCGACATCGGATGCGACCCCAACCTGAACAGCTTCAAGGAAGACACTTAAGACCGGGCTCTTCGACGAACGGAGCTGCTCACCCCCCCCAGCGCCTTGAGACCCACAGCACGCTTATAGTTCCCCTGATTGATTGATTGACCAGTACAGTATGCCTTGGAGTGACTCTGTTACTTTGTACTATCTAATTCTGTGTACTGACAAGTACAGTATGAGTTGGAGCAGCCCTGTTACTCTGTAACATCCAATACAGTGTACTGACTAGTACAGTACACCTTCTGGTAGCTCTGCCGCTCTGTACCATCTAATGCAGTGTACTGACTAGTTAGTATTCATTCTAGTAGCTCTCTTACTCTGTACCATCCAGTGCAGTGTACTGCCTAGTACTGTTTACCTTGTAGTAGCTCTGTCACTCTGTGCAATCTAATGCAGTGTACTGACTAGTACTGTATACCTTCTAGTAGCTCTCATACTGTGTACCATCTAATATAGTGTATTGACTAGTACAGAATGCCTCGAAGTAGCTTTGTCACTCTGTGACATCTAATGCAGTGTATTGACTAGTATAGTATACCTTCTAGTAGCTCTCTTACTCTGTACCATCCGATGCAGTGTACTGATTAGTGCTGTATACCTTTGTGTAGCTCTGTTACTCTGTGCCATCTAATACAGTGTACTGACTAGTACAGCATACCTTCCAGTAGCTCGTGCCACTCTGTAAAAACTAATGTAGTGTACTGACTAGTACTTTATACCTTCTAGTAGCTCTCCTACTCTGCACCAGCCAATGCAGTGTACTGGCAAATGCAATATACCTTGGAGTAGTTCTGTCATTTTGTGCCATCTAATGCAGTGTACTAACTAGTACTGTATACCTTAAAGTAGCTCTGGTACTGTGTACCATCTAAAGTAGAGTACTGACCTGTACAGTATGCCTTAGACTAACTTTGTTACTGTGTACTATTTATTGCAGTGTACTGAGTAGTACAGTATACCTTGGAGTAGCTGTTACTTTGTTCCATCTACTGCAGTGAACTAACTAATGCAGTATGCCTTGGAGTGGCTCTGTTTCTTTGTAACATACAATTCAGTGTACTGACCAGTACAGTACACCTTCTGGTAGCTCGGTCGCACTGTGCCATCTAATGCAGTGTACTGACTAATACAGTATACCTTGTAGTAGCTCCTCCACTCCGTACCATCTAATGCAGTGTGGGGACGACTACAGTATACCTTCTATTATCTCTCTAACTCTGTATTTTCCAATGCTGTATACTGGCTAGTACTGTATATCTTCTAGTAGTGCTCTTACTCTGTGCCATCTAATTGCAGCGTACTGACTAGCACATCGCACTTCTAGTAGCTCTGTTAATCTCTACTTTGTAGTGCAGTGTACTGACTAGTACAGTGTGGCTTGGAGGGTCTCGGTTACTCTGTACCATCTAATACAGTGCACTGACTAGTACAGTACACTTTCTTATAGCTCTCTTACTCTGTACCATCTAATGCAGTGTACTAACTCGTACTGTATACCTTCGAGTTGCTCTCTTACTCTGTACCATCTAATATAGAGTACAGACTATTACAGAATGCCTTGGAGTAGCTCTGTCACATCTAATGCAGTGTACTGACTAGTACTGCATACCTTGGAGTAGCTCTGTCGCTCTGTGCCATCTAATACAGTGCACTGACTAGTACAGTATACCTTCTAGTAGCTCTCTTACTCTTTAATATCCAATGCAGTTTATTGACTAGTACAGTATACCTTCCAAAAGTGTTGTCACTCAGTACCATCTAATGAAGTGTACTGACTAGTACTGTATATCTTCTAGTAGCTCTCCTACTCTGCGCCATCTAATACAGGGTTCTGCCTAGTACTGTATACCTTGGAGTAGCTCTGTGCCTCTCTGTCATATAACATAGTGTACTGACTAGTACAATATACCTTGGAATACGTCTGTCACGCTGTACCATCTAATGGATTACTACAGTACACTTCTAGTACCTCGGTCACTCTGTGACATGTAATGCAGTGTACTGACCAGTACGGTATAGCGTCTAGTACCTCTGTTACTCTGTGGCATCTAATGCAATGTACAGACTAGTACTATATACCTTCTAGTAACTCTCTCACTCTGTAAATCTAATGCAGTGTACTGACTAGTACTGTATATCTTCTAGTAGTTCTTCTACTCTACACCATCCAATGCAGTGTACTGACTAGTACTAGTACAGTATACCTTGGAGTAGCTGTCACTCTGTACCATGCAGTGCTGTGTACTGACTAGTACTGTATACCTTCTAGTAGCTCTCCTAGTCTGCAAATCCAATGCAGTGTACTGCCTAGTACTGTACACCTTGGAGTAGCTCCGTCACTCTGTACTATCTAATGGAGTGTACTGACTAGTACTGTACACTTCTAGTACCTCTGCCGCTCTGTCATGTATTGCAGTGTACTGACTAGTACTGTATACCGTCTAGTAGCTCTCTCACTCTGTACCATCTGTTGCAGTGTATTGACTAGTACAGTACACTTCAGTAGCTCTGTCACTCTGTACCATCTAATGGGGTGTACTGACTAGTACAGTAGACCTTCTAGTAGCTCTGTCACTCAGAGCCATATATTGCAGTGTACTGACTAGTACAGTATACCTTGGAGTAGCTTTGTCACTCTGTACCATCTAATGCCGTGTACTGACTAGTACAGTATACGTTCCAGTAGCTCTGTCACTGGGTACCTTCTAGTAGCTCTCCTACTCTGCACCATCCAATGCAGTGTACTGACTAGTACTAGTACAGTAAACCTTGGAGTAGCTCTGTCACTCTGTACCATCCAATGCAGTGTACTGACTAGTATAATATACCTTGGAGTAGCTCTGTTGCTCTCTGTCATATAACACAGTGTACTGACTAGTACAGTACACTTCAGTCCCTCTGTTACTCTCTGCCATCCAATGGAGTGTACTGACTAGTACTGTACACTTCTAGTACCTCTGTCACTCTGTGACATGTATTGCAGTGTAATGACTAGTACTGTATACCTTCTAGTAGCTCTGTCACTCCGTACCATCTAATGCAGTGTATTGACTAGTACAGTACACTTCAGTAGTACTGACAAGTACTGTATACCTTGGAATAGGTCCGTCACTCTGTACCATCTAATGGAGTGTACTGACTAGTACTGAACACTGCTAGTACATCTGTCACTCTGTGACATGTAATGCAGTGTACTGACTACTGGATACCTTCTAGTAGCTCTGTCACTCCGTACCATCTAATGCAGTGTGTTGACTAGTACTGTTTTCCTTGCAGCAACTCTATTACTCAGTACAGTGCATTAGATAGTACAGAGTAGTACTGTATACATTGGAGTAGCTCTGTCACTCTGTAGTATCTATTATAGAGTACTGACTAGTACAGTATGACTTGGAGTAGCTCTGTCACTCTGTACTATCTATTATAGAGTACTGACTAGTACAGTATGACTTGGAGTAGCTCTGTCACTCAGAGCCATACATTACAGTGTACTGACTGTTACAATATACAGCCTTTCTTTGTGTCATTAAATCTCTAATTGTGAATCTCTTCTCTGCAGTGATGGTGACTCTGGATCCTGACACGGCTCATCCTCGGCTCCTCCTGTCTGAGGGGCGGAGACGTGTGGGATGGACAGACACAGCACAGCGCCTGCCGGACACCCCCAAGAGATTCACCCTCTACCCCTGTGTGCTGGGGAGCGAGGGGTTCACCTCCGGCAGACATTACTGGGAGGTGCAGCCGCTGCAGGAGGGGGGAGGGTGGTATGTGGGGGTCGCAGCAGAGTCTGTGAACAGGAAGGGAGGGATCACATGGTCACCTGAGGGGGGAGTCTGGGCAGTGTTGAGGTGTAATGGCCAGTACTCGGCTCTCACCTCCCCTCAGACCCCTCTATCCCCTCGTGAGGAGCTCCTGAAGCTGGGGGTGTATCTGGACTACGAGGGGGGGCGGCTGTCCCTGTACAATGCTGACTCCATGGAGCTTCTCTACACCTTCCCGCAGGCCCCCTTCACCCAGAGGCTCTTCCCGTTCTTCGGTATCTGTGGAGGAGCGGAGCTGAGGCTGGTGTGAGCCCCCCCCCCTCAACTGTCATCCACTGTTTAAACTCCAACATTCCAAAGAACCTTCTTCACAACGACCCTCTCACCTGTTGCCATGACAACCAGAAGCCTCGGGTGAAACTATGTATCTCTTTTCCTTGTACATTTTTAAAACAAGGGCAGACAATGTTTGCCATGTGAATCATGCGCCAAACATCATGTAACATATGATAAAGTCTCTGCAGAATTAAACAAGCATTGGCATAGCCAATAGGTCTCGCCTTTGGGACCTTATAAGTGTTTAGGGATGTTGTAGAGCAGTGTGGCTGCTGTGCTCCGTACTGCAAACTTGCTGTCTAGTGCAGTCACGTGGGGCAGTGGCATGGTGTGGTGTGTAGTTATGAGGTGTGTGTATGTGGCATGCTTGTGGGTAGTGTGCTGGGATGCATGTGGGTGGCATATGCATCTTTACAACAAAAATCACCAATTGTAATTAGATTAATAATGTTTTTCTGCAAACTATTGAAAAGGCAATAAGGGTAAATGTAATATGCATGGCCCCAAGGACCAATCTCACAAGTTACCTTTACATTTTTATTGTCGCCTGACAACGTCTCAACACACAAGGACATGTTCTTTGCAGCAGCCATCTTAATCTTCTGCGCTACTTTAGCATGAGTGGAAACAGCCACTAGATAAAACTCCGATCTGTCTCCTGCAGACACATTATTTGCCAAGGTTACCTTTACATTTTTATTGTCGCCTGAAAACCTCTGAACACACAAACAAATGTTCTTTGCAGCAGGCATCTTAATCCTCTGCGAAACGTTAGCATAAGTGATAACAGCCACTAAATAAAACTTCCTTTTCTTTCCCGCAAGAACATTAATCGCCAAAGTTACCTTTACATTTTTATTGTCGTATGAAAATGTCTTAACACACAAGGACATGTTCTTTGCAGCAGGCATCTTAATCCTCTGCTCTACTTTAACATGAGTGGAAACAGCCACTAGATAAAACTCTAATCAATCTCTCCAGCAGCAACCGTAATCGCCAAAGTTACCTTTACATTTTTATTGTTGCCTGAAAACCTTTAAACACACCTGGACATGTTCTTTGCAGCAGGCATCTGAATCCTCTATGGTACTTTAGCATGAGTGGAAACAGCCACTAGATAAAAATCCAATCTCTCTCCAGCATATACATTAATCGCTAAAGTTACCTTTACATTTTTATTGTTGCCTGAAAACCGCTGAACACTGAAAGACATGTTCTTTGCAGCAGGCATCTTAATCCTCTGCGCTACTTTGGCATGAGTGGAAACAGCCACTAGATAAAACTTCCTTCTCTTTCCCGTAGGAACATTAATCGCCAAAGTTAGCTTTACATTTTTATTGTTGCCTGAAAACCTCTGGACACACAAGGACATGTTCTTTGCAGCAGGCATCTTAATCCTCTGCGCTGCTTAAGCAGGAGTGAAAACAGCCACTAGATAAAATTCTGATCTCTCTCTCCAGCAGGAACGTTAATCGCCAAACTTACCTTTACATTTTTATTGTTGCCGGAAAACCTCTGAACACACAAGGACATGTTCTTTGCAGCAGGCATCTTACCTCTGTGCTAGTTTAGCATCAGTGGAAACAGCCACTAAATAAAACCCCCATCTCTCTCCAGGCGGAGCATTAATCATCAAATTTAGCTTTACATGTTTATATTTGCCTCAAATCCTCAGGACACACAAGAACATGTTCTTTGCAGCAGGCATGCAACTTAATCCTTTGCGCTACTTTAGCATCACTGGAAACAGCCACCAAATTAAACTTCCATCCCTCTCCAGCAGGAACATTAATCGCCAAAGTTACATTTACTTTTTTATTGTCGCCTAAAAACTTCTGAACACACAAGGACATGTTCTTTGCAGCAGGCATGCATCGTAATCCTCTGCACTACTTTAGCATGAGTGGAAACAGCCACTAGATAAAACTCCGATCTCTCTCCCGCAGATACAATATTTGCCAACGTTACCTTTACATTTTTATTGTTGCCTCAAAATCTCAGGACACACAAGAACATGTTCTTTGCAGCAGGTATCTTAATCCTCTGTGCTACTTTCGCATGAGTGGAAACAGCCACTAGATAAAACTTCCTTCTCATTCCTGCAGGAGCATTAATCGCCAAAGTTACATTTAGATTTTTATTGTTGCCTGAATACCTCTGAACACACAAGAGTATGTTCTTTGCAGCAGGCATCTTAATCCTCTGAGCTACTTTAGCATCAGTGAAAACAGCCACTGGATAAAACTCCCATCTCTCTCCAGCAGGAACACTAATCATCAAAGTTACCTTTACATTTTTATTGTTGCCTGAAAACATTTGAACACACAAGGACATGTTCTTTGCAGCAGGCATGTAAATCCTCTGCGTCACTTTAACATGAGTCGAAACAGCCATTTGATAAAACTCTAATCTCTCTCTCCAGCAGGAACCGTAATCGCCAAAGTTACCTTTACATTTTTATTGTCGCCTGAAAACCTTTAAACACACCAGGACATGTTCTTTGCAGCAGGCATCTGAATACTCTATGGTACTTTAGCATGAGTGGAAACAGCCACTAGATAAAAATCCGATCTCTCTCCAGCAGGAACATTAATCGCCAGTTACCTTTACATATTTATTATTGCCTGGTAACCTCTGAACACACAAGGACATGTTCTTTGCAGCAGGCATCTTAATCCTCTGCGCTACTTCAGCATGAGTGGAAACATCAACTAGATACTCCAACCTCTCTCCCGCAGGAACATTATTCGCCAAAGTTACCTTTACATTTTTATTATTGCATAAAACTCCCATCACTCTCCAGCATAAACATTATTCGTTAAAATGACCTTCACATTTTTATTGTTGCCTGAAAACCACTGAACAGAGAAAGACATGTTCTTTGCAGCAGGCATCTTAATCCTCTACGCTACTTTAGCATGAGTGGAAACAGCCACTAGATAAAACTTCCTTCTCTTTCCCGTAGGAACATTAATCGCCAAAGTTAGCTTTACATTTTTATTGTAGCCTAAAAACCTATAGACACACAGGACATGTTCTTCGCAGCAAGCATCTTAATCCTCAGTGCTTCTTTAGCATGAGTGGAAACAGCTACTAGATAAAACTTCCTTCTCTTTACCGTAGGAACATTAATCGCCAAAGTTACCTTTACATGTTTATTGTCGTCTGAAAATGTCTTAACACACAAGGAAATGTTCTTTGCAGCATGCATCTTAATCCTCTGCCCTACTTTAGCATGAGTGGAAACAACCACTAGATAAAACTCCGATCTCTCTCCCGCAGGAACATTAATCGCTAAAGTTACCTTTACATTGTTATTGTTGACTGAAAACCTCTGGACACACAAGTACATGTTCTTTGCAGCAGGCATCTTAATCCTCTGAGCTACTTTAGCATGAGTGGAAACAGCCACTAGATAAAAGTCCGATCTCTCTCCAGCTGGAACATTGATAGCCAAAGTTACCTTTACATTTTTATTATTGCATACAACTCCCATCTCTCTCCAGCATAAACATTAATCGCTAAAGTTACCTTTACATTTTTATTGCAGCCGGAAAACCTCTGAACACACAAGGACATGTTCTTTGCAGCAGGCATCTTAACCCTCTGCGCTACTTTAGCATGAGTCGAAACAGCCACTAGATAAAACTTCTGATCTCTTTCCCACAGAAACATTAATTGCCAAGGTTACCTTTACATTTTTATTGCCGCCTGAAAACCTCTCGATACACAAGGACATGTTCTTTGCAGTAGGCATCTCAATCCTCTGCGATCCTTTAGCATCACTGAAAACAGCCACTAGACAAACCTTCCAACTCTCTCCAGCAGGAACATTAATCGCCAAAGTTACCTTTACATTTTTATTGTTGCCTAAATGCCTACAGACACACAAGGACAGGTTCTTTGCAGCAAGCATCTTAATCCTCTGTGCTACTTTAGCATGAGTGGAAACAGCCACTAGATAAAACTTCCTTCTCTCTCCACCAGGAACATTAATCGCCAAAGTTAGCTTTACATTTTTATTGTTGCCTGAAAACCTCTGAACACACAACGACAGGTTCTTTGCAGCAACCATCTTAATACTCTGCTCTACTTTAGCATGAGTGGAAACAGTCACTAGATAAAACTTCCATCTCTCTCCAGCAGGAACATTAATCGCCAAAGTTACCTTTACATTTTTATTGTTGCCTGAAAACCTCTGAACACACAAGGACATGTTCTTTGCAACAGGCATCTTAATCCTCTGCGCTACTTTAGCATGAGTGGAAACAGCCACTAGATAAAACTTCCATCTCTCTCCAGCAGGAACATTAATCGCCAAAGTTACCTTTACATTTTTATTGTTGCCTGAAAACCTCTGAACACACAAGGACATGTTCTTTGCAACAGGCATCTTAATCCTCTGCGCTACTTTAGCATGAGTGGAAACAGCCACTAGATAAAACTTCCATCTCTCTCCAGCAGGAACATTAATCGCCAAAGTTACCTTTACATTTTTATTGTTGCCTGAAAACCTCTGAACACACAAGGACATGTTCTTTGCAACAGGCATCTTAATCCTCTGTGCTACTTTAGCATGAGTGGGAACAGCCACTAGATAAAACTTCCTTCTCATTCCTGCAGGAACATTAATCGCCAAAGTTACCTTTACATTTTTATTGTTGCCTGAAAACCTCTGAACACACAAGGACATGTTCTTTGCAGCAGGCATCTTAGTACTCTGCGCTACTTTAGCTTCACTGGAAACAGCCACTAAATTAAACTTCCATCTCTCTCCAGCAGGAACATTAATCGCCAAAGTTACCATTACATTTTTATTGTCGCCTGAAAACGTCTGAACACACAAGGATATGTTCTTTGCTGCAGGCATCTTAATCCTCTGTGCTACTTTAGCATGAGTGGAAACAGCCACTAGATAAAACTTCCACCTCTGTCCAGCAGGAACATTAATTGCCAAAGTTACCTTTACACTTTTATTGTTGCCTAAAAACCTACAGACACACAAGGACAGGTTCTTTGCAGCAAGCATCTTAATCCTCTGCGCTACTTTAGCAAGAGTGGAAACAGCCACTAGATAAAACTTCCATCTCTCTCCAGCAGGAACATTAATCGCCAAAGTTACCTTTACATTTTTATTGTCGCCTGAAAACGTCTGAACACACAAGGACATGTTCTTTGCAGCAGGCATCTTACCTCTGTGCTAGTTTAGCATCAGTGGAAACAGCCACTAAATAAAACCCCCATCTCTCTCCAGGCGGAGCATTAATCATCAAATTTAGCTTTACATGTTTATATTTGCCTCAAATCCTCAGGACACACAAGAACATGTTCTTTGCAGCAGGCATGCAACTTAATCCTTTGCGCTACTTTAGCATCACTGGAAACAGCCACCAAATTAAACTTCCATCCCTCTCCTGCAGGAACATTAATCGCCAAAGTTACCTTTACATTTTTATTGTCGCCTAAAAACTTCTGAACACACAAGGACATGTTCTTTGCAGCAGGCATGCATCGTAATCCTCTGCACTACTTTAGCATGAGTGGAAACAACCACTAGATAAAACTCCGATCTCTCTCCCGCAGACACAATATTTGCCAACGTTACCTTTACATTTTTATTGTTGCCTCAAAATCTCAGGACACACAAGAACATGTTCTTTACAGCAGGTATCTTAATCCTCTGCGCTACTTTCGCATGAGTGGAAACAGCCACTAGATAAAACTTCCACCTCTGTCCAGCAGGAACATTAATTGCCAAAGTTACCTTTACACTTTTATTGTTGCCTAAAAACCTACAGACACACAAGGACAGGTTCTTTGCAGCAAGCATCTTAATCCTCTGCGCTACTTTAGCATGAGTGGAAACAGCCACTGGATAAAACTCCGATCTGTCTCCTGCAGGAACATTAATTTCCAAAGTTAACTTTACATTTTTATTGTTGCCTCAAAATCTCAGGACACACAAGAACATGTTCTTTGCAGCAGGCATCTTAATCCTCTGTGCTACTCTAGCATGAGTGGATGCAGTCACTAGATAAAACTCTGATCTCTCTTCAGCAGGAACATTAATCTCCAAAGTTACCTTTACATTTTTATAGTTGCCTAAAAACCTTTGGACACAGAAGGACATGTTCTTTGCAGCAGGTATCTTAATCCTCTGCGCTACTTCAGCATGAGTGGAAACAGCCACTAGATAAAACTCCGATCTCTCTCACGCAAACACATTATTTGCCAAGGTTACCTTTACATTTTTATTGTTGCCTGAAAACCTCTGAACACACAAGGAAATGTTCTTTGCAGCAGGCATCCTAATCCTCTGCGAAACTTTAGCATGAGTGGAAACAGCCACTAGATAAAACTTCCATCTCTCTCCAGCAGGAACATTAATTGCCAAAGTTACCTTTACATTTTTATTGTTGCCTAAAAACCTACAGACACAAGGACAGGTTCTTTGCAGCAAGCATCTTAATCCTCTGCGCTACTTTAGCATGAGTGGAAACAGCCACTAGATATAACTTCCATCTCTCTCCAGCAGGAACATTAATCGCCAAAGTTACCTTTACATTTTTATTGTTGCCTAAAAACCTAGAGACACACAAGGACAGGTTCTTTGCAGCAAGCATCTTAGTACTCTGCGCTACTTTAGCATCACTGGAAACAGACACTAAATTAAACTCCCATCTCTCTCCAGCAGGAACATTTATCGCCAAAGTTACCATTACATTTTTATTGGCGCCTGAAAACCACTGAACACACAAGGACATGTTCTTTGCAGCAGGCATCTAAATACTCTATGGTACTTTAGCATGAGTGGAAACAGCCACTAGATAAAACTCCGATCTCTCTCACGCAGACACATTATTTGCCAAGGTTACCTTTACATTTTTATTGTCGCCTGAAAACCTCTGAACACACAAGGAAATGTTCTTTGCAGCAGGCATCCTAATCCTTTGCGAAACTTTAGCATGAGTGGAAACAGCCACTAGATAAAACTTCCTTCTCATTCCTGCAGGAACATTAATCGCCAAAGTTACCTTTACATTTTTATTGTTGCCTGAAAACCTCTGAACACACAAGAACATGTTCTTTGCAGTAGGCATCTTAATCCTCTGTGATCTTTTAGCATCACTGAAAACAGCCACTAGATAAAACTTCCATTTCTGTCCTGCAGGAACCCTAATCGCCAAAGTTACCTTTACATTTTTTATTGTTGTCTGGAAACCTCTGATCACACAAGGACATATTTTTTGCAGCAGGCATCTTAATTCTCTGTGCTACTTTAGCATGAGTGGAAACAGCCACTAGATAAAACTTCCTTCTCTCTCCAGCAGGAACATTAGTCGCCAAAGTTACCTTTACATTGTTATTGTTGCCTGAAAACCTCTGGACACACAAGGACATGTTCTTTGCAGCAGGCATCTTAATCCTCTGTGCTACTTTAGCATGACTGGAAACAGCCTCTAGATAAAACTTCCACCTCTCTCCAGCAGTAACATTAATTGCCAAAGTTACCTTTACATTTTTATTGTTGCCTAAAAACCAACAGACACACAAGGACAGGTTCTTTGCAGTAAGCATCTTAATCCTCTGCGCTACTTTAGCATGAGTGGAAACAGCCACTAGATAAAACTTCCTTCTCTCTCCAGCAGGAACATTAATCGCCAAAGTTACCTTTACATTTTTATTGTTGCCTGAAAACCTCTGAACACACAGGGGCAGGTTCTTTGCAGCAAGTATCTTAATACTCTGCTCTACTTTAGCATGAGTAGAAACAGCCACTAGATAAAACTTCCACCTCTCTCCAGCAGGAACATTAATCGCCAAAGTTACCTTTACATTTTTATTGTTGCCTAAAAACCTACAGACACACAAGGACAGGTTCTTTGCAGCAAGCATCTTAATCCTCTGCGCTACTTTAGCATCAGTGGAAACAGCCACTAGATAAAACTTCCATCTCTCTCCAGCAGGAACATTAATCGCCAAAGTTACCTTTACATTTTTATTGTTGCCTGAAACCTCTGAACACACAAGGACATGTTCTTTGCAGCAGGCATCTTAATCCTCTGCGCTACTTTAGCATCACTGGAAACAGCCACTAAATTAAACTCCCATCTCTCTCCAGCAGGAACATTAATCGCCAAAGTTACCTTTACATTTTTATTGTCGCCTAAAAACGTCTGAACACACAAAGACATGTTCTTTGCAGCAGGCATCTTAATCCTCTGCGCTACTTTAGCATGAGTGGAAACAGCCACTAGATCAAACTCCGATCTCTCTCACGCAAACACATTATTTACCAAGGTTACCTTTACATTTTTATTGTCGCCTGAAAACGTCTGAACACACAAGGACATGTTCTTTGCAGCAGGCATCCTAATCCTCTGCGAAACTTTAGCATGAGTGGAAACAGCCACTAGATAAAACTAGGACATGTTCTTTGCAGCAGGCATCTTAATCCTCTGCGCTACTCTAGCATGAGTGGAAACAGCCACTAGATAAAACTTCCATCTCTCTCCAGCAGGAACATTAATTGCCAAAGTTACCTTTACATTTTTATTGTTGCCTAAAAACCTACAGACACACAAGGACAGGTTCTTTGCAGCAAGCATCTTAATCCTCTGCGCTACTTTAGCATGAGTGGAAACAGCCACTAGATAAAACTTCCATCTCTCTCCAACAGGAACATTAATCGCCAAAGTTACCTTTACATTTTTATTGTTGCCTGAAAACCTCTGAACACACAGGGGCAGGTTCTTTGCAGCAAGTATCTTAATACTCTGCTCTACTTTAGCATGAGTGGAAACAGCCACTAGATAAAACTTCCACCTCTCTCCAGCAGGAACATTAATTGCCAAAGTTACCTTTACATTTTTATTGTTGCCTAAAAACCTACAGACACACAAGGACAGGTTCTTTGCAGCAAGCATCTTAATCCTCTGCGCTACTTTAGCATGAGTGGAAACAGCCACTAGATAAAACTTCCATCTCTCTCCAGCAGGAACATTAATCGCCAAAGTTACCTTTACATTTTTATTGTTGCCTGAAAACCTCTGAACACACAAGGACATGTTCTTTGCAGCAGGCATCTTAATCCTCTGCGCTACTCTAGCATGAGTGGAAACAGCCCCTAGATAAAACTCCGATCTCTCTCACGCAGACACATTATTTGCCAAGGTTACCTTTACATTTTTATTGTTGCCTGAAAACCTCTGAACACACAAGGACATGTTCTTTGCAGCAAGCATCTTAATACTCTGCTCTACTTTAGCATGAGTGGGAACAGCCACTAGATAAAACTTCCACCTCTCTCCAGCAGGAACATTAATCGCCAAAGTTACCTTTACATTTTTATTGTTACCTAAAAACCTACAGACACACAAGGACAGGTTCTTTGCAGCAAGCATCTTAATCCTCTGCGCTACTTTAGCATGAGTGGAAACAGCCACTAGATAAAACTTCCATCTCTCTCCAGCAGGAACATTAATCGCCAAAGTTACCTTTACATTTTTATTGTCGCCTGAAAACGTCTGAACACAAAAGGACATATTCTTTGCAGCAGGCATCTTAATCCTCTGCGCTACTTTAGCATGAGTGGAAACAGCCACTAGATAAAACTCCGATCTCTCTCACGCAAACACATTATTTGCCAAGGTTACCTTTACATTTTTATTGTTGCCTGAAAACCTCTGAACACACAGGGGCAGGTTCTTTGCAGCAAGCATCTTAATACTCTGCTCTACTTTAGCATGAGTGGAAACAGCCACTAGATAAAACTTCCACCTCTGTCCAGCAGGTACATTAATTGCCAAAGTTACCTTTACACTTTTATTGTTGCCTAAAAACTTACAGACACACAAGGACAGGTTCTTTGCAGCAAGCATCTTAATCCTCTGTGCTACTTTAGCATGAGTGGAAACAGCCTCTAGATAAAACTTCCAACTCTCTCCAGCAGGATTATTAATCGCCAAAGTTACCTTTACATTTTTATTGTCGCCTGAAAACTTCTGAACACACAAGGACATGTTCTTTGCAGCAAGCATCTTAATCCTCTGCGCTACTTTAGCATGAGTGGAAACAGCCACTAGATAAAACTCCGATCTCTCTTACGCAAACACATTATTTGCCAAGGTTACCTTTACATTTTTATTGTTGCCTGAAAACCTCTGAACACACAGGGGCAGGTTCTTTGCAGCAAGCATCTTAATCCTCTGCGCTACTTTAGCATGAGTGGAAACAGCCACTAGATAAAACTTCCATCTCTCTCCAGCAGGAACATTAATCGCCAAAGTTACCTTTACATTTTTATTGTTGCCTGAAAACCTCTGAACACACAAGGACATGTTCTTTGCAACAGGCATCTTAATCCTCTGCGCTACTTTAGCATGAGTGGAAACAGCCACTAGATAAAACTTCCATCTCTCTCCAGCAGGAACATTAATCGCCAAAGTTACCTTTACATTTTTATTGTCTCCTGAAAACCTCTGAACACACAAGGAAATGTTCTTTGCAGCAGGCATCCTAATACTCTGCGAAACTTTAGCATGGGTGGAAACAGCCACTGGATACAACTCCGATCTGTCTCCTGCAGGAACATTAATTTCCAAAGTTACCTTTACATTTTTATAGTTGCCTAAAAACCTATGGACACAGAAGGACATGTTCTTTGCAGCAGGTATCTTAATCCTCTGCGCTACTTCAGCATGAGTGGAAACAGCCACTAGATAAAACTTCCTTCTCATTCCTGCAGGAACATTAATCGCCAAAGTTACCTTTACATTTTTATTGTTGCCTGAAAACCTCTGAACACACAAGAACATGTTCTTTGCAGCAGGCATCTTAATCCTCTGTGCTACTTTAGCATGAGTGGAAACAGCCACTAGATAAAACTTCCATTTCTCTCCATCAGGAACATTAATCGACAAAGTTACCTTTACATTTTTATTGTTGCCTGAAAACCTCTGAACACACAAGGGCATGTTCTTTGCAGCAGGCATCTTAGTACTCTGCGCTACTTTAGCATCAGTGGAAACAGACACTACATGAAACTCCCATCTCTCTCCAGCAGGAACATTATTCGCCAAAGTTACCTTTACATTTTTATTGTTGCCTAAAAACCTACAGACACACAAGGACAGGTTCTTTGCAGCAGGCATCTTCATCCTCTGTGCTACTTCAGCATAAGTGAAAATAGCAACTAGATAAAACTCCGACCTCTCTCCAGCAGGAACCTTAATCGCCAAAGTTACCTTTACATTTTTATTATTGCATAAAACTCCCATCTCTCTCCAGCATTAACATTAATCGCTAAAATTACCTTCACATTTTTTAGTTGCCTGAAAACCTCTGAACACACAAGGACATGTTCTTTGAAGCAGGCATTTTAATCCTCCTCGCTACTTTAGTATGAGTGGAAACAGCCACTAGATAAAACTCCGTTCTCTCTCCTGCAGGAACATTAATCGCCAAGGCTACCTTTACATTTTTATTGTTGCCTCAAAACCTCTGGAGACACAAGGGCATTTTCTTTGCAACAGGCATCTTAATCCTCTGCACTACTTTAGCATGAGTGGAAACAGCCACTAGATAAAAATTCCATCTCCGTCCTGCAGGAACCTTAATCGCCAAAGTTACCTTTACTTTTTTATTGTTGCCTGAAAACATCTGAACACAAAAAGACATGTTCTGCGCAGCAGGCATCTTAGTCATCTGCGCTACTTTAGCATGATTGGAAACAGCCACTAGATAAAACTCCCATGTCTCTCCTGCAGAAACATTAATTGCCAAGGTTACCGTTACATTTTTATTGTCGCCTGAAACCCTCTGGACACATAAGGACATGTTCTTTGCAGCAGGTATTGTCTTGTGGTTTGTGGCCTCCTGGTCTGCCTTGCTATGTTGGCCTAGGCCTGGCTGCCATGATGCCTTTTTGCGCACGTTACTTTGTGCCATTGTTTTTCCAGCCTCTGCTTCTGCCCGGCTATTTTAGAACTGTCTGCATTTCTGTCTTTCACCTTTTCTCCTGTTCCCTTTGGGCTACGTCTGCACAATATGTACAAGGTCGAAAAACAACGTCCCTTGTTCATGCTGATCTGGCCAGTCCCTCGCACTTAGACACAACACTATGTACAGCTGCCATGGAGAAATTCGGGTGCTTTTAATATTGTGGATTTCACGTTTAGAGACACTTGGAGAAAAACCTTTCCAGAGAGAAGAGCTGTTTGTGTCTGATGATGTAAACCTTTCATCTAGATATTGAGGTATGGGGGTTCGCTAGTCAAAGCCCAGAGGTCTTCTATTTTTATAATAAACTAGCTACTAGCACGGGGAGGGTGGTAAGGTCATTTAGCCCTATATCCACTGCTTTATGAAATGCTTTCCCGTTTGTATGCTATGGAGTTGTAACTATGCTGCTTATATTATCCTTATGCATTATGCTGATAGTACTGGCACGTGTACTGTATCTTAGAGCTCGTTAGTTGAAATAAACATTTTAAACTATACAGTGTCTCTTCTTACGCGCGTTGTGGACAGGTATGAGTGAGTTATGAAAGGGTGTTCTTGCTACTGCGAGTCCTGAGAGAGAGATACCGTGTTCTGGGTTGTCTAATCATTGGTAGCATTGTTGCTAATGAGACGCTACAGCTAGTCTGGTTGGGGTTTTAGGTGCTAAGGTTTATGGTTGGCTCACCACCATATTCCGAGGTCCTAATCTTCTGTGCATAGCTCTGTGTATGTGCAGAATCCCTACAACAGTATCTTAATCCATTGAGCTACGTTAGCATCAGTGGAAACAATCACTAGATAAAACGCCCATCTCTCTCCAAACAGGAGCATTAATCGCTAAAGTTACCTTTACATTTTTTATTGTTGCCTAAAAACCTCTGAACACACAAGGATATGTTCTTTGCAGCAGGCATCTTAATCCTCTGCTCTACTTTAACATGAGTGGAAACAGCCACTGGACAAAACTCCGATCTCTCTCCTGCAGGAACGTTTATTGCCAAAGTTACCTTTAAATTGTTATTGTCGTCTGAAAATGTCTTAAAACACAAGTACATGTTCTTTGCAGCAGGCATCTTAATCCTCTGCACTCTTTTAGCATCAGTGGAAACAGCCACTAGATAATACTCTGATCTCTCTCCAGTAGGAGCATTAATCGCCAAAGTTACCTTTACATTTTTATTGTTGCCTGAAAACCTCTGAACACACAAGGACATGTTCTTCGCAGCAGGCATCTTAATCCTCTGTGCTACTTTAGCATAGCTGGAAACAGCCACTAGATAAAACTCCCATGTCTCTACTGCAGAAACATTAATTGCCACGGTTACTTTTACATTTTTATTGTCGCCTGAAAACCTCTGAACACACAAAGACATGTTCATTGAAGCAACCATATTAATCCTTTGAGCTACTTTAGCATCAGTGGAAACAGCCACTAGATAAAACTTCCAGCTCTCTCCAGCAGGAACATTAATTGCCAAAGTTACCTTTACACTTTTATTGTTGCCTAAAAACCTACAGACACACAAGGACATGTTCTTCGCAGCAGGCATCTTAATCCTCTGCACTCTTTTAGTATCAGTGGAAACAGCCACTAGATAATACTCTGATCTCTCTCCAGTAGGAGCATTAATCGCCAAAGTTACCTTTACATTTTTATTGTTGCCTGAAAACCTCTGAACACACAAGGACATGTTCTTCGCAGCAGGCATCTTAATCCTCTGTGCTACTTTAGCATAGCTGGAAACAGCCACTAGATAAAACTCCCATGTCTCTACTGCAGAAACATTAATTGCCACGGTTACTTTTACATTTTTATTGTCGCCTGAAAACCTCTGAACACACAAAGACATGTTCATTGAAGCAACCATATTAATCCTTTGAGCTACTTTAGCATCAGTGGAAACAGCCACTAGATAAAACTTCCAGCTCTCTCCAAACAGGAGTATTAATCGCCAAAGTTACCTTTACATTTTTATTGTTGCCTAAAAACCTCTGGACACACAAGGACATGTTCTTTGCAGCAAGCATCTTAATCCTCTGTGCTACTTTAGCATTACTGGAAACAGCCACTAAATTAAACTCCCATCTCTCTCCAGCAGGAACATTAATCGCCAAAGTTACCATTACATTTTTATTGTCGCCTGAAAACTTCTGAACACACAAGGACATGTTCTTTGCAGCAGGCATCTTAATCCTCTGTGCAACTTTAGCATGAGTGGACACAGCCACTAGATAAAACTCTGATCTCTCTCCAGTAGGAGCCTTAATTGCCAAAGTTACCTTTACATTTTTATTGTTGCCTGAAAACCTCTGGATACACAAGGACATGTTCTTTGCAGCAAGCATCTTAAACCTCTGCCCTACTTTAGCATTAGTGGAAACAGTCACTACATAAAACCCCCATCTCTCTCCAGCAGGAACATTATTCTCCAAAGTTACCTTTACTTTTTTATTGTTGCCTGAAAACATCTGAACACACAAGAGCATGATCTTTGCAGCAGGCATCTTAATCCTCTGCACTCTTTTAGCATCAGTGGAAACAGCCACTAGGTAAAACTCCGATCTCTCTCCTGCAGGAACATTAATCGCCAAAGTTACCTTTACATTTTTATTGTTGCCTGAAAACCTCTGAACACACAAGGACATGTTCTTTGAAGCAGGCATTTTAATCCTCCGCGCTACTTTAGTATGAGTGGAAACAGCCACTAGATAAAACTTCCACCTCTCTCCTGCAGGAACATTATTCGCCAAAGTTACCTTTACATTTTTATTGTTGCCTGAAAACCTCTGAACACACAAGGACATGTTCTTTGAAGCAGGCATTTTAATCCTCCGCGCTACTTTAGTATGAGTGGAAACAGCCACTAGATAAAACTTCCTTCTTTTTCCTGCAGGAACATTAATCGCCAAAGTTACCTTTACATTTGTATTGTTGCCTAAAAACCTGTAGATACACAGGACATGTTCTTTTCAGCAAGCATCTAAATCCTCTGCGCTACTTTAGTATGAGTGGAAACAGCCACTAGATAAAACTCTGTTCTCTCTCCTGCAGGAACATTAATCGCCAAGGCTACCTTTACATTTTTATTGTTGCCTCAAAACCTCTGGAGACACAAGGGCATTTTCTTTGCAGCAGGCATCTTAATCCTCTGCACTACTTTAGCATGAGTGGAAACAGCCACTAGATACAAATTCCATCTCCGTCCTGCAGGAACCTTAATCGCCAAAGTTACCTTTACTTTTTTATTGTTGCCTGAAAACATCTGAACACAAAAAGACATGTTCTTTGCAGCAGGCATCTTAATCCTCTGCTCTACTTTAACATGAGTGGAAACAGCCACTGGACAAAACTCCGATCTCTCTCCTGCAGGAACGTTTATTGCCAAAGTTACCTTTACATTGTTATTTTCGTCTGAAAATGTCTTAAAACACAAGGACATGTTCTTTGCAGCAGGCATCTTAATCCTCTGCACTCTTTTAGTATCAGTGGAAACAGCCACTAGATAATACTCTGATCTCTCTCCAGTAGGAGCATTAATCGCCAAAGTTACCTTTACATTTTTATTGTTGCCTGAAAACCTCTGAACACACAAGGACATGTTCTTCGCAGCAGGCATCTTAATCCTCTGTGCTACTTAGCATAGCTGGAAACAGCCACTAGATAAAACTCCCATGTCGCTACTGCAGAAACATTAATTGCCACGGTTACTTTTACATTTTTATTGTCGCATGAAAACCTCTGAACACACAAGGACATGTTCATTGAAGCAACCATATTAATCCTTTGAGCTACTTTAGCATCAGTGGAAACAGCCACTAGATAAAACTTCCATCTCTCTCCAAACAGGATGATTAATCGCCAAAGTTACCTTTACATTTTTATTGTTGCCTAAAAACCTCTGGACACACAAGGACATGTTCTTTGCCGCAGGCATCTTGATCCTCTGCGCTACTTCAGCATGAGTGGAAACAGCATCTAGATAAAACTTCGACCTCTCTCCCACAAGAACATTAATAGCCAAAGTTACCTTTACATTTTTATTATTGTATAAAACTCCCTTCTCTCTCCAGCATAAACATTAATTGCTAAAGTTACCTTCACATTTTATTGTTGCCTGAAAACCTCTGGATACACAAGGACATGTTCTTCACAGCAGGAATCTTAATCCTCTGCGCTACTTTAACAGGAGTGGAAACAGCCTCTAGATAAAACTCTGATCTCTCTCCAGCAGGAACATTAATTGCCAAAGTTACCTTTACATTTTTATTGTTTGCTGAAAACCTCAGAACACACAAGAACATATCTTTCGCAGCAGGAATCTTAATCCTCTGCACTACTTTAGTATGAGTGGAAACAGCCTTTAGATAAAACTCCCATCTCGCCCCTCCAGGAGCCTCAATTGCTAAAGTTACCGTTCCATCTTTATTGTTGCCTAAAAACCTCTGAACTCATAAGGACATGTTCTTTGCAGCAGGCATCTTAATCCTCTGCTCTACTTTAGCATCAGTGGAAACAGCCACTAGATAAAACTCCGATCTCTCTCCTGCAGGAACATTAATCGCCAAAGTTTCCTTAACATTTTTATTGTTACCTGAAAACCTCTGAACACAGAAGGACATGTTCTTTGCAGCAGGAATCTTAATCCTCTGCCCTCCTATAGCATGAATGGAAACATCTACTAGATAAAACTCCAATCTCTCTCCAGCAGAAACATTAATCGCCAAAGTTACCTTTGTTAGGTGGCCCATGGGACATTGTCTTCTTCGCTAAGTTGGCATGAGCACGCTGCAGAATGCCCGCCGCTTTGCGCACGTTACTATAAGTCTTTATTTTAGCTATTGTCTCTAATGTCGTTTTTACATGAGAACCCATTGCTATGTTCACACTCTGCAGGTTCCTGTGATTTTGTCCAAACATTGTGAAGTAGATCGAAGAACAATGTCCCTTGTTATTTTGCTCTGGCCAGACCTTCGCACCTAGACAAAACATACCGATGCAGCTGTTGTTTGGAACACTGTACTTTGGTCTAATTGGGATGCACGAATAGGCAGCACACATCTGGAGAGGGACCGTTCCAGGGAGAAGAGCGAGACCACCTATGACATAGATCTACTCTTTATAAGCTAGGGTATGGGGTCTGCTGACAAAGCCCATTGATCTTCTAATATATAGTAATACTATTCCTATGCAAAGGGCGGGAGGTTAGGCTATATTCTTTTTTCACAATGACATCTTCGTTCATGATTTATGGGCTAACTGCTAGGCTGACCGTATTTGTATTATTCATTTTTCTGTTTGTTGTGGTAATTATTCACAAGACCTCTGAGTAGCGCTTGTGCTTGTCCGCGATACCTTCTCACCGGTTAACAGAGACGTCCGTGGTACCCGCCTATACTTGTACGGTATCCCAGTTTATTTAGGTTTTTCAAGCTTGAAGTTCAAAAGGTATTTTGGACCCAGTTTGCGCTGCCGTTATACTCGTTGATTTCTTGATACGCATGGTACAACTGGTCGCTATTGCGGCTCCTAACTGCGCGGCGGTTACAGCACACTTGACTCAACACGGGGTCCCCCATGCAGGGGCTAACATTATTTTCATGGTTGAGGCGGATCCTGCATACCGCTTTGAGGCATTTTATTCATGGGTTACATTCCCTGCGGTGGATGTGAATTATAATTTGTTTCACGCTGCTCCTCCAGTGGCGTATCATCCTCATGCATTGATTGAAATTCCGTTGACATCCTGGGAGCATACCATTTGGTTTGATGGTGCCCTTCCTCACCCTGTTTTTTTGTTCGTATGGGCCCCTTGCCTATCGATGGCGCCACTTGGCCTGTTTTGGCTGGTTATACTACACATCCAAATTATCTCAATGTTAATATCGTAGAGGTACGTCTTTTACACACGCAATTAGTTAATCTTCATAGACGAGTCGTACAGTTTATGTCTTATGCACTTCAAGCGGCTCTGGTTGGAGGTGTTCTCCGCCACCAAGTCACAGCGGTAAACTTGTGATTAGTCCCGTCATGATTAACTCTGTGATGGGTAAACGTCCTCAAAATCGAGATGATCTGCCTTTTTGGCTTGCACAAAAATGTGAGAAAATCAAGGCTGTTTTCCACATACAACTCCTGTTGAAAAACACCAAATTCTTACAATGAGTATACCATGTGGTCCGAGACCTCCTTTAGCGGACTGCATCACCTGGGGGATGGTGTTTGGTTCAGTGTATACACTGTGCTTGGCACCCCCTCCATGAGCGTTCTACCGAGCGTTCTGAAGAAGGTACAGGATGAACACGGGGCTGATCCAGCCCTGGATTTGGGGATGAAGTTAGTGGGCATGTTCCCTGTTGTCTCCAATATGATTCTGGCCACCATTAAAGGTGAAGCAGTTTGCTTGCAAGTACGCCAATGCCTAGCGGCGGTGGCGGATGTGGATCGTGAGCGACAGTTGCCGATTATTATTATGGATGTTTATTCATCCTTAGGACGCAATAGTTTGGGGGTTCGACCATTTACTCAGCCGCAAATTAAACCCCCTCCTGAAAAGGATTGTAGTCCTGTCTTTCCTAAAAAGGCATGGAACAAAAATATGCAGCAGCAACAACGGAAGCCTGGTTCTCGTGCAGGTTCGCCTCCACCAGACGTTTCTGAGCGCAGATATGATTCGCGTGACCGCTCTAAAATTAAGACACCCAAGAGGTTCCAGGTTCCTGATCCTCGTTCTCCTTGTTCCTTTCAGGAATCGTCGGATCAACAGTTCGGCGGAGGAGGACGACAGGATCTCAGACAAGGCGAGTCTATGCAGTCAAGTCGTGACCCGCAGCGCCAGTTTGACGTTAAAGTCAAGCAGGGGGGACCACCTCAATATTTTGCCCCTTTTCAGAAGAAAAATGCTTCCGCTTTGAATGCGTCGGACGGTGAGAACCCTTCTCCTCGACGGGAGTTGGGCGGTAACCCTCCTCGACAGCGCGGCGGAGGTTACCATAGTGCGGCAGACACTACACCAGCGTATGGAGGCAAAAGCAACTAACACTTTTATTACCGTTTGTTAGAACTGGGGGTCTCTAGTTGGCAATGGTATGCACCTTTGTCCAAATAGGGACCCTTGCTTCTAAGTCAGGGAAAGGGGATTACACACCTGGATAACCCCTGCTCACCCCCTTGGTAGCTTGGCACGAGCAGGCAGGCTTATCTAAGAGGCAGTGTGTTAAGCATTTGTGAACACATACAGTAATACAGTGAAAACACTACAGATGGACACCACACAGGTTTTATAAAAATAAGTATTCTTTATATAGATTTATCACAAGACCACAAACGACAAAAATCCACAATACTGTAATCAATAATACTTCAAGATGGTAGAAATGGTTTAAAAATAGGTTCTTCACTTAAAAACAGTCTTTAGCAACAAATAACCCCAACTGGAGTTATCACGACGTCGAGGTCAAAGAAATCCCAAAGTACGGCGCCGACCGCGAGGTGCGCGGCGTCCGGCCCGGAGTCAAAAACAGACCCACAAAGAACAGTACCTTGGAAAAGCGAAACAAAGACAGCTCACGGCGTCGGGGAGGTGCGGCGTCGATGGCGCGTTGCGGCGTCGGTTCCTTGCTTCGGAGGAGATGATGCGTCGGGACCTGGATGCTTGCGCAGGCAGGGGAGGCGTCGGTTCCGGACCGGAGAGGAGGTGACGTCACGATGGCGCAGAGGCCACGGTTCCGCACGATGTCGATAGATTCTTGACCACCCACGTCGACGATCGGCTCCGTGACGATGTCAGCTTCGGAATCGATGCGGCACAGCAGCAGGCGTCGGGCCGGCGTCGTAAGTCGGAGCAGCGCTCACGGCTATGGCAGGCTTACGATGTCGCTCGCTGGCGTCGAGGTGGCACGGCGGTCGGCGTCGAGTCTTCGTTGCAAGTCGGAGCAGCGCTCACGGCTTCAATGCAGGAGACGGCGTCGCTCGCCGGCGTCGGTGTTGCAAATTCCTTCTGTAGCACCAGAACAGCAAGTTCCAGATGCAGGCAAACAGAAGGGGGGTGAAGTCTAGTATCCCTGAGACTTCAGTCAGGAGGCAAGCTCAAATCAAGCCCTTGGAGTAATATTCTGCAAGATGATGAAAAGTTCTTTAAAAGTTCCTTCTCCTTTCCTTGGTAATGAAGAAGCCACTGCAGGCCAACCCAGCAAACAGCACACTTGGCAGAGGGGCAGTCCAACTCCTGCAGCTTCCTTGGTTCTTCTCCTTGGCAAAAGGGTCGTCTTGTTGTTCCAGAAGTGATCTAATTTCCTAGGGGTCTGGGTCCCCTTTTTATACACAGTTTCTCTTTGTTCTCTGAAGGCAGAGAGGCCTCTGCCTAGCCCAAAACCAGTTCTGGTCAGTCCTGGAGCACTTTGTTTTTCTGACACCTTCTTTCCTTTCAGAATGTGGGGCTCCCTGCTCAGCCGCCCGGCAGGAGGTGGAGCCAGCATTGTGGAAGGCAGGCACAGCCCTATTCAGACCCAGGTGCAACTCCTCCCTCCACTCTGGATGCAGATCTTTCTATTCAGCCCTGTGCTGACTCACCCTGTCTCCTGTAGCCACCCCCAGCCCCTGTCACTCAATCTCCAGACAAGGAATACACAACCTCGCAGAGGCAGGCTAGGAAGTTTAGGCAAGAAAATACCCACTTTCTAAAAGTGGTATTTTCAAACATAGAATGTTAAAACCAACTTCACTAAAAGATGTATTTTATCATTCTGAGTTCAGGCATACTAAATTCGTTTTTCTACCATGTTCCCTGGGTCAGTTCTGACTATAAGGTGTAATAGTCAGTCTGCCCATTCTGGCCTATGGGGAGCAGGTAGCCTTGCAATAGTGAAAAACGAAAATGGCTGTAATTCACTATTAGGACATGCCACACACACCAGGGCATGTCCTACCTTATACTTACAATGCACCCTGCCCTAGGGCCTACTTTAGGGGTGACCAACATGCAGTAAAGGGAATGTTTAGGGACTGGTAAGTGGGTGTACTCACCAAGTCGACATGGCAGTCAGACTGCACACAGGCTCTGCAATGGCAGGCCTGAGACACACTTTACAAGCTGCTTCTTGTGGGTGGCACAACCAGTGCTGCAAGCCCACCAGCAGCATTTGATTTACAAGCCCTGGGCACACCTGGTGCACTATACTAGGGTCTGACAAGTAAATCAAATGATCCAATCATGGAGTCACTAATCCATATCACAATTTGCAATAGGGAGAGCATATGCACTTTAGCACTGATCAGCAGTGGTAAAGAGCCCAGAGTCATAAAACCAACAAAAACAGGTCAGAGAAAATACAGGAGGAAGGCAAAAAGTTCAGGGATGACCCTGCAAAAAGGGCCAAGTCCAACACCGTTGAAACAGCTGATACTCGAGTTGCTCCACCTGATAGCTATATGAGGTGAGCCTCCGTATTGAAGGTGATATTAAACGTACAGTTAAAGCAGGATTTTGGAAAAATCATCCACATATGATATTTTATTGGTGGAGGTTGATTGGCCTCCCCTTTAGTCCTTGCTTCCTCCAGTGGGGAGGTTGTTATTCTACCAAGTTTTTCACAATATGTGTCTGATGAGGTCAGAATTGCCCATGCTGCGGAGTGGGCATTATCCCTGGCTCCTGCATTATATTGCACTCAGGCGGGATGGGACAAGGTATCCCCAGTTCACGTGATTCCTTTGCGTTCTACGCCACAACCTCAGCCACAGTATCCAATTAAACGTGACACTAAGGTTTCCATAAATGACATCTTGACACAATTGGAATATCAGGGTGTTGTTGAACCCTGTGTTTCATTGATGAATAATCCTCTTTTTCCGATATTGAAACCGGACCGTTCATATCGTATAGTTTTAGATTACCAACATTTGAACAGTCATATTCGTACCTATGCGGTTCAGAACACACACAGCTGCTTGCAAAAAGTATAAAACTACCTTGGAGATTTGCAATGGATTTTTCAGCCATTCTTTGGCTCCAGAAAGCTATGATTTCACTGCATTCAGTGTTTTCAGCAATCAGAGAATCTATGCGAGATTGCCTATGGGAAATAAGAATAGCCCAGGCATGTTTGCGGCACGCATTGTTTCAGTTTTACGTGAGATTGACCCTGATGCCTTTTCATACGTCAATGACATTTATTTGACGGATGATGAAATGTTATGCGCGTAGACTGCTTTGTCACACATTTTGCGAAGTTGGGCTACAAAATCACACATTGCCTTTTTGTCAGTACTTTTCCTTGGTTATGAACTCAATAACAAGGGAAGGGGGTTGGCCCCCCCACTTTTTGGAGAAATGTGCTCAATTGCAGCTTCCTTCTACTTTAAAAAAATGACAGTCTTTGCTGGGTTTTTTCAATTTTGGCAGGACTTTCCTGATTATGCCCAGCGTATCAAAACACTTTATGCGTTGATACATCCATTTTTTCGTCTTCCAGTTGGCTTCTGTAACATACCGCAGTACTTAGGTCTTTGCAGTCGGATCTGCTTGCGACTCAATTCTTGTTAGCGAGACAATACGACAAATTTGGTCATACGGATTGTACCAGGTGGGTTAGGATTTACTTAGGTTATTTTCAATGAAGGGGACACCGTCCCCATTGCAAATAAATCGCATTTAAATACTCAAGCTGAGATACGATTTTCTTCTACAGAAAAGATTTTGACAGCTGTTCAGATGGCGATCTTGAAAGAACGCTCTGGCTCAGGGTAAACGCATCTTCATAGTTTCGCCGGTGCCTGCTTTAGAAGCAGTCAGGAAGGCTAGCGTACCAGATTCTAAAGCATTGCATCCACGTTAGATACAATGGGCTAGTTCTTTGATGTTGGCCGATGTCAATTTTATCTTTGACCCTTCTTTGGAGATGCAGGAGTTTTTACAATATGAACATGTTCATCCACCTCCATCGTCTTTGCTCCCTCTTGATCAGTGTAAAAGCATTATTTACACTGATGGATCTGCACAGCCAGCCATTGGTTCTAAGCATGCTTATTCATCAGCCTGCGCAAGTGTGGCTGGCACAATAGTTGATGGTGATTTTCAATCCTCCGTAGTACGCACACAGTCCCATGGGGATTGCACGGCACAGCTGGCCGAGCTATGTGCTTTAGTTTTGGCTCTTGAGTTTGCAGATCCAGAGGTTCCTACGCTCATAGTGTGCGATTCATTTTACTGTATACAATCCTTCAATGACAATTTATTCTTCATGACACAAAATGATTTTCGTGATTCTAAAGGTAGTGCAATAAAGCATAAGACGCTTTGGGTCCAAGTGGCCGGTCTTAAAGAACGTTTGCCACTCACACATGCTATCCATACATTGGGCCATCAACGTGTGGGAGCACACGCTGTTGGTATTTCGATGGCTGATGAAGCAGCCAAATCTGCAGTAGCCACATGCTCGGTAGCAGCAGTTACTAGATCCATGACTAAAATGGATGATGATATTTTGGCGGCTGTTACCGCCTCAAGGGACGGAACGCAGTTTCCCCAAGGGTTCCCTTCTCGTTATTCTTATCTTTTAACATCAGATCAAATTCCATTTGTGACTATTCCGTCAGTTGGTGATCGTTTGATTCCCAATGAGGACCGCAGACTTTCTTTGATCGTAGCTGCACATGAAGGTGTTTCTTCTGCCCATGCCGGCGTGACAGCAACTATTTCACTTTTGCAGCAACGTTTCTGGTGGCGTGGCTTATACCAACAGGCACGTAAACATGTTCTCTCCTGTGACATTTGTCAACAGATTAACCATTCAACTGTTTTACGTCCACCCCATACTCAACTGTACATTTTGAATCAACCATTTGGTTGAATTTATCTTGATCACTGCGGTCCTTTGACATCGGATAATGTCTGGGATTGGCAAAAATTAAGAAATGAACGCCCCGACCATTCCCTCTGTTGCTCGCTTTGATAATTGGCAGACTGTTTAATTCTTCATTTTCAAGTCCTGGCAGGTGATTACTGTGGCCATTAGACACAAATGAATGTCATGTTCATCTTCTTAATTCCACACCTGGGTTCAAATCAAGCAGACCGATCCCCGATATTGACAGTCAACATTCTCTAGTATTATTACCACCTATTGGGTAGGAAAGTTGTGTCAACAGTGGTTGGAACATTCCACACTGTCTGCAGTGAAGCTACATCTTTCTCTCCTGTCTGAAGACATGAATTTATCTGATTTTCTTTTAGGTCCTAAATCTCCACATTCTAAAAGATTTATATATGATTCTTATAATGAAATTTGAAAATGATCCCAAATGGAAGCTGCTTTACATTTAAGACAAATTGACCGAGATGATTTAGAGAAAGTGCTTGCTGTTGTCAATAATAGTGTTAATACTTTGCCATCTCGTATTTACAATTTATATAACATTGTGTCATCTACTATTGATATTGTGTAGAGTGACGTCAACTTTGTATCATGAGCAGTCAGCTTAGATCTATCATGCAGTTTAGCTGGACGCTCCAAACACTAAAGAATGGGCGCGTTCCATGGCATTACTTGAATTGCAGTGATTTATTTCTGCCTTTTAATTTAACACACAAACAGTCAATGGTCATGAAAGACACGACCTATAGAATGCTACATTTAGAGAAATTAGAACAACTTCCATTCACTATAGCCGAGACGCCTTTGGCGGTGTGGTTAATACACAGTGTTATTTCATTGCTTGTTTTGACATTTCAATTTACGGCCTACATGAAACATTTCCCTGTAGGTTGATATGAACCCCTTAGCAGCTACATACATGAATTATGGTAATTTCCTTTCACTTATTGTTGTGAGCGTGCTGACAAGAAACTCTTTGTTATTGGGGAAGAGTGCGACTCTAGTGTTGGACATTCACTTGTTTGTCAACACGTTAAGATACATGTCACATGTAAAATTTCAGCACCCGGAATTCTCCCCTTCATTATGGTACTTTCTAATGGAAGTTATCTCATACGTCGTAATCAAGACTATTGCGGTATGCGGGCTGGAGTTGTGTCCGTTTCCCAGTTAGTCACTCGTTGCAACAATGTCTTGTTTCCCTCTCCGCATGGGATTGTGGCCTTCCATTCCAACTTTGAAGGCAGATTTCGACAAGCTAAGCAGACTCAAAGCATTAATGTTCCAACTAGTAGGGGCTATCACATCTGCTTGTGCAACCTTCAAATTGCAGGTGGATAAAACATCTAGTGAAATACAGTCATTGCTGAATACAAACCTTTCCCTGCATTTCGGAGAATTGTACATCAAATCTTTAGTGCCTCTAATACGGCTGACCTGGCCTACTTTTTAGGTTTTGCCTGCAGTGAAATCTATTGTTTTTAATATAAACTTAAAAGGGGCTTACATCCCGCCCCCTCTCTTTCCTGGCTTTTCATTGGTTCCTGTGCATGCACCTTACTTTTCCCCCACTTCTATAGGCTATAGCATATTTTCCTGCATTTACCAATGCTTGTTCCTCGTCTGCTTCCCTTATCAGTTTCCCCTTGCCAACATACTATTAACATCTACTTTGGTGGAACTATTTTTTCATAAAGTGTTGCTTCTTTTTGCTTTTTCATCTTGCAGCAGATTTATATAGCAACCTATCACCTGGAGAGATTAAGTGATTTGCCCAGAATCACAGGATGTTGCATGGCAGAGACTCCTAACAAGGATCCCCAGTTCTCGAGTCAGCAGCTCTGGCCGCTCTGCCATATCCTCTCCACTACCATGTTACTTGTGAGGGAGCTCGTTTCTTCGTTCCAGACGATGATTGATAAAAACAGCTTTTTATTCATCACATAGGCGAAATCGATGCATTACCAATGCTTGTTTACGGTTGTAGGCTCTGGCCTCGTTACTTCTGTTCAGACCATCTTTGGAGAAATTCTGGCTTTTATCCACTCTATTTTCTCTAGTGTATTCGGAGGATTCCCATTGCTGTTATTCCTCATTTGCGCATTCTCCTCCTGTTCCTGCTTCTCCGTAATGGATGCTCCTTTTGCGGCCGCTCTGGAGCTGGCTCCGCTCCAACACTACTATGAGCGTATGCTTTAGATCTGTGGAATGTTTCAGCTGCAGGAGCTGGATCTTCATTGGTCCTTAACATTTCAATCTGCCTGCTTTACCTACGTGCAACCCGCGATCCATTGTAACTGGTGCCCCTTTGAATGGGCACTGGACCTTTGCCTCGCTTCACAGACACAGACTGCCCTGGATGTTGGACTGCTGATGAGTCCCTTAGCGACCCATTATCAGAACTGCTCTCTGGGCCTGCAACGTCTACACAATGTGAGGTTTGCGCCATTGGCCTACGAGGAAACCTGTGCATCGGCATAAGGATTGCAAAATGCAGGCTTTACTGATACAAATGTATGTTGCCCGGTAACTGTCTCGGCGTCGGTTGAGACCGGGGATCATGTCTGTTCTTTGGAACTTGTGAACTGGGCTGTCGACCAATCATCATCTGCGGAATCAGACTTCTTTATGGCGTCTTTGGCCTTGCAATGGCGAGTGACATAATGGAGCCGTCTAAAGCACATTAATCTGCCATGTTTACAAATTGACATTTTCCTTTTTTAGTTCGGAATAAATGCCACCGTTTCAATCTGCTTTGAATGTGTTTATCTTCTGATTACATCCATTATTTGTAGCATCCTTTCTAGTGCCATCTTCCTGACCAAAGGGAGGGTGTTGTGTGTTTCCTGCTCGGGCCATTGTAGTTTTCCCTATGTTAGCCTAACTGTGCACGTATTAGTCCACATCTACATTTGCACATGTTACTATATAAACACGCCTGTCTTTGTGCCACATTGTACTTTCACACAGAACCAGCACATGTTTTTGTGTTCTGTTCTTTTCTTGGGATTAACCTGAACACTGCAGACAAGGTCAAACAACAATGTCTTTTGTTATTCGTCCTGGTCAGGCACTAGCACCGAGACCGAACACACGAGTGCAGCTGCTGTTAATGAGCATGCATGTCTTGTCATATAGATGAGCACAGAAGCACAACACGCTCATGAAGAGAGAATTCTGAGAGGAGATCCCGGCGTTAGCTGAGATGTAGAACGTCCATCTGTGTATGCCAAGGTACGGGGTCCGCCACTAGTCCCAAAGATCGTTGATATATAATCATTTAGCTTCGGGTGGGGGGGAGTACGGCAGATACTCTGTCTTATAACATGACAGGGCTTTTCATAATATATGGATTATTAACTATGTTAATGGGCATTTGTTTTATAATTGTGGCACAAATACTGCATTTTACAGATCGATAGTTTAAATAAATATTTCAAACGTCCTTCGTGTCTCTGATTTATCTTATTGTGGACAAGTACAAGTGTGAGAGCGAAAGGGTGTGTCCTGTCACCGCGATCCCTGAGAGGGTCGGGAGTGTTGTGTTCTGGGGTGTCAATCCACTTGCTTCTCTGGTAAGGTTAGGAGGGTAAGTGAGGCACTGTAGCTAGTCGGACTTGGGCTCATGGGTACTGAGGTGGTATGGTGACTCAGTCCCTGCCCACCGATGTTCTATGGTCCCATGCTTAGTTCTGTTCCTGAGCAGAGTCCCTGCAATAGTACCCTAATATGGTGATTACACGGTTAGAGGGAGTTGGAGAAAAACCTTTCCAGGGAGAAGAGCTGTGTTTGTCTGCTGATGTAAAACTTGCATCTAGAGATTGAGGTATGAGGGTCCGCCTGACAATGCCCAGAGGTTTTCTGTTTATATAATAAACTAGCTAATAGCACGGGGAGGGTGGTATGGTCATTTAGCCCAATATCCACTGCTTTATGAAATGCTTTCCCCGTTTGTATTCTATGGAATTGTAACTATGCTGATTATATTATCATTATGCATTATGCTGATAGTACTGGCTCGTGTACTGTATCTTAGAGCACGATAGTTGAAATAAACATTTAAACTATACTGTGTCTCTTATTACGCGCGTTGTGGACAGGTATGAGTGATTGATGAAAGGGTGTTCTTGCTCCTGCGAGTCCTGAGAGAATTACTTCAGTGATTCACTCCTTATCCCTCCTTCTCTTCTCTTGTCACCCTCCTAGTATTCCTTGGGTACTATACCGCTATACCCTATCATTACCCTACCAACCTGCACTGAATTATTTCAGTGATTCACTCCTTAAAACAGAAGGAGGGATAAGGAGTGAATCACTGAAGTAAAACAGTACAGATGTTAGGGTATAGTGGTATAGTGCCCAGGGAATACTAGTCGGGCGACAAGAGAACAGAAGGATGGATAAGGAGTGAATCATTGAAGTAATTCAGTGTGTGTGTTTGGGTGATGATAGGGTATAGTGGTATAAGACCCGAGAAACACTAGGAGGGAGACAAGAAAACAGAAGGAGGGATAAGGAGTGAATCATTGAAGTAATTCAGTGTGTGTGTTAGGTGAATGATAGGGTATAGTGGTATAGTGCCCATGGAATACTAGGGAGGTGCCAAGAGAATGGAAGGAGGGATAAGGAGTGAATCATTGAAGTAATTCAGTGTGTGTGTTAGGGTAATGATAGTGTTGTAGGGATTCTGCACATACACAGAGCTATGCACAGGATAATAGGACCTCAGAATATAGTGGTGAGCCAACCATAAACCTTAGCACCTAAAACCCCAACCCGACTAGCTGTAGCGTCTCATTAGCAACAATGCTACCAATGATTAGACAACCCAGAACTAGGTGCGAGGGACAGGCCAGATCAGTAAGAACAAGGGACGTTGTTTTTCGACCTTGTACATGTTGTGCAGAAGCAACCCACAGGGAACAAGAGAAAAGGTGAAAGGCAGAAATGCAGACAGTCCTAATATAGCCGGGCACAAGCAGAGGCTTGAAAAACAAAGTCACAAAGTAACGTGTGCAGAAAAGGCATCATGGCAGCCAGGCCGCAGTCAACTTAGCAGGGCAGGTCATGAGGCCACAAACCACATGACAATAGGATATAGTGGTACAGTACCCACTGCATACTAGGAGGGTGACAGGAGAACAGAAGGAGGGATATGAAGTGAATTATTGAAGTAATTCAGTGCGGGTTGGTAGGGTATAGTGGTACACTACCCAAGGCATACCAGAAGGGTGCCAAGAGAACAGAAGGAGGGATACGGAGTGAATCATTGAAGTAATTCAGTGTGCGTGTAAGGGTAATGATAGGGTATAGTGGTGTAGTACCCGAGGAATATTAGGAGAGCAACAAGAGAACAGACGGCGGGGTAAGGAGTAAATCACTGAAGTAATTCAGTATGTGTGTTAGGGTAATGATAGGGTATAGTGGTATAGTGACCGAGGATCACTAGGAGGGCGACAAGAGAACAGAAGGAGGGGTAAGGAGTGAATCATTGAGGTAATTCAGTACGGGCGTTAGGGTAATGATAGGGTAGAGTGGCACAGTATCCGAGGCATACTAGGAGGTGTTCACAAGAGAACAGAAGGAGGAATAAGGAGTGAATCATTGAATTAATTCAGTGTGTATGTTAGGGTAATGATAGGGTATAGTGGTATAGTGCCCAAGGCATACTAGAAGGGTGACAAGAGAACAGAAGGAGGGATAAGGAGTGAATCATTGAAGTAATTCAGTGTGTATGTTAGGGTAATGATAGGGTATAGTATCCTAGGAATACTAGGAGGAGGTGACAAGAGAACAGAAGGAGGGATAAGGAGTGAATCATTGAAGTAATTCAGTATGAGTATTAGGGTAATGATAGGGTATAGTGGTACAGTGGCCAAGGAATACTAGGAGGGCAACAAGAGAACAGAACGAGGGATAAGGAGTGAATCATTGAAGTAGTTCAGTATGGGTATTAGGGTAATGATGGTGTATAGTGGTGCAGTGCTCAAGGCATACTAGGAGGCGTTGACAAGAGAACAGAAGGAGGAATAAGGAGTGAATCATTGAAGTATCTCAGTACGGGTATTAGGGTAATGATAGGGTATAGTGGTATAGTGCCCAAGGCATACTAGAAGGGTGACAAGAGAACAGAAGGAGGGATAAGGAGTGAATCATTGAAGTAATTCAGTGTGTATGTTAGGGTAATGATAGGGTATAGTGGTACAGTATCCAAGGCATACTAGGAGGGCGACAAGAGAACAGAAGGAGGGATAAGGAGTGAATCATTGAAGTAATTCACTACGGGTGTTAGGGTAATGATAGGGTATAGTGGTACAGTACCCAAGGCATACTAGGAGGGCGACAAGAGAACAGAAGGAGGGATAAGGAGTGAATCATTGAAGTAATTCAGTGCAGGTTGGTAGGGTAATGATAGGGTATAGTGGTATAGTACCCGAGAAACACTAGGAGGGCGACTAGAGAACAGAAGGAGGGATAAGGAGTGAATCATTGAAGTAATTCAGTGTGTGTGTTAGGTGAATGATAGGGTATAGTGGTATAGTGCCCATGGAATACTAGGGAGGTGCCAAGAGAATGGAAGGAGGGATAAGGAGTGAATCATTGAAGTAATTCAGTGTGTGTGTTAGGGTAATGATAGTGTTGTAGGGATCCTGCACATACACAGAGCTATGCACAGGATAATAGGACCTCAGAATATAGTGGTGAGCCAACCATAAACCTTAGCACCTAAAACTCCAACCCGACTAGCTGTAGCGTCTCATTAGCAACAATGCTACCAATGATTAGAGAACCCAGAACTAGGTGCGAGGGACAGGCCAAATCAGTAAGAACAAGGGACGTTGTTCTTCGACCTTCTACATGTTGTGCAGAAGCAACCCACAGAGAACAAGAGAAAAGGTGAAAGGCAGAAATGCAGACAGTCCTAATATAGCCGGGCACAAGCAGAGGCTTGAAAAACAAAGTCACAAAGTAACGTGTGCAGAAAAGGCATCATGGCAGCCAGGCCGCAGTCAACTTAGCAGGGCAGGCCATGAGGCCACAAACCACATGACAATAGGATATAGTGGTACAGTACCCACTGCATACTAGGAGGGTGACAGGAGAACAGAAGGAGGGATATGAAGTGAATTATTGAAGTAATTCAGTGCGGGTTGGTAGGGTATAGTGGTACACTACCCAAGGCATACCAGAAGGGTGCCAAGAGAACAGAAGGAGGGATACGGAGTGAATCATTGAAGTAATTCAGTGTGCGTGTAAGGGTAATGATAGGGTATAGTGGTGTAGTACCCGAGGAATATTAGGAGAGCAACAAGAGAACAGACGGCGGGGTAAGGAGTGAATCACTGAAGTAATTCAGTATGTGTGTTAGGGTAATGATAGGGTATAGTGACCGAGGATCACTAGGAGGGCGACAAGAGAACAGAAGGAGGGGTAAGGAGTGAATCATTGAAGTAATTCAGTACGGGCGTTAGGGTAATGATAGGGTAGAGTGCCACAGTATCCGAGGCATACTAGGAGGTGTTCACAAGAGAACAGAAGGAGGAATAAGGAGTGAATCATTGAAGTAATTCAGTGTGTATGTTAGGGTAATGATAGGGTATAGTGGTATAGTGCCCAAGGCATACTAGAAGGGTGACAAGAGAACAGAAGGAGGGATAAGGAGTGAATCATTGAAGTAATTCAGTGTGTGTGTTAGGGTAATGATAGGGTATAGTGGTGCATTATCCAAGGCATACTAGGAGGGTGACAAGAGAACAGAAGGAGGGATAAGGAGTGAATCATTGAAGTAATTCAGTATGGGTATTAGGGTAATGATAGGGTATAGTGGTACAGTGCCCAAGGAATACTAGGAGGGCAACAAGAGAACAGAAGGAGGAATAAGGAGTGAATCATTGAAGTAATTCAGTACGGGTGTTAGGGTAATGATAGGGTTTAGTGGTACAGTATCCAAGGCATACTAGGAGGGTGACAAGAGAACAGAAGGAGGGATAAGGAGTGAATCAGAAAGCGTGCCAGGAAACCAGAGAAGGTAGAGAACAGACTACAAGGCTCGCGGATTATCATGGAGGGGAATGTAGTGCACAAAAGGGGGTGCTGGGTATATGGGAGTACGAAGCCGGGCATCAAAGAGCTGCGCAGAAGGGTGATCAGTGAAACATGAGGTAGTGTAGCTTGCGGTATCCTTGGACCACTTGTGAGGAACAAGGGCCACATGACACACGTTGAGGGGGGCCACAGGGTAAGCAGTGGTTCCTGGTCTCCAATTACATTAATGAGAGCGTTTTACCTCTGATGTCTGGGGGTCTCTAAATCTGAGTAATAAATACACTTCTTCAGCACTTGACCCTCAGGGTAGTGAAGCAGAGGTGTCCAAGGCTTACTCAGGAGGTGGTGTGAGTTGAGAACTGCAAATGAAACAAATCAATGTTCACACAACGCTTCACGTCTTAGAAAAGAAATACACTTTTTGTCTACACACAGCATAGTGCTACCGATGAAAAACAGTACAATGGTAAAGCAGGTACATACAGGTTCTTCAAACGAGCACAGTGTTAATAAGGGGGTGATCTGTGGGGTGTACCCCAATCCGAGTGAACAACACACATCTCTCCTGTTTGTCTCATAAAGAACACCAGGCGGGCCATGTGGTGCCACCGCCCATCTCCTGAGACTTGATTTCTTAAGGACCAACAATGAAATGAAATGAAATTTGTACTTGTAAAGCGCACCCATACCCCCAAAGGGGTGTCCAGGCGCTGTACGCATACCGCTGTGGAACCCTTCCTGGCTTTTCCCTGTGAAATGTCCACTCCTGGGCACCCCCAGGGTGAAGCCAGGCATCCCAGCGCTGTTGGGGCCGTTGTGGAGATTAAGCAAGCTATCACACCCAAGCTAAGATGGCGATCCTTCTGGTGCAAAGGGACGATGTTTCAGGACCCAATGGTTAGGTCGGTGGGAGTACGAAGTGGACTAATGGTATAACTTAGGGGTATATTTACTAAGATTTTACACAGTGCAAATCAATGCAAAATCTTTTTTCTAACTATTTACTTTTTAGCGCTAAACATGTTTAGCGATGGAAAATCACCTGAAAGTAATGCAAAGCAGCGCATATCGCTGAATGCATTACTTAGCGACCACCAAAGGTTTTTAACACAAAACCCTATTTACTTAAAAAAGAAGGCAGGATTTTCTGGCAAAAAACTGTGCCAATTTCAAATAGGCGCTATGAAGAATAGACTATGTAGAAATGTAAATAGTACGTTTCATTTCTCCTTCCTTTTCCGACTTTGCACGCGTGCTGTACTGTACAACACACATACAAAGTGGGAAAAGGTATAAAGGTATACAGTTATAAAGTATAAGTGTAGTGTTTGGTACTGAAAGGGTATCCTTCCAGTACAAAACCTATGCTAGACTAAGGCAGACACCCTTGCACTGTGGTGCTAAAGTGTTTCTGTGGCGCAGAGCAGCACATTTCTGCACCGGCGCTAGGGAGAAGGGAGGAGAGTCCCACATTTCTCTAAATTTGGCGCTCTCCTGCTCTCCCCTTCTCACACAGCGCAGCATTTGCTGCTACTGCGGTGCGCTGCGTGATGATTCAGTAAATCTTGGCCCCAGTGTCCGCGCACTTGAACCCTGAGCTCACACAATGTGTCATAATGTTTTTTATTTTTAAAGGTTTTATTGTCATTTCAACATAACCACAATCCTGGATATTAGACAATCTTCATCGTAGGATCGTATAATAACATAGGATGTAGCAATAGTCCTATCCATATTCACCCCCCCCCCAGCTTACAAATCAAAAGTAGGAATCAGTCATGAGCCAACATGTCAGCCCATCAGACCATTGGTTAACTCTCCAAGATCTGTTTCCCAGAAAGCCCCAAACACGAGGATTAGTCCCATTTGTGTACAGGTAGGAGTCTCCATCACCTTCTCACACTGTACTCTCCTCTCGATCTCCCAGTCCGCGTGAAACTTATGTTCCTAATTGGTAATGGTCTCCTTCTGTGGAGTCTACTAAGCTCTGAGTCATAGCACTCCAAGCCAACAAATCGTCTCAACCCTATCATCCCTCCGAGACCTTCGCATATGTGCTTCCTCAGTGCCATCTCATTCCAGCATATCCCTCCTCCAATCTGCCAGTGTTAGGGCTCTAGAGCCAGGTAGGTCGCTCCCCCACCACACAGCTCCGCCTGTGCTGCCCTGCTGCTGCTGGTTAGTGCTCTTGCCTTCTGTCCCCCACTGCCCCCTCGTTGCTGTGCCGGTTTTTCCTGTTGTTGCCCTTTTGCCTTTGCCTTCTATTCCCCTCGTGTGCCTGACTCTGTGCCCTTTGCCTTCTGTTTCCCCTCGTGTGCCCCCTGTCCCTGCGCCCGATTGTTTTGCCTTCTGTGTTTCCCCGTGTGCCCCTGATTCTGTGCCCATTTTGCCTTCTGTTTCCCCTTGTGTGCCCCTGATTCTGTGCCCGGTTCTGTGTCCCTCGCCGCTCCCGTTCCCGCCGCTGCGTCCCCTGCGGCCCCGCCCCCCTCACCGACAATTCGCTGCCCCTGCCTCCCGCCTCCCAGCTGCTCCTCCCTCCCACCTCCCCATATATGGCGGCCGCTGGTGCGCCTAAGGCAAGCCCGTCTGCGCCCGTCCGCGCCTGGACCGCGCCCAGCGCCAGGACCCCTGGTCCTCGCGCCCCCTGCGCCCACCAGGACGATCGCCGCTGCTACGATGCCAGCACACTCCACACTCTCAACCCCGGATGGACCCACACCTGCTTCAAGGCCGCCCCGAAACGCACTCATGGTCCCTTCACCTGCCGGAACTGCAGCTACACCAGCCTCGGAGCCGCCGAAGCGCCCGCCAAGAAGGACCCCAACCACCTCCGATGCATCCTACTGAACACCCGCTCCGCACGCAAACACGCCGTCGAGCTCTGGGACCTGCTCGACACATCATCCCCGGACGTCGCCTTCCTGACAGAGACCTGGATGAACGACTCCTCCGCACCCGACATCGCCATAGCCATCCCAGACGGCTATAAGATCACCCGCAGAGACCGCACCAACGGAGTTGGAGGAGGAATCGCCATCGTCCACAAGAACACCATCAGGGTCTCGACCAGCACCGACGACACTCTCAGCACCGCCGAACACATGCACTTCCAGATCCACACGGACCCCAACACCACCCTAAGAGGCACCCTCGTCTACAGACCCCCCGGACCCCGACCCCAGTTCAGCGACTCCATCGCCGACTTCATCAGCTCGCACGCCCTAACTTCCACCGACTACATCCTCCTCGGAGACCTGAACTTTCACCTGGAGAACAACAATGACAGCAACTCCACCACCCTGATCGACAATCTCGCCAACCTCGGACTGAGACAGCTCGTCACAACGCCGACCCATTCCGCCGGCCACACGCTCGACCCCGTCTTCTCCTCAAGCTCCCACGTCTCCTTCAGCCACACCACCGAACTCCTCTGGACCGACCACCGCTGCATCCACTTCACCTTCCAGAAACCCACCACACACCACCGCACCCAACAGATCCCACGCCGCTGCTGGAGCAAAGTCACCGAAGACCAACTACAGGCAAACCTCGCTCTCAGCCCACCCACCGACCTCTCCAACACCGACGACGCTGCCCGCAACCTCAGACGATGGATTGACGACTGCGCCAACACCCTCGCCCCGCTGAAAAAACCCACCTACAGAGACACCAGCAAGAGAGCCAGCTGGTTCACCCCGGAACTCCTAGCATCCAAGCGTACCTGCCGGAAACTAGAGATGAAATGGCACAGTGAAAAGACACCGGACAGCCACGCAGCCCACAAAGACGCCATCCGCAACCACCATCACCTCATCAGGGCCGCCAAGAGGATCTCCTTCAAAGACCGCCTCGACAGCAACGCACACAACAGCAAGGAGCTCTTCAACATCGTGAAGGAACTCTCCAACCCCAGCTCCAACACCAGAGACATCCTGCCGTCGCAAGCCCTGTGCGACTCCCTCGCCACCTTCTTCCACCGCAAGATCACTGACATCCACGACAGCTTCAACACCCAGACAGCCCCAACAGACACCGACACACCAGACTCGCCGCACACCATCGACCACGACCCCTTGCCAGCCTGGGCCAACGTGAACATCGAGGACACCATCAAGACCATGAGCACAATCCACTCCGGCTCCCCGTCAGACCCTTTTCCGCACCACATCTTCAACAAAGCCAGCAGTTCCATCGCACCCCACCTGCGCAACGTCATCAACCTCTCCTTCGAGACTGCGACCTTCCCAGAGAGCTGGAAACACGCCGAGATCAACGCCCTGCTCAAAAAACCCAAGGCGGACCCGAGAGACCTCAAGAACTTCCGGCCCATCTCCCTGCTTCCCTTCCCAGCCAAGGTCATCGAGAAGATCGTCAACAGACAGCTAACACAATACCTTGAAGAAAACAGCATCCTGGACCCATCCCAGTCAGGGTTCCGCAGCAACCACAGCACCGAGACTGCCCTCATCGCCGCCACCGACGACATCAGGACCCTGCTGGACAACGGTGAGACCGCAGCCCTCATCCTGCTGGACCTCTCCGCCGCCTTCGACACTGTCTGCCACCGCACTCTACGCGCACGCCTCCACGACGCAGGGATCCGAGACAAGGCCCTGGAATGGACCACCTCCTTCCTCTCCGGCAGAACCCAGAGCGTCCGCCTCCCCCGTTCCGATCCGAAGCCTCCGAGATCATCTGCGGCGTACCTCAGGGATCATCCCTCAGCCCGACACTGTTCAACATCTACATGGCCCCGCTCGCACGCATCGCCCGACGGCACGACCTCAACATAATCTCCTACGCCGACGACACTCAACTGATCCTCTCCCTCACCAAGGACCCCCTCACCGCCAAATCCAACCTCCACGAAGGAATGAAGGCTGTCGCCGATTGGATGAAGAGCAGCCGACTAAAGCTGAACACGGACAAGACGGAGGTCCTCATCCTCGGCTCCAACCCTTCAGCCTGGGACGATTCCTGGTGGCCTACGACACTGGGGGCAGCCCCGACACCCACCAACCACGCACGCAACCTGGGAGTCATCCTCGACTCAACGCTCTCCATGGCCAAGCAAGTCAACGCAGTCTCCTCCTCCTGCTTCAACACCCTCCGCATGCTCCGCAAGATCTACAGGTGGATCCCGACAGATACAAGAAGAGCAGTCACCCAGGCCCTCGTCAGTAGCAGACTCGACTATGGAAACGCCCTCTACGCGGGAGCCCCAGCCAAGCTCATCAAACGACTGCAACGCATTCAAAACGCCTCGGCACGCCTGATCCTCGACATACCACGCCACAGCCACATCACCCCCCACCTGAGAAACCTGCACTGGCTCCCCGTCGACAGGAGAATCTCCTTTAAACTCCTCATCCATGCACACAAGGCACTCCTCAAGAACGGCCCAGCCTACCTCAACAGATGGCTCTTCTTCTATGCCCCCAACCGCCAGCTCCGCTCCGCCGACCTCTCCCTCGCCACCATCCCCCGCATCCGAAGAACCACCACCGGCGGCAGATCCTTCTCCCACCTCGCCGCCAAGACCTGGAACACCCTTCCACTCTGCCTACGACAGACCCAAGACCTGCTGACCTTCAGGAGGCTACTCAAGACCTGGCTGTTCGACCAGTAGCGGCACCCCCCACCCCTCCCCCCCGCCTTTTTCTTCCCTTTTTCTTCCCCAGTGCCTTGAGACCCTCGCGGGTAAGTAGTGCGCTCTACAAATTCCGTGATAGATTGATAGAGCTCAGCCAACCAATTGCAATCCGGCGTTTGGCCACCACAAGCCCCTGCATAGCGAAGCGTCTGCTCAGTTTCTTCTTGAGGTTATTAGGAAGGAGGCCCAGAATTCATTGCTTAGTCATGTGGGGAATTGCCCAACCTATTCCAAAAACTAATTGAGGGGCGTAGACCTGGGATATCCTGGCTGAAATTTAAATAGTATGTTTGTTGTTTCTCATGAGCGACTTGGATCCCGAGACATTTAACATCATCTCCCTGCCATGGTAGTATATACAGAAAAGGCAGCAAGGGATGATTAAAGCCGCAACAACTACCTAGTCACCTAGTAGTTACCAACAATATAAAGATTTTTGGTCTGGATGCCCACCTCCAGGATCCTCTGCCAAGAGACCCAAAATGTTTTAGCACAGAAAAACAAAGTACGGAGAGGCAAACCAAATAACAAATAATTAAACAACAATTGTGATTCCACAGAATGAGATCAGGAGTCTTCAGTATCTCTATTTCTTCTTTTTTATTTTCAAATTAATGAGGTAAGACACCAACTCGTGCAGCCAACGCGTTTCACCCTGAATACGGCTTCCTCAGGGCAGTATGTTGAATGTATCGAGTAGTAACACAACAACTTTTAAGCAATGTTAAGATTTGTGTGGCACAAAGCGTGAGCAGTCGGACTGCGTTTACTATGGTCGGCGTCCTCTTGAAAAATGGGAGCTTACGTTTGAATATACGGCCATCGTTTCACCTATCAAAGTGAAATCTCACCCGTTTACGTACGGTTGCTTCAATTTTTACCACAACATCTTATGGATAGGCACTATGCCTATTATTGGAGCTAATCTTAACATCGCTTAAAAGTTGTTGTGTTACTACTCGATACATTCAACATACTGCCCTGATGAAGCCCTATTCAGGGTGAAACGCATTGGCTGCACGAGTTGGTGTCTTACCTCAATAATTTGAAAATAAAAAAGAAGAAATAGAGATATTGCAGACTCCTGATCTCATTCTGTGGAATCACAATTGTTGTTTAATTATTTGTTATTTGGTTTGCCTCTCCGTACTTTGTTTTTCTGTACCTGCCATGGTAGACCTGCAGGTGGTAGGCGTTCAATGGTAAGTCTTTCAGATGGCCATGGGGAAAGAGAACTGACTTAGTATTATTGACCCGCAGACCCGAGAACTCCAAGAACTCCCAGAGGACGATGAGCATCAGAGGGCCACAGACCCAAGGACCCCCAGAGGACGATGAGCATTAGAGGGCCGCAGACCCAAGAACTCCCAGAGGACGATGAGCATCAGAGGGCCGCAGACCCAAGAACTCCAAGAACTCCCAGAGGACGATGAGCATCAGAGGCCCCAGATCCAAAAACTCCCAGAGGACGATGAGCATTAGAGGTCTGCAGACCCAAGAACTCCCAGAGGACGATGAGCATTAGAGGGACGCAGACCCAAAAACTCCGAGAGGACGATTAGCATTACAGGGCCGGTGATGTCCGGTTGACACAGACAAACCATTGCATCATTGGCGTATTGAGACCACATGTACCGTGGCCCCCTACCTGCACCCCCCAGCCATGCAGTACTTCATGTAGATGGCATGCCAATGGCTCCATCGCCTTGGCAAAAATCAAGGGCGACAGAGGGCACCCCTAACGTGTGCCTCTGTGTAGAAGGATCACTGATGACCTGTATCGTCCCGTACACACCCTGGCCAATCAATAACAATAGCTTGACCCACTTAATAAGAGCATGACCTAGGCCCATTTCATCCAGAACATGCCAGACATACTCCCACCACAGAGAATCGAAAGCCTGTTCAATATCTAAGAAGGCCAGAACATAGGGATCATCGTCCAATTCAGGGGCATGTAGGATGTAGATCAGGCGTTGTATATCACGCAGTGTGTTTCTGTGTGGTATGAATCCCGATTGGTCTGTATGGACCAAACGGGGAAGACAGGGCAACAACCGTGTCACTAAAATGTGGATAAGAAGTTTCTGGTCCACATTAAGTATTGAGAGTGGGCAGTACGAACCTGGTGCGAGGGGATCTTTGCTGGGTTTGGGAATTAGTACAACATGGCCCTTGTGCATAGAGGGCAGGAGGCAACGCTTTTGTAGTGCTTCATCATACAGCTTCAGCAATTTATCAGCCAGGGTCCCTGGAAATGCCATATAAAATTCTGCAGTCAATCCGTCACCACCCGGGGACTTAGCTGTCTTCAGGGGTGTCATTGCGCCCACTAGTTCCTGGCAAGACGATGGGGCTCCCAGTAGTTCCCTATCGTCTGAGGATAGGCTCAAAAGCACCAAGCCACTCAGGTATTCAGGAAACCCGTGCAGCTCCGACTGGTCAGTCGGTTCAGGATATAGGGTTCGGATATGAGCCGCAAATACTTCATTGATGGCATGTTGGGTATGCACTTCTCGTCCCTGCGTGTTTCAGAGAGCGAATATAGGTGTATGTGCACCCTCTGACAGAATCAGGTGGGCCAAAGATCGCCTGCTTTGACCCCCTCCATATACCTCCATCTCCTACCCGTGTGGTGCATGTGCTTCTCTAATCGATCCCATATTTCACAGATATTATGGCGCTGACTATCTCAGTTCCCCAGGTTTTTGGGTCGATGGAGTGTGCCACCTCCAGCTTCTCCAGGGATGCCTCCTGACATGAGGATGTGGCGCAGCAGACAGAGTTGCCAACTCGGGAGCTGGGGATCTGGGTTCGTGTCTCTGCGTCGGCTGAACAACATGTGAATCTGGGCAAATCACTTAATCTCCCTGTGCCCACGGACAGTGCCTGGATGCTCTCACGGGTGATAAGCTGCAATATATAAATCTACAAATTTAATTATCATTTAATTCAATTTAAATTTAATTTCCTGATGAGTCAAGTTGTCTTCCAAAACTCTGCGGATACCAACTGAGGAGGCCATGCATACCCCCGGAGCACCACTTTCATGGCATCCTATTCCATCACGCTGCTATCTAACCTATCCCAATTATGTTCAAAATAATCCGTCAGAGCCTCTGCGGGGGTAGCCTGGAATGCCTGATCCGACAGTGTCAGAGTGTAGTCTCCATAACGGGACCTTCGGCACAACGCGCTCAAGAGAATATATAAGCATCAAGGGAGAGTGGTCATAGATATAGCGCACCAAATACTGCACGTCAACCACCCTGTGTAGTGGACAAAAAAGTAGTCTAGCCAACTATGTGTACCGGTCGCCAGAGTATAGCACGATTAGGCATATGTATGTGGATGTCAATTCAATTCAATTTCTTTCTTTATTCGTCCTTCCGAAGACAGGTCATAAAAGATACACATGTAAAAAAACATCATTTAAAATCATACACATCTCAGCAAATACAAACTCATTTTCCATTTATAAAGAATACGCCAGCAAGTAAAAACAGTAATTTCTCTCGGAACTAAAGTGACAGCGCAAAACAATTGAGTTCATAAGTAGCAGCAGATATTATCCGACAGTGCAAAAACGACTGCAACCATCAATAGCAGGAAATATTATCCAATAATACATGAATAAGAAAATCAATCCTATAAAGGAGTTAGCAGCAGTAGTGAACATTTTAGCAGCAATGCAAATACAATCCATACCAATAGTAGTAAAATGCATTAGAATTAAAACAGCATACTCCTTCTCTTTGCTAAAATACACTTCAAAAAGCTCCCAACGGCAAAGCAAACATCACGGTCATTGAGTTGCAGCAAAAAATACAAGGCCGCTTTGCACTTGGAAAATTTGTGTCTGCGCAAAAGAGGTATTAAAAATTTCCTGGTAAATGGAAGATAAAACTGACAGAAAAATACAAAATGTAAAATGCTTTGACTCGAATGTTCATCACAAGGACAAATAGAAATAGATTCTGAAGAATACTAACCCAGGGGAAAGCATATCAACCACCGAAAAGACCCCAGCCTGAATCTAGTCAACAAAATCCTTTCATGAACATTTACATATAATAAATACTGGGCAATATAAGGAGGCAATAATCCCTGACAGTGGGTTTGACTACTTCAGACTGTTCCCTAGACAATTCTTTATGTTTTCGGAAGCTCTCCAAAACCCTCTGTCGGTCCCCTTTACCAATTAGATCTGGGCGCTCAAACAAGGAGGAGTAACCAAGTTCCGTAAAACAGGTTTTAATATATTGTAGCCAGGGGATGCAAAGGCCACGAGTGCAGCTTAAACAGTCTCTAATAATTGCCGGATTAAAATCAGCTTCCTCATTTGTCCAGATAGAACACCAGATAGCTAAAGGTGCATGTCGTTGCTGGCAAGTATCAATGAGTCCTAAGTAGGCCTGGGCGGTGGACTCGCTCCGTTCGCGGAGTTTGCAGGCATTTCTGCACTCTGTGCTCTGCGGAGCTCGTGGAGTGCAGAAAACTCCGCTCCAAGTAGCACAGCTGAGTTTTTCCCCGCTCGTGCTTGCCAAAGGTAAGTTGCCAAGCGCGAGCTGCCTCTCGGGTAGAATTTCTACCCAAGGGGCAGGAAAATCAGTGCGAACGGCAGTTCACGCTACACTCAACACTTACGGAACTCTGCAGAGTTTTTTTATCACTTCATGGAGTTCCGCGAACTCTGCGATTTACGCCCAGGCCTAGTCCTAAGCTTGATATCGTCTGGGTCAAGGCTCGCATCATGTGAGGTTTTGTTGCTAACTTCGGCGGTGACCTATCCATGCGCTTGTCAAGGACACAATTAAAGTTGCCAGCCAAGATCACCTCTTTACCTAAAGATACCTGGGCTGCCGCCCTTAATGTGCCAAAAAATTCACGTCATCAATATTGGGAGCATAGACATTAAGGAGGCACACCTCACGGGCATCTAATGTACCTTCCAGGATCACATAACGGCCAACACTATCAATCTGCACCCGTGAAGATTTAAAGGTGACCCCCGGGACCACCCAGAGTAAGGCACACCGTGCATATTGCGAATAGGTGGTGGCAAATACCTATCCCTGCCATCTCCTACGGAGATATCCAAAACAATCCCTCCAGAGGTGGGTCTCCTGACGAAACACCACCGAAATGCTGTATCTTTGTAGATAGGCGTACACCCAGTTACGTTTTACAGGTCCCTGTAGGCCTCTCACATTCCAAGTTAATAACTTATATTTGGTACCTAGGCTAGCCATTATCCTTGTGTAGGAATATCCAGTCCCTGCGCAGCTTAACCTGCTGTATGTTCCCATGACCATAGTACCTAACGTGTGTGGAAGCTGCATCCCCAAAGTAAGGTTGAAGAACTTGGATACATCCAAATCATAACTACAAAAACAACCCCTCATCCCCTTCAGCCACCCCCCTGTCCCATCCATGGGCAGCATCTGTGGCCCCCCTGACACAACCATAGGACAAAGAGGACTGCAAACCCCACCCCAAAATCTACCCAGTCTCCCCCACTCAACTAAGAATAAGGTTCTAATGTAGAAACAGTCTGGTTGACTAGACCTCCCGCGCTGCAAGATCGGGATGAAACTCAACAACCCCTGGCCAGCCCTAACCCGGACCCTCCTGGAATAGAGAAGTCAAGTGCACTGAAACAACATGTTTAATAAACACTAAGAATTTGTACGAGTCTCAGTTGCCAAAGGGCGATCCCCCTTGAATCAGCAGTCAGAGGTGGTTCAACCCCGTGGATACGAACTTTACCTGTAGTCCTATGCATGAACTCAGGAGAGCTGAATATTACCCCTGGCCCTGAAACCCATCTCAGTACCGTCACTTTGAGTCTCAGGCACCTGACTCAGCTGCGAGAGGTTAGGTGTTTCAAGTGATAGCAATGCCATCAGTAGCGTGCCATCCAGGCCACCGGGATTCGTTCCTGCTGTGCCGCTGCTGGCGTCCCATTCAGACTCCATGCTGTACGTTGCTCTCCTCAATTTTTGGGTTCTCTACATTCAAACAGCCACTGCTCGCGACCCAGGCCCAGTGACTCCAGCGAGGTCGCCGCCTCTTGTGGCGAGTGGAAGATCGAGACCTTGCCATCATGCTGAACTCAGAGGCGGGCTGGAAACATTAAACTGTACTTCATGTACAGCCTCCTTTTAACTGACAATAAAAGTACTTCTGAGATCCTGGACTCTTTTGGTGTAATCTGGATAAATCTGAATCTGCTTGTCTTCAAAGAGTGGGGGCCATGTGTACGGAGATGTTGAAGGATAATGTCGCAATCTCTAAAGTTGAATAGGTGCCCTATCATTGCTCTCGGGGCCACCCTCAGCACCCTGTGGGCCCTTTCAAAGAGAAGAAATTGGAGAGTCGCTTGGGCTTCAAACTGTGGACAATCCAGTTTTCTAGGAAGAGTTCCGCAGAGGGCCTCTGCTCATTCCGGAAACCCCAAAAATCTCAAATTATTCCTTCTTGACCGGCCCTCCGCGTCCTCCACACGTCCCTCCATGTGGGTAACACTGCATTTCAGACCTGTCAGTACTGCTTGCAAGCCCTTAATCTCTTGTTTAAGAGAGACCACATCTTCCTCCTTTGATGTGACTCTGACCCCCACCTTGCGGAGGTTGAGCTGGAGGTGATTAATGTCCATGGACATGGCATCCGTGTTTGTATCAAGCAGCTGTTAGGAACTCTGAATTGCTGCCAAGTTCTCCGTTGTGTCTGTAGCCTGATCTGCACAGTGCAGTGTGCCCCCATGTGGTCCTCCCTTATCTCGAGGACCAGGACCGGGGACCGTGTATTGTGAAATTGTATTAGTCAGCGGCCCCCTGGTTCTCTTATCCTTCACCATTACTCAGCGTTTTGGAGTGCTCTTCTAAGGCTACGTCTCCTCAGGGTCAGACACCTCTTTCAGAGGGGCCTGTATACCACCGCCAGGTCACCTCTGCCTCCCGGTAGTTGGATGGGTGCCACTCACTGCTCTGGCTCACAGAGATGCTGCCCCAGGCGAAATGCTGTGACCCCGCAATTCCAACAGGGCTCCACCTGAGGTCCCTAATAAGGGCCCCCGACACAGTCTCCCAGCTCCCTGAGGGGGGGAAGGAGCAGAAGACGGCACACCAGATATCTCCCCAGCAGCAGACGATCAGTTATAAGGGTTCCCTGGTCTTTCAGACTGTCGCAGCCCTTCGGGCTTCTTCAGATATAGTGGCCCATCTCACCACATTGGACCCTGGACGGCCCTCACAGTCTAGAACACTTCTGCAGCTACGATCTGCGCCCCCCACAGTCAGGGGCAGACGGGTGTCATGTTCTCAGGGCAGTCAAAGGGGGTCTGATTGCAGGAGTTCACCCCTGTCACTGCAGCATCCCCCTGGGGTCCCGGTTTCCTCCTCTACCAAGGCCCCACCATGTAGGCCAGGCAAGTCTAGTGGGCCAGGAGGAGCAGAGCACCACTAGTCACCGCTGGTGCTCAGTGTGACGATGTGGCCCTGCGAGCCATCAGCCCCAATTCACTGTTGCGGGATGGCTCCTCTTCTCATGAGCTGGACCATGAGACTGGCCCGCCACCCCCACCACCGCACCCGCTTAGCCGCCAGGTCAGCCGCAGGGGCAGCTAGGTCGGAGGATCCCGAGCAGGCAGGCTGGGCAGGGCGAGACCACCTCCCAGAGGCACCTGATAGGCAAGGAGCCGCCGCAGGCCTTCGCTCTCCGCACCCCAACGCTGGATGATCCACAGCGCCGCAGCCCTCCACCTGTTCAGCTGAAGGGAGATCGATCAGTCGGGAATCCTGGTCTTCCACACAATTTTTATGCCTCGTTGGCAGATGCAAATGTGGACTCCAGCCCCGTCTCTGTTCTGGGTTTGGGGTGTTGACATCTGCTACACTAGTGTTATATGGCCCTTAGGGACATTGTCGGCATTGCTAAGTTAGCATGAGCTTTGCTGCCATGATGCAGCTTTTGCGCACGTTACTACATGACTTTGTTTTTGCAAGAATCTGTTTATGCCTTGCACATGAGACTGGGCTGCTTTACACGTTCTCTGCCTTTCCTGGAGTTTAGTCTGAACACGATGTGCAAGGTCGATAAACAATGCCCCTTGTTATTCTGTTCTGGTCAGTCCCTAGCACCTAGACATAACATGCTACACACAACTGTAATACTGAAGACTCGTGCTTCGATATTGCGGGGTTGGATGTTGTTTTAACACACTTGGAGAAAGCCGTTCCATGGAGAAGAGCTCCGCTGTTCCTATGATGTAAACCTTACATCCAGGCTTTAAGGTATGGGTCTGCTGTCAAAGCCCAGAGATCTTCCTTTATATAAATAAACTTCTTGTAGTCAAGGGGAAGGCCTTATTGTCCTTTTTCCACAGTCTTTATATATTGACTTCCCCGTTTGTACTCTATGGAATTGTAACAATGCTAACTGTGTTGAGTTTATGCATTTTGCTGCTGGTAGTGGCTCGTATACTGTATTGTAGAGCACGATAGCTAAAATAAACATTTTGAACTATTTCAGTGACTCTGCCAATTCTTATTGTGGACAAGTACGAGTGAGTGAGTGAAAGAGTATGTCTTGCTCCCGCGATTCCTGAGAGAGTCGGGAGTGTTGTGTTCTGGGTTGTCTAATCATTTGTAGCTTCGTGATATTTGGAGGAGAACGAATGAGACACTACAGCTAGTCGGTTTTGGGATTTTGGGTACTAATGTGGTAGGTTGGTACACCCCTATACACTGAGGTCCTGTTTTCCTGCGCATAGTTCTGTGTATGTGCAGAATCCGTATAACATGGCACCGCCAACATTTGGTCTGGTTCTTATCTGCGAGACGCTTGAGTAGTGCTTGTGCTTGTCCACAAAACCCTCACTTCTGTTTCCGGAGACAGCTGTGATGGTGTAACCTCCTAAATTGATGTTTTATAGGTTCTTTCAAGCTTGAAGTTTTAAAAGGTTTTTTCTCTTTATTCTTGACCCGAAATTGCGCTGCCGCGCTTTAGGTTGTCGTTCATTGTTTTTCATGATGGCGGTTGATGTTCTGCCTCATAGCCGCGCCCCACTCAATGCATATTTGACTCAATATGGAGTGCCTGATGAGGATCCCGCACTTATATTTGTTGTGGAAGCGGATCCAGCGTTCCGCTTCGAGGTGTTTTTTTCTTGGGTCACCTGTCCGGCGGTGGATGGGACAGATGACTTGTTTCATGAATACACTGCCACGGCCCTTCCTCAAGCTTATCAGCCTTATAGGGCTCTTGAGGTTCCACTTACAGCTTGGCAACACCAAATTTGGTATGATGGCGCCCTTCCTCACCCAATAACGGCGGTCCGTTTAGGTCCTTTATTGATAGATGGGGCCACGTGGCCCATTTTGGCTGGGAATACCCCACACTCGCGTTGTCTGACAACAGCGACGCTTGCAGAACTCCGCGTGTTACGTACGTCTTTTATACGCGTGCATAGAGCTGTTATACAGTTCATCTCACGCAACTTCCAGGTGGGACCACCTGGTGTTGCTGCACAACCTGCTGGACCTGGTGGTGTTACCATTAGTCCCCTTATGGTTAATTCAGTGATGTGCAAGCGTCCACAGTTTAAGGATGAGTTCCCTTATTGGCTTGCTGAAAAATTTGGACAACTAGAGGCTGTTTTTCCAAAAACCTCTCCTGTGGAGAAACACAGCATATTGACTATTAGTTTGCCTAAAGACTTACTTCCCTAGTTAGCTGATTGTAACACCTGGGGCAAAGTGTTTGCAGCGGTATATTCGAAGTATTTCAGCACTCCCTCCATGACCGTGCTCCACTCTGTGATTAAGCGTGTTTAAGATGAACACGGGGCCGAAGCGGCTGTTGATTTGGGGATGAGACTGGTGGGGGTGTTCGACATGGTTGCTGATATGATCCTTGCTAATGTCAAGGGCGATGCGGTAAGCTTTGAAGTCGCAAACCGCTTGGAGGCTGTCCCAGATGCAGACAAGCCACGAGAATTACCAAAGATTATTGCAAAGGCTTATAAGACCGTAGGCCGCAATAGTCTGGGAGTTAAGCCGTTTACTCAAACTCAAACTCAACAAAAAGCCCAGACTGATAAAGTTGGGTGTCCGTTCTTTCCTAAAAAGAAATGGAAGAATAAGAAACAGGGGCAGCAACAGCAGAAGCAAGGTTCACGTGCTAGTTCACCGACACCTGAGTCTTCTGAACGTACTTATGACTTGCGCGACCGTGTGAAAATTTAGACTCCCGATAGATTTCAAGTACCCTGATCAGCGTTCTCCTCGTTCTTTGCAGGACACATCAGGCTCTCAAGTCGGTGGAGGAGAACGAAAAGATTGTGGCAAAAGTCAACCTGCGACACAGGGACATGATCAGCCTCGACAGTTTGACGTTAAAGGAAAACAAGAGGATTTGCCTCGTTTTCGACCCCCGTTTCAAAAGAAAAAAGTTGCTGCTTTAACAGCGAGATATGCCTCAGACGGTGAGAACGCGACTCCTGGACTGGACATGGGCAGTGACTCTGCTGCACAGCGCAGTGGAGGTTACCATAGTGTGGGAGGCTCTGAGTCCCAGTCTGGAGGCGACAGCAACTGAGATATTCATTACAGTAGAGACTGCAGACACCCGGGTTGCCCCCCCGGATAGGTTCTACGAGATTATTTTCCAAATTGAAGGTGATATACATTGTTCAATCAAGACGGTTTTCTGCGAGAATCTATCCTCCTCGTATGACATTTTTTTAGCAGAGGCGGATTGGCCTCCACCATTTGTGTTAGCCGCTTCCAGATGGGAGGACGTGATACTTTTGAGTTTTTCGCGTTACGTCCCTGAGGAGCATGCAAAGGCTTTTTCAGCAGAGTGGGCTTTGGCCCTAGCCCCGGTGGTGTATCATAATCAAGTGGGTTGGGATGTTGATTTACCGGCTCATGAAATACCCTTACACTCTATGCCACAACCGCAGTATCCAATCAGACGTGAGGCAAAAGCTCACGTTTGTGACATTCTAACACAGAGTATCAAGGAGTGATTGAATCATGTACATCACCGATGAATAATCCTCTCTTTACTGTATCAAAACCTGATGGTTCATATCGGATTGTATTGGATTACCGAAATTACCGAAATTTGAATAGTCATTGTCGAACTTTTGCAGTGCAAAACACACACAGCTCTGCGCTGGTGAACAATCTTGTTCGTAAAAAATACAAAACTACGCTTGATATTTCCAATGGTTTCTACAGTCACAATCTCGCTCCTGAGAGCCGTGACTTGACAGCTTTTACTGCCATCGGGAATCAGAAAAAAATGACACGTTTGCCTATGGGGTATAAGAATAGCCCCAGGGCATTTGTGGCACGTGTTGTGTCTTTGTTACACGACATAGACCCAGATGCGTTCTTGTACGTGGATGACATTTATCTGACGGACGATGAACTTATGCCGCATCGTGTCCGAGTCGACAGAATTATTTTGTCCTTTGCCGACTATGGATATAAATTCAATTTTGCAAAATCGCACATCGCCCACTTGGTGGTACTCTTTTTGGGCTACGAGCTCAATAATGAAGGCACGGGCTTAGCCCCCCACTTCTTGGAGAAATGTGCACAATTGCAACCCCCTTCTATACTGAAGAAACTTCAGTCCTTGCTGGGATTTTTGAATTTCGGGAGGACACACATTCCAGATTATGCCCAGCGTTTCAAACCGCTTTATGCATTGATACAACCTACATATTCTTCTGCCAGCTGGCTTCCGGAACATACCACTATTCTTCATTCTTTGCAATCTGACATGCTTGCAACTAACTACTTGTTGACGCGTGATAACACCACAAACCTGGTGATTCGTATAGTTCCAGGGACAGTGGCTTTCACTTACTAGGCGTTCAATGAGGGTGACACAATACCCATTGCCTACAAATCACATTTTTATACACTGCTGCTGAAATGTGTTTTTCAACTGTTGAAAATGTCTTGACAGCAGTACAAATGGCGATTCTGAAAGAATGCTCACTGGCGCAAGGCAAATGCATTCTTATGGTCACGCCCTTCCCTGCATTGGAAGCCGTGACTAAGGCGAGTGTACCTAACTCGAAGGCACTACACCCCCGTTGGATACAATGGGCTACTTCTTTGACATCCTCTGATGTCACGTTTATTTTTGACACTGCACTTCAGACACAGGAGTTTTTACAGTATGAACACGTTCATCCTCCTCCCTTGTCTCTGCTTCCTCTACATGAGTACGACTGCATCATTTATACCGATGGCTCGGCTCAACCGGCCACGGGTTCCAAAAACGCTTATTCTGCGGCTTGCGCAATTGTTGCTGGCTAAATTGTTAATGGAGAGTTTACGTCTTCCATTGTGCACACTCAGGCACTTGGAGACTGTAAGGCACAATTGGCGGAGCTGCGTGCTCTTGTTCTTGCTCTCGAGTTTGCTGATCCAAATGTGAATACTCTTATTGTGTGCGATTCCTTTTACTGTGTCCAGTCTTTTAATGACAACTTATTCTTTTGGTCTCGGAATGACTATCGAGACTCTAAAGGCAGCGCAATTAAGCATAAAACACCTTTGGGTTTGAGTGGCAGACCTTAAACAACGTCTGCCCCTCACACATGTTATACATACTCTTGGCCATCAGCGTGTGGGAGCACATGCTCTTGGTAATTCTTTGGCTCATGAAGCGGCCAAATATGCAGTAGCCACGTGTTCCATAGCAGCAGTTACAAGGTCCATGACTAAAATAGATAATGATATTCTGGCAGCGGTGACTGCTACGAGGGAGGGAACTGCTTATCCTCAGGGTTTCCCTTCGAAATACTCTTATCACATAACTCCCGAACAGGTTCCTTATGCTATGATTCCTTCAGTTGGGGATCGACTGATTCCCAACCCGGACCGCAGATTCGCTTTGATCAAAGCTGCACACGAAGTCATTCCGTCAGCACATGCCAGTGTGTCGGCGACAGTCTCTATTTTACAGCAACGTTACTGGTGGTGTGGTTTATATAAACAGACCCGTAATTATGTACTTTCTTATGGCATTTGTCAGCAAATCAAGCCGTCCACGGACACACGTCCACCTCAAACACAGCTGTGTATTTCTAATCAACCTTTTGGCTGTGTGTATCTTGATCACTGCGGTCCACTCTCTTCTGATACTGTGTGTAAATATATATTTGTTGCAGTTGATTTGTGCACTAGATTCCTTTGGGTTTGGCCACAATGCAGTGCTGACACTCGAAATGTCATCAGGGATTTGCACATCTTTGTCGGGATGTTTGCCTGTGCCACCTTCCATTCTGACCAAGGTCCAGCGTTCGCCTCTAAGGCGTACAAGGATGCGATGAAGTCAATGGGGGTGCTAGTGCAGTTTTCGTCTCCATACAGGCCTGAGGGCAATTCAATTGTGGAGCGAATGAACCGTGACTTAAAGCAATCCTTGACAGCTAGAGACTTAGGTACTGGCAGGAACTGGCTGGCCCACTTGTATGGGGTTCAACGTGCACTTAATATTCTCCCTAGAAGATCTCTGGGTGGGCGGACCTCATACGAAATGTTCTTTGGCATTAAAATGTTTGTGCCAGACCTTGATGGTCTAGACGTTGTAGTGGCTGCCGCAACCTTTGACGTAGATAATCATTCTGCTGTGTTACAGGATCTACAAAAGACCCGTGACAGCTATGCAACTGAACATTTACCCTCTTCCACTGATGCAGCACTGCTGATTCCAGTTGCCGGTTGGCTTCCAAAAGTCAGAGATCTGGTACGAGAAAAGCTGGAGAACAAAAAAGAATTTAGTCCCTCTTATCGTGCACCGGTTCCAGTGCTTGGACTGAAGGGTACTCGGGCAGTCATTTTGCCACCTTTACCTGGTCGCAAAGACAACAGATACATCTCAGTGGACAATGTCAAGTTACACCGTGTGGCCGATTCTGAATAGTGTCACGCCTGCTGTTTCGTGCAACACAATTTCATTGGATCCACTGACTTCATCCTCTTCCACTGGTCCTCGTGTGCGTAAGGAAGTGATGGACACTGTAATTGACCTTTCACCCGTCCGACCTCTATCTTCCACTACTGACGTCGAGTATACATATCATGCTGATGAGTCCATGAGTGAGGTGCCAAACAGTCCTCGACAACATCATGCGGACACAGCGCTTCCACCTCTGATTTATCATCCAACGAGTGGTTACTTTGGAGATCATGCCAGCCTCTCTTCTGACTCGTCCTCCTCGACATCCAGTTTGGCAGATCCACCGACTAAATTGAGTATGTTCTTCTCTTGGTTCAAAAAGACTTACCTAGTCCCTCCGTGGACCTACATTTGGTTGGTGCTTATCCTGATTTTCCTCTTCATGTCAATTGGATTTGTGACAGTGTTCTTTTTACTCATCAATGGTCACTATTTGGCAGAACGCTCTGCTGTGAACTTGGTCGATGGAAAACTGGCCCCTCACACATCGTCCCATATCATGAAACATGATCAGACACTTGTGAACATTTCAGCATTTTCGGTTGCAGATGGCATCGTTTGGGACAAAGTAGCCTTTAAAATCCACGGTTCGACTGAGTTACTCAGAGTGCCATACGTGTTTCGCGTCTCATTAGGAGATGTAGTAACACAGGATATACATTCTGACGATTGGGATGTGCAAGCAGTACATGCATTGTTTTCAGATTTAAAATATTATGCTGCTTTTGATGCTGAAGATTTGTATTTAAATTCTGCCAATTATGGTGATCTCTTTTGCTATCAGCATTATGGGCATCATTTTTTGCACAAAACATACACGTTAAGACCTGTTTTTAATTACACACAATGGGAACATTGTCCTACTCCCGTAGAGGGGAGTTCTGAAACTCTTAGAGATAAATTCACTTATTTTACAGATTATGACATGTCCAATCCGGAATCCTATTTTTTTAAACTTCAATCATCTTCACAATCAGAATTTATGTTGACCCACACTAAATTGATTTACGCCAACTTCTTTAGAACTAAATTGGCTACAGAGGGTTCTGATCACTGGAAAGAGACCATTGATTTAAAATCGATCTGGGGCACGAAGCCTTGGCAGGTTCAGAGAACTGAGGCTTCACATCGTGCCTGCCTGATCCCAGCTCAAATTTTATTTTTGAATGATACAGTGTACCAGACCACTTGTTTTGGCCTGGCAACTGTCAAAAATTTAAATACCCCATCCATTCCGTCTTTAGCGGAATATGACGATGGGCGCACTAAAACAAATTATACTATTGAGGCATTGCAAGCTTTGCTTCGTAATGACACTTTCAATGTCTCTGAAATTGATTCTTCCAGGTGGTTGGTGTGGCAAACGAATATAAATGCATGCCAATTGCGTTTTTATAATGTTACACCTGGTTTCATTCAGACTAGACCGGATCCTCGTTATCCACTTACACATTCGGTCACCACATACTCGGTGGGTAAATTATGCCAACAATGGTTGGAACATTCCACATTAACATCAGTGAAACAACACCTTACACTCTTGTCGAATGACATCAATCTGGCTGATTTCATCTTAGGACCTAGGAATCCTAGATCTAAGAGGTTTATTTATGCCGGTTACAATGAAATTTGGAAACTTTCACAGATAGAAGCAGCGCTTCATCTGCGCCAAATTGATCAAGCCAATTTAGAAAAAGTCCTTGCCGTGGTAGATAATAGCATCAATACACTTTCATCACACATTAATACGTTGGATAATATTGTTTCATCTGTTATTGATATTGTTCAGAATGATGTATCTGTGTTATACCATGGTCAAAATCAGTTAAGATCTGTTATGCAATTTGCTTGGACATTGCGAACTCTTAAAATGGGAAAAGTACCTTGGGATTATTTGAATGCCACTGCTTTGTTTTTGCCATTTAATCTAACTGATAAACAAAGATTTATGTCCATGAAAGATGCTGCATATACACTCTTGCATATTGAACCATTAGAGCCCTTGCCGTTCTCGGTAGCAGAAACGGACTCTGCTGTTTGGTTAATTCATGGGGTTATCTCTCTCCCTTTTTTTGCTGTTTCAATTTAAATCATGCATGCAACATTTTCCAATTGGCCGTTTTGAACCACTGGGTAGTGCATTTCTACATTAATTGTGGTCCCTACCTTTCACTTACAGATGTCAGGGGGGGGGGGTAAAGAAGTTTTTCTTACAGGGGAGGACTGCGATTCCACAGTAGGACATTCCCTGGTTTGCAAACACGTTAAGTTGCACAGCGCTTGTAATGTGTCAGCGCCCAATCTTGCTTGTTTTGTAAAAGGAACCCCAGTACCATCAATAATTCACGCTTTTACATTGCTTACTAACGGCAGTTATCTTATTTTGAACAACCAAGACTGCTGTGGTTTACGGGCAGGAATCCCGTATTTAGTAACGGTTTCCCAGCGCATAACTTGTTGTAGCAATGTGCTTTTTCCGCCCCTGCATGGGAGTCTAGATAGTTCCATTTGGCCTTCCATTCCAGCTTTGAAAACAGATTTCAGCAAGTTGAGCAGGCTCAAAGCGCTATTATTCCACCAAGAGGTGGCTCTCACTTCGGCTCGAGAGACCTTCGAGTTACAGGTGGCAGGACTTCTAGCGAGATACAGTCCCTTCTGAACACTAACCTCCCACTTCACTTTGGGGAGCTTATACATCAAATATTTAATGCGTCTGACACTAAAGGCCTTGCACATTTTTTTTAAATGTGTGGGATCCGGCCTTGTGACTTCTTTTCAGACGATATTTGGAGTAATACCGGCTTTTATTCATTCTATTTTTTCCAGCGCCTTCGGAGGGTTCCCCTTAATATAGGCGTTAGGTGGTGGAATCCTGCTTCTTCTGTTCCTGCTGCGCAATGGCTACTCATCTTGTGGTAATGCACAGGCCAGGCCAATTGCAGCTGTACCGTGATCGAATTCAGCAGGTTTTTGGATGCTTGCCATTAGCAACCCTTGGTGTCAGTTATGGATTAACTTTTTGCTTTGCCTACTTTACTTGCGTGCAACCAGTGTTTTTCTGTCGGTGATGCACCTTCTATTAGGCAATGGATATATGCCTCTCCAACACGTCATGTCCAGTCCCGGATTTTAACCAGTTGATGGGTCCCTTAGAGACTCATGACCAGGCTTGTTCTGGGGATGGCCGTATGGCACGTGCAGCAGCACTTGGAGTATTGGCTGAATGGGATGTCTGTGCAGCTGTGTAGACAGTCCTGCATCGGAGTTTCATCGAATATCACGCAAGTTGTCCAGTTATGCTCTTGGAGGCATCTGAGTATGAGGAGCACGTTTGTTCCTTCGACTTACTAAATTGGATGGCATCCCTTTTTTCCACCAACGATAGGGATGATCTGTTGGAGGGAATTGCATTCCTCGATTCACACACCCTGATGGATTCACCACCTCCTTCATAATAACTCCTTCTTAATAACTTTGTCATACCTGAAATTGCACTCTTTCAATAGGCCCTAATGACAACGTTGATTTTTTTCACACGCTTTGAACTCTGCTTGACTTTTGAACTCTGTTATGGTCCTTTGTCTATGTCCTATGACCTTACCACGGGGAGGGTGTTATATGGCCCTTAGGGACATTGTCGACATTGCTAAGTTAGCATGAGCTTTGCTGCCATGATGCAGCTTTTGCGCACGTTACTACATGACTTTGTTTTTGCAAGAATCTGTTTGTGCCTTTCACATGAGACTGGGCTGCTTTTTGCGTTCTCTGCCTTTCCTGGAGTTTAGTCTGAACACGATGTGCAAGGTCGATAAACAATGCCCCTTGTTCTTCTGTTCTGGTCAGTCCCTAGCACCTAGACATAACATGCTACACACAGCTGCAATACTGAAGACTCGTGCTTCGATATTGCGGGGTTGCATGTTGTTTTAACACACTTGGAGAAAGCCGTTCCATGGAGAAGAGCTCCGCTGTTCCTATGATGTAAACCTTACATCTAGGCTTTAAGGTATGGGGTCTGCTGTCAAAGCCCAGAGATCTTCCTTTATATAAATAAACTTCTTCTAGTCAAGGGGAGGGTGGTTAGGCCTTATTGTCCTTTTTCCACAGTCTTTATATATTGACTTCCCCCTTTGTACTCTATGGAATTGTAACAATGCTAACTGTGTTAAGTTTATGCATTTTGCTGCTGGTAGTGGCTCGTATACTGTATTGTACAGCACGATAGTTAAAATAAACATTTTGAACTATTTCAGTGACTCTGCCAATTCTTATTGTGGACAAGTACGAGTGAGTGAGAGAAAGAGTATGTCTTGCTCCCGCAATTCCTTAGAGAGTCAGGAGTGTTGTGTTCTGGGTTGTCTAATCATTTGTAGCTTCATGATATTTGGAGGAGAACGAATGAGACACTATAGCTAGTCGGTTTTGGGATTTTGGGTACTAATGTGGTAGATTGGTACACCCCTATACACTGAGGTCCTGTTTTCCTGCGCATAGTTCTATGTATGTGCAGAATCCCTGCAACACTAGCTCTCCTAACCACTGATTGGCCAGAATATAGGGGAGAAGCTGAGTGTAACCTGACCTGGAATGTAAATTAACGCTACAAGAGGGAGCCGTCTGGTACCCAACCACTACACAAAATGCTCTACAGGAACCCCTCTGAGGAGCCATCTGTGCACTTCCAAGGAGTAATTGTCACCCACTATCTATTCACTTGGACATGGGCAGTGTGTTCCAGGGCTCTTTATCAAATCATAAAAGTGCCTGAGCAGGCCAATCTCATCCTCCATCTTCTCAACCTTTCACATTCACAGAGATCCACAATGGATTCCAGCCCACAATCCAGTGTGCACAGGCTCAACGTGCAGAGACCTGCATGCATCTGCACACCTACTCCACAGCCATATTCCAAGAAGATTGTGCGAAGGACCTGGGTGAGGAAGACTCAAGCAGACTTTCACAAACGGGTAAGGCTTTAGACCTCTCTTCCCTGGAGGCAACAGGAAAAGGTCCTGCCCCTTCCACTGTGATCAATGCTGCCACCAGTGCCAGTCTTTCAGCAGAGTGAGAGGACAGTAGTCATTTTCACTAGGAGTGGTAACCTTTAGGTGCCCCTCTCGACCCTACAGATCGATCTGTATCTCATGTCATTACACAATGAACATGCATCATTGTCTTGTTTGTGGGAAAACGTCAAGACACCAGCAGCGATTATCAGGGGACATTCCTGTGCCAACATCTTCTTCTTCCAAACTTAGGGGGTACATACTGTTTTCTCGACGTCCTTCAATACTGACGTGTAACACTCTTGTGGTTCTGTACTAGGCATCCATGCACAGCTCTGCAGGTGTGTTTAAATCCTGACATGAAGTACCACACCTAAACACGTGATCACTCCATCACAAAAGCTGCTGATGGGGTGTGACATGGCTTTACCAACAAAGGGGAGCGGATCAACCTTAAAATTGCTGTCAGATCTCCTGAGCATAACAAGAGGCCACATATCCGATACTCAGGCATTTATCTGCCTATTCCCCAATATCAACAGGCGCTTTGATTAAAACCGTCAGAAGCATCGCAACCTGCTGAGCTCCATCAGGCCTCTGCCCCGCCGGCTTCCTCAACCAACAAATCACTGCCTCAGGCCAGGTAAGTGCGAATAGTCTGGGTTTAAGACAACCAGAAGCAACACCCATGGACATTCATGAGGAGAGTCCTTGACAACAACAGATCTGCAGCCTTAATCCTGCTGGTCCTCTATGCTGCCTCTGACATGGTTGAGAATGTGTACAATGCATAGTGTAGGAAAGTGGAGTCTTTTGCAGTGAGGCTGGTTAGGCTTCACTGTGCAATACTATCTTGTTACTCTAAATAGGCCCTTTGGATTCACACTAATAAATCCCTAGCTCAGCCCTGGTAGTGAAACACGGAGCAGTCAGGCTTTACTAGAGGAACATATGTTGAGCATTTCAGAGTACCAACATGGACGATAAGTAATTGACATGACTCAAAAGAAATCCAACACCAATTTATAAAAGTAAAACAGATTTTTATAGAAATTTAGACTCCTAAAAAAATAGGTTCAGATGAGTGTAACCAGAGTTATAGATTTTTAAACGAGAAATAAATCAGTGCATTTCACTATCGAGAAACTTCACCGTTGCGGTCAATTAGGGAAATGGACTTGAGACAAACGGTCACTTGTAAGTCGAGTTTAGTGGAACCCACTGAGTGTAGAGCTGAAGTGGCTCTCAGTGCCAAGTTGGACAGTCAGTTGAATTTTGCCAGGCTGGTAGGACCCTGGTGAAGGGTAGTCCTGGCTGTCCGTGGTGAAGGAGCGGTAGCCGCGGGCACTGGTTTTGCTGCTAAGACAATGCTGGTGAGGCAGGGGATGCAAACTCTCGACAACAGGGCTATGAGACATTGAGTTGAAGATGCTGCAGGGTTCCCTCGAGGCAGAGTGTCGAATAAAGGTAGTGGTAGCCTGGCTGGCCACCATAAAGTCTTGGTAACAGCAAGTTCAGCCTTCGGTTGTGTGCATTGACCTGGAGTCGGGGTTAACCACCTGAAACTTGCTGGAGGTCAGGACTACGTATCTCACTATGCACTGGACCCCTTACTTTTGGGCGATTCCCTCTGCAGGCCTGATGGCAAGTGTTTCTTTGGTTCTGGGAGTGTGTATTTGCTTGCGGGCGGCAGGGTACTAGCACCTCTAGTCCAAGAAAGTTCTGGAGTTGCCTTTGACTTACAGAGTGGGTCATCTTTCCTGTGGAGCCGGTCTCTGGTCCAGGGCGAGTCGTGAAGTTGCAGGATGGTTGCCACAGGTGCAGTCTTTGGTGCCTTCTCTTTGTGCAGGTTCTGAAGTCGCAGACTCAGGTCTCTTCTTTGTCGAAAGTCGATCAGATCTGAGGTTCTGGTGCCAGGGGTGCCCCTTAAATTCTAGATTTAGAGGCGTTAGGGGCTTGGGAGCAAGTATCCTAAGGGCAACTAGCCCCAGTGGCTAATCCGCTGCTGAGGTGACCACTTTCAGGGGAGTGTGTCACTTTTTCTACCCAGAAGCCTCTGTCCTGCATTTTAAAAATGGCAGAACCCTTCTTCGGCTATACAGACCAGGTAGCCCAACCTAGGGGTGTGGCTAGCCTTCTGGGGGTGCATGCCTCCTGACTATCTAATTTTCCCGATTTGCATATGGCTGGGTCCAAACTGGGGTGGCATAGTGAGCAAAAGAACCATGGAATAAACCCAGATCTCTTGACTGGGGTTGAGTGGCTGAAACGTTTCAGCAGTCCGTCCATCATCTTGTTGTGTTTGCTATGTCCACCCTAAGTGGCCAAGGGTATGCCCAGATATGGGTCCCTTGCTCGCTGTGCCACTTCATTCAAGCTAGCCTGGCTGATGAGGGGTGATACCCCGAAACCGGTCCCAGGATGCTTGTTTCCGCTCCAGGGAGGACCTGGTCTGGCAGTTCGGGCTGGACTGTTCCCATGAGGAGCAGGGTCAAGACTGATTTGCATATGGCTGTGTCCAAAATGGGGTGGTGAAGTGAGCTAAAGAACGATGGATTAAAACCAGATCCCTTGACTGGAGGGGAGTGGCTGAAAAGTTTCAGCACTCCGTCCATCATTTGTTGTGTTTGCTATCTAATTTTGCTGTCTGCCTGGGTTGCACATGTGCCTGGGCAGGGGGCTGGCTTTTCCTTCTCTGGGAGGAAGCCTACTTGCATATCAGAGGTGATGAGAGCTTTGAAGCTCACTGATTTGATATGCCACTTCACTAGCCATCCTGTCAGGGAGGGAGGCGACGCCTCCCGCCCAGGTAGGCCTTTGCTTCTGACTCATGGGAGAGTTCACACTCCTGGCAGGGAGTTGGATTCCTGTCTTGGCGGCAGCAGCTGCAGGCTGTCAGCCAGGGCACAGGAAAGGAAGGGGCAACCAGGTGGGCAACCTCCACCAGGGTGCATGCCACATTAAATCCGACTTTGGGAAAAAGTCAGTTTTGATAAGACAAGTTGTTTGATACCAAACATGTCACTTTTCAGCGGGAACATAATGGAGCTGGCAACATGGGAATGCCCGGGCGCTAGCCCATGGTATCCTATGCCCCCCTGAACACTTATAGTAGCCCCTAATGGAAGGAGGCTACTATAGGGACATATAAGCTTGCACTTCTATGTGCTCACCTTTAATATAATGCACCCTGCCTCCATGGCTCAGGAGGCCTACCTTAGTGGTGACTGACATATTAAAATTAGTGCTGTGACCTTGCCCCTCATGGTGAGGGCAAAGAAGAGTCTGCACCGTGGCACTGCTCATGTAGTCTGCCATTGCAGGACTGCTGTCATCTGTTTACTTGGGTCACTCAGGGTGGTGCAATCAGTGCTTCAGGGCCTGGTGACCCCTTGAACTCCCAGGCCCTGGGGACCACTGGTGCCACTTACCAGGGAACTAAAAAAGGGGGTGAAGTCCTTGCCTATTGGGGTTACAAATTCACAAGTATCATATTTTAGGGAGAGAGCATTGGCACTGAGGCACTTTCAGAGTCAAAACCATCAGCATTGGAGAAAAAACTGTGTGGGTGACCACGCAAAAAGGGCACTTTCGTACACATAGCTATCATTGTAAGTCTTCTCATTGGCCATCATTACAAATGTATCGGAATAGCGTTGAATATTTAACACGTGGTAAATACCATTGTCCCAGGTTGAGGTATTTACCACATTTGGTAAGTACCTCCTGGTCCAGGTTTTCCGCATGAACATAACATGCGTAATCAGCTTTTAACACTGGCATTTGAATTTAGCCCTGAACTCGTAATGAGGACCATTCCATTTCTTTTTACAAACCTCACGTTTCCCTCCTTTGGACAGCGAGCTTCGAGCGCTGGCGAGCAGCCAGTTTCTATCAGGTGTTTAATGATGGACTTGCTCACAATCCTGATGGTGCCTTTCCAATCTTGAAATAAACTTTGTGTTTCTCTCTCTCACACCCGTTTGGAGAGCATTGAAGAAAGCCCAGAGTGATTCTAACCTTTAGCACAATTTAAGGAAGGCAAAAAAACGACTTAAAAAAGAGGAAATAGGAGCTTTTGAAAATCAGCAATGAAGCTTTCTGGGCAAAACTGCTCTGCGACACAAAAAGAAACAATGCGGCCAACTTCTAGCGGACAGTAAATAGCATCAACAATCCCCTGCCGAGGATGCCAAGTTCAAACATCTCCGAAGCTACCTGGGCCAGCTTCCTAATCATTCATTTTAATACAAGGGACACAACTCACTTAAACAGAATGATAAATCTATCACCAGAACCACAAGGAATCAACTCTGAAACAAGAGCCTCAGTTTGCGTCCCATGAAAGCACCACTGGATGCGAAAAAGGGCGAGAATGGCCGAACAGGGACAAAGAACAATGGGTAAGGTTAACTAGAGCACCAGGCCCGAACATAAACATAACTATATCAACAAGACAAAACAGTGCTACCTTGAGAACTGAACCCTGTCACTACTTGGAAAGTAAGAGAGACTTTCCGTTAACAACTAGGCCATAGAACATCAAGAAGAAAATTTCTAAAGGGCGCAGAGAAGTGGCCCCTTGGCCAAACGGGATTGCCCCAGAAATCTTAAAGGAAGAACCAACTTACTGGGCAGAGAAGCTAGAGCCACTCTTCAAGTGTGTCCTATCCAGTGGCAGAGTCCCCGCCTCATGGAATGTCTCAGTGGTCTCGCCAATATTCAAGGGGTGAAACAAAAACAAGTCTGAGAATGACCTCCTAGTAGCATTAATTGACAATGAAGCTAAATACTTCGCAGAAACCATTCTGGAGGAATTGCAGATGTGGGCCGAGGAACATCACATTATCCCACCAAACCAGACTGGCTTTACCAAACAAACAGTGTACATAGCCAACATCATGGCCCTTTCCCTGCTAACTGACTTCCCAATGTCGTTTAAACAGCCTGTCCACCTATGTTTTATAGACTACAAATCTGCGTTTGAAAAAGTGAGCCGCAGCAAATTATGGCTAAAACTTGCGGGTTGGAATATGTCAGGCGGCCTTCTAAGGGCACTGCAAATGCAGACACATAAATTAGGATAAAACTCCGGAACGGCTCCCGTTTGTCCAGACGTATACCAACAACAGAAAGTTTAAAACAGAGATGTGTATTGGCCCGACTCTTTTTAATTTACTTCTTTCGGGTCTTCTGCCCTTACTAAGTAAAGTAAACAGCCACGCGCCAAAATTGGGAGGATTCACGGAATCAAACCTCCTGTGCGCTGACGACTTAGTTCTGATAAGCAGGACAAACGTGGGGCTGCAGCGGCTCCTGGATGCAACTGTGGAAAACTCCAATAACAATAGGTTGACTATTAATATGAAAAAGACCCAAACACTCACATTCCAAAGGAAAAGTTGAAAACCATAAATGGTACTTGGGCACTGAAAAAGTGGAACAAACCAGTGTGTACAAATAGCTCGAAGTTCTCTTTTATCCTAATGGGAGGCTTGCAGCCCAAATGGAGGAATTCAAAAGGCAAACCACTTGGAGCCGGCCTGGGCTGCTCCATAGGAAAATGAAGGGTTCCTCCTTCTGTCCAATCCTGCAGGTGGCACAAGCTAGAATCCTCCCCACGTTAGCTTATGGGAGCAAGGCCCTGTGGGGCCAGAACAGCGTGGCGCTTGAATCTACAGCTTCAAAAAATTACAAGGCTGTTTTCAATCTTCTGGCATAAACGTCTCCCGTCCAAATTAGTTTGGAGCTCGGCAAGGTAAAGCAAAGCTTGGACAGACAGGAGGCTTTTGTGAGTTGTTGCCAAAGTCTTAAACTTGCTAAGGAGGGGTCCTTGGGTCATCATCTCTGGTTGGAAATACAGGGGAGGGACACATCACCCATGAGAGCTTTCCTACAAAGGAACCGCACCACCTTGGACCTTTCATCTGCTTGGGCCCAAATCTGAGACGCAGTGAGCTGAAAAAAATAATAAAATCAAATACCAAAGTATTGTCCCTATTGGAGGACAAGCAGACTCCGGCAAGACGGAACCATGGGTGGCTAACTCTCTGAAGTTACAAGAAGCCATACCCTCAAGGCTACCTAGCGACCTCTTACAAGCCGGACAAGCAGACTCCGGCAGGACGGAACCATGGGTGGCTAACTCTCTGAAGTTACAAGAAGCCATACCCTCAAGGCTACCTAGCGACCCCTTACAAGCCGGACAAGCAGACTCCGGCAGGACAGAACCATGGGTGGCTAACTCTCTGAAGTTACAAGAAGCCATACCCTCAAGGCTACCTAGCGACCCCTTACAAGCCGGACAAGCAGACTCCGGCAGGACGGAACCATGGGTGGCTAACTCTCTGAAGTTACAAGAAGCCATACCCTCAAGGCTACCTAGCGACACCTTACAAGCCGGACAAGCAGACTCCGGCAGGACGGAACCATGGGTGGCTAACTCTCTGAAGTTACAAGAAGCCATACCCTCAAGGCTACCTAGCGACACCTTACAAGCCGGACAAGCAGACTCAGGGGAGACGGAACCATGGGTGGCTAACTCTCTGAAGTTACAAGAAGCCATACCCTCAAGGCTACCTAGCGACACCTTACAAGCCGGACAAGCAGACTCCGGCAGGACGGAACCATGGGTGGCTAACTCTCTGAAGTTACAAGAAGCTATCCCCACAAGGCTACCTAGCGACCCCTTACAGCATCTACACACAGGAGCAGTTTTTAAAATACAGGTTAGGGATAATGCCAGTATCAGCGCATTACCCACCTTGGCGAAGAAAGGATTACGAGGAACAGTGAAGGCTCTGCGATGAAGCACTTCAGGACATCATCCACGCGCTGCGTCTCTGCAAAGCCACCATACGCTGGAAGATCCTACACAAAGAGTTCATCAAGAGAGGGATAAGATCATATATGGAGGCTGCTGTGGCTTGTTTTTACCCTGCGGATCTCACACTTAACTGTGCGCTGGTAAAATTTCTCAGGGTTTTAGAGAAAAGGGTTGCGGCTGTAGAGCGCAAAGGAGCAGATAAGAACTAGCTAGCAAGACACGGCACAGCTATTGGGGCCCTACTAGCATACCCTCAAATGTCATTACAGAGCTCCGGCACATCCTGCACTTTCGCTCCGTGGTGTCAAAACCTGAGATGGAGGAAGGAGTCCAGGTCAGTAGGATGAGAAGCAACCACTGTGGCTGATGAGATGTAGCCACCAGTGCCAATTAGCATTACTAAAGGGGACTCGCAGAGACACTACAACAGCTTTGTAACTTTTGCACGTCTTCCTCACGATCATAAGGAGACCGATACTCTTTGGGGAGATGGTCAGTGGCACTGAAGCACTTTAGTCAATCCGTCCCCCTGGTACGACCCTGCAAAGATAGAGTCTGTATTGCAAGAACGAACTCACTGCAACTGATTCTACCCTGGTCTTATTTGTGTTTATGGACAAACGAGCATCTTGAAATTAGCATTATAAGAACGGAATTTTAATTGGAAATTTGCCAGCTTTTTTAAGTTTGTTTTAATAAAAAATGAGTATGGAAGACGGGACTAGTTGTACGTGGAACAAAATGAATTTTAATGCATCAATTGTATTGCAATTGTTTTAATTAACTAAGCAAATGAAATCAAACTTGAAACTTCCTTTCACATGTGTGGAGTGTTCATAACAATGTAGTATTATATGTAATAACCCCCCCCTTTTTTTTGTTTTATTTGTGTATTACATTGTGTTTCTTTATAAAGAGGAAATGCCTCTTTTTGTATGGTCAGCCTCAAAGTTTTGGACTGATCCTGCAGGTTTTTTTCTAACCAGACCTTAGTGCTAGTCTCCTCACCTTAAAATGTGTATGTTTGAATAGCTTATATCCAATTGGCATAAGCTAACTCACTTGTAAGTCCCTAGTAAATGGCACACAGGGCCTGTTAGTTAGAGGGTCATCCCAGGGACTGCAACACTGGTTGTGCCACCCTGGTTGTGACAAAGGTAGAACGTGTCTGCCAGCCTGCCATCGCAGCCTGGAAGAGCAGTTTAACTGCTAACTCAGCCTAGTCATTTAAACCCATAGCAAACCCAAAACCTGCCTTTTATCAATCAATCGGTTAGTTCTTGTTGAGTGCGACTTGTCCCCTTGGGGGCGGGGGGGGGGTTGTCTCCAGGCGCTGGGGTTCTGCGAGCCTCGGTTGAAAAGCCATGTCTGGAGCTTCTTCCTGAAATCTTTAGGCGATGAGGAGGAGCATAGGTGGAGCGGGAGGTCGTTCCAGGACTTGGAGGTGAGGTAGGAAAAGGAACGACCTCCGCTGCAGCTCCGGCGGATGCAGAGATTGTGACCCCGGGCGAGGGAGGCGGAGCGGAGCTCCCTGGCCGGTCAGTGGTTGATGTCGGCGGGTCCAGTTTTGTGGAGGGACTTGTAGGCATGTGTGAGGAGTTTGAATAGGCCTCTTTCCTTAATGGGGAGCCAGTGGAGAGCTTTATGGTGAGAAGTGATGCTGGTTCTGCTGGGGAAGTTGAGGGTGACCCTTGCTGCTGTGTTCTGGATGATCTGGAGGCGGTTTAATAGCCGTTTGGTGGTTCCAGCATAGAGTGCGTTGCCGTAGTCTAGGCGACTGGAGACAAGGGCTTGGGTGACCATTTTACTGGTGGAGCTGGAGATGCAACGGAAGGTCTTGTGGAGGTGTGCAAGTCACCCCTACAGCAGTCCTATCGAGCCCTAAGGCAGAGGGGCACATGTTTTAAGGCAGAACATGTCTTTTACATGTTATAGCTGTGAAAACACAAAATTGCCATTTTTACTGTGAAAGGACAGGTAGCTCCATTGTCGAGTACATGGTTACACTTTGACCCCTCAGCTGTACTAACTCTTGAATGGGGCGATCAAAATTTATACTCAAAGGTATCAAACAACTCATTACATTAAACCCGACTTGATGCCCAAGCCAAAATAAGTGTAACTTGTTGCTATGTGCAACTTTTTAAAAGTCGTCACTTTGCTGCCCACAGTCTCCTGTATCTGTTTACGGTTGCACGCGGGGATTGTCATCAAGACAGCTTTCTACTCTCCTGGGGAGAGGTGTGAACAATTTCTAGGGACGAACACAATAGAAACCTGCTTGTGGGAGAGGAGAGGTGTTGCCTCTCCCTGACAGGAAGCCATACGGGTGTTGGCCCAAAAGGAGAGCTTGAAAGGAGAAGGTGCCTTTGGAGAACAAATGGGAAACACTTGGGAGAGGAGCTGCTCTATTGTTTAGGCAGACAGGTTGGCATCATGGACAGAGAGGGGAAGCCAGTTTAAAACCAGTTTTTCAGGGGCTTGTAGCCCCCTTGGTAGGGATAGGGAGCTCTGCACGCCAAGAGATGGGTTCTGCCATGATGGAAGTGGTCAGAATGCAGCCTTCTGGGATAGCTATATGCCACACCTCACAAGTAGTAGTCATCAGGAGGGATGGGACCTTATAGCCAATGAGCTAGTGCCCATGACCTCCCCTGACTGTATTTTCTGGGCATAAAAGGGGCACCCAGAACTCAAATCTAATAGGAAAAGACAGAAGACCTAAGAAGAACTGCCCTGCCGGAACAAGGACCCAGCGAAGAGAGGTTGGCCCAAAGTTGAACTGCACCTTGGAGTTAGCAAAAGAAAGGACTCTGCTTGCAAGAGACTCCGGGGGTCAGTTGGCTGATCGCCTGTTTGCAGCACAGAGCCAAAAAGTGGTAATCCAGATTACTGGACCATCACCCTTTGCCTCAGCGCAGCCTATGACCCCAAGTCCTAATGCCCAAAGGTTGCACCCGAGTCTGCTGGACTTGGGGATGTTGTCGGACCGCAGATTGGTCAACCAGAAGGGTAGCAATCACCAGAGACAAGGAACTGCTGGTTTGGCTGTGACTAGAGACCAGTAGTCCAGTGGCAACTGGACTTTGCTGGACCTAAGAGGACCTTAAGCGATATCGACCCCTGTGGTCAGAGTCGCCCCACCAAGACAGTGGACCGAGGAGTAACCCCAGGAAGAACCCTGTCAACTGCACAGCATCCTCTGCTTCCTTAAGCAACTTCAGCATCCTGTATCCCTTGCATCATGGCCACTCCATAGAAGTTACTGGTGACTGGCCACAGGTAGACCCCCGTCGACTGCACGTCATCCTCAGCTTCCTTGAGCATCTTCAGCATCCTGTATCCCTTGCATCAGGACCACTCCTCAGAAGTTAATGGTGACTGGCCACAGGTAGAACCCTGTCGACTGCACAGCATCCTCAGCTTCCTTGAGCCTCTTGAGCATCCTGTATCCCTTGCATCATGACCACTCCTCAGCAGTTAATGGTGACTGGCCACTAACACCGGAACGGGACTGGCGACTGCTTTTGTGGTGAAGGTAACTGTTTTGCTGGACCTTGATGGCCCCCCTGACTGGCCCCCCTTGACTGGCTTCCTGCTGGTGTTGGCCACTCAAAGTAACTTTAAGTAACTGCATAACACTTTCACAAAGTTTTCCCTGAAAATGTTTCTAAGTGTCAAATTTGTTGAACTTGCCAATGCTTGTATGCGGTTAATTGAAAAGGTGCGATTTACTGTACCTTGTAAAATCTATATCTCCGGAACTCGCTGGTGGATCTTTTTCATTTTGGTGTCTAAAAATTCATTAAAATGTAATGGATTTATATAAATTAGTGTTGGATTTCTTGCATGCCTCATTTCTTTCTTCTTCAAATGTTTTGGTGCTGTTTAAATGCTTTACACCTTGGTGTATCCTGACTGCTCAGAGACACAGCTGCCCAGGGTTGAGCTAAGGTTTAGGAAATGAAACCTGAATGGCCCTTAAGAGGTTCGTAATGTATTACACAGTGAGGTCTCATGACCCCCCCCATATAATACACCCCATTTCCTCACAAATAGGTTGATAAGTGTTGAAAAGTCATCCTGTGTGCCCTGTGTACCCCCATTTTTGCTGACTGGTACTGGTGGTAACTGACGGATTGTATCCTGGCTCTGATAGGCAGGCCCAGGAGCAGGGCTATGGTGAAAAAGCATTGAGAATGCAGTGAAAACAACTCCATACATTAGGGTGCACTACATATGAGGGTACACTTATACTTGGCATGACCTACCCTATAAGGCCCTAGTACATAATAGGGCAGGGGGATTGAAACTACCTTTAAGTTCCTAGTATATATTAGGGCATGACAGTTTAGAGGCCAGAAGCCCTTGTTGCACTTGCATGTGTGCACTGCTGAGAGCCCGAGGTCATTTTAAAAGCAGCCCTGTGTTGGAGGACTGCTTTTAAGTGTAAACTGTGCTCAAACTCAACTTTGGTGGTACGGGCACTTAAAAATAGATATTCTACAATATTCTGGCAAATTAGGTACCCCAGGGTCTCCCCTAGGTGTCCCAGGGCTGGGGGTTTATATCACTATAAGGAGGGCCCTTATAAATGATGTTTTATATGCCCTGGGGACATAGAAATTGCACATTCCAGTTCCCTTATTGACTTTGGTGCTAAGAGTACTGTGGAGTGAGGATCTACACTGTTTTTAAGTATTCAGGACTCCTAAAGTCTCCCCTTGGTGTCCCAGGGGTGAGGTGTTATGTCACTATAAGGAGGGCATTTATAAAAGATGTTTTATATGCCCTCATGATGGAGAAATTGCACACTGCAGTTTCCCCACTGTAGATGCCTAGCCCCATAGGATAACATTGCAATAGTTTATGAGCGCATAAACATTAATAGGAACCACAGAAAAACATCATTCAAGGACTTAGGGAAATGGTATTGATAAATCCAACAATATGCCTTTGTTGAATTTATCCTGAAGTGTACAGAAAACAAGTTATAAGACGTTCTTGCCTGTAAGACAATTTTCAGCATTCCTGAGGTTTCCTCTGATTGGTCAGAGTTAACAGGATCAGCCAGGCTGCTTTGATGAAGTGATACGTCACTCACCCTGAAGAGGGGCTCTCTGTTAGAATGAGCTCTGCTCCACAGGAATGCCAGAACAGGGGGGAGGGGTCGTAAGCAATCAGCTTCAAAGGAGAATGGGACAGGCAGAAGATAGCCTTCCCGAATACCCAGCCTTCAGTAAGGAATTTGCAGATACCAGGGGAGGAGAGCCATGGAAATGAGCCACACTGCAGTTTGGTTGAACTAGCTCTTGCCGCTCTGCTGAGATTTGGGTCCTGTTGAATTTTGGAGGAATAGTGCTTTCTAGGAGAAGATTATGCCACACTTTGGAGGAAGTGGTCACACTCTGAGGTGTTGCCCTGCACCTCACTGGACAGGAGAGCCCTCCTGCTTGACCCCAGAGAACACTGAACAAATATCTGAGAGGGGCCAAGCCTCTCAGATATGCTACTTGAAACTAAGAAGAAGGCTTGCCAAGCTGGAAACTTGATTTGTACCATCAGGCCCAGCATTCTGACTGACTGTGCCTGCTGCATTATCTGGAACTACAGCCCTTTGGATGTACCTTGCTTCAAAAGGGTTCAAGAGTGGACTCCCTGCAAGCTACAGGTTAACAGAGCCCACCTGCATCAACTCCACCAAGAGTCCCATGCCTGGAGTGTTGCCAGGTGCATTGTGGGAAATGTGGGCCCAACCTTTCAAGGACTATCTTGGAGATTCCAGACCCTTGGATTTTGTTTTGGACACTTTGGACCCTCAAGAGGAACTTCAGGAAGAAGTTTCAGCAGTTTGGCAAAGTTTGGTGAACGTTCGTGAAAATGCTCCGAGGTTGACCGGACCCTCACAGAAAGGCAATCGGGTGAACCCTCACTGAATCCGGCCTGCTGGAGGAAGTTGCACAATGTCTGGTGAGAAATCCTCCCGAAAAGTTTCTAAGTTTGAAGGTAAAAACTTAGTGTATCCGACCAGGGCTCCATCGGGGTCAGCCTCAAACTTTGACTTTGTCCCGGCCAGAGGCAACCAAATGTCCAGAAGTGGCACTATTGGTTTCTAAGCGCTAGAAAGTGTTTAATCTTTAAAAAGTGATCTCTTGTTCCCTACTTTGGATTTTTGTCATTTTGGTGTCATTTTAAAGATAAAAATATTTCCTTTTTTTTTAAATTGGTGTTGGATTTTTATTGTGTGTTGTGTCTTAATTATTCATTGAATTGGTGTCTGCAAATGCTTTACATACTTGCCTTAAGCCTGCCTGCTCGCAACCAAGCTACCCAGGGTTGAGCTTGGGAATTATTTATTGAGACCTGGGGGGTGACCAGAAGAAAGAAGGACAGGTCCCTCCCCAGGGGAAGCCCAGGGAAAAGAAGGTCAACAACAGAAGGATCCTCCAAAGACCCACAAAAACCTGAACAAGGAGGGGGGGCAGAGCCAACACAAATTCAAGGGGAGGGGATATCAGGGAAAGAATGGCAGGCAAGTGGTAGAGACAACCTTAGCCTCCCTGGGTGGGGTGAATATTGCAATCTTGGCCGCCTTACATCCAAACATGGATAAGTACACGCAGGTGCCTAAAGTTAATGGGTAGGAGGTTGAGCAGAGACACAGGGGCTATGTGACTGTGGTCCCAGATACCCTGGTGCCTCAAGAGAGATTGCATCCTTGTGAGTTTCACCAGGTGACCTATGCAAACAGCACTACCAAACTCCATCTTATGGCGATGGTGAATTTGGAATAGGGAGATACGACAGGCCCTATGTAGGCAGCTGTGTCTCCTGTGCCACCGGCCCTGTGTTTACTGGGCAATGATCTTAAAGCATCTAAATGGTCAGAGGTAGAGAGAGGGCTTTATATGAAAATATTGGAGCTCCCTGAGTGGGTATGTGCTATGACCAGGTCTCAGACTATCCAGAACAGAAAGGCTGGACACTTGGACCCTGGAGCAAAGGTCCAAGCATCAAAGGACAAAGGCATTGGGCCTGGTGAACCAGCCCAGGGAACTCCAGAGGTGCAGGAGGAATCTAACCCTGATGGGGAGGATCGGGCCTCTGAGGTACGGACTCCATCCCTGCAAGAGCTGTCAGATTTGGCAGAACTGAGAGGAGCAGGTGGACCCTCCAGAGAAGAGATTTGTAAGGGACAAAGAGACTGTCCCACCCTTGAGAGCTTGAGGCGGATTGCCTGTAAGCAGGAAGAGGGGGATGACGGTGGATTTCACAGAATCTACTGGGAAGATGGACTGCTTTATAATGAGGCCAGACACCTCAGGGAGGGGGTCACCAGGAGGTTGATGGTGCCCCAGAAGTACAGAGAGTTCATCCTGATGTTGTATCATTTTATCCCCTTGGCCGGACTTTTAGGACAGACTATGACTTGGAACCAGTTGGTGAACCATTTCTACTGGCCCCAAATGTCTGAAAAGGTAAATGAGTTTTGCAGCTCCTGAGTCACCTGTCAGGTCAGTGGAAAGGCAGGGGCCAAGACAAAGGCTCCCCTAATAGCACTGCCAGTGGTTGGGGTTCTCTTTGAAAAGGCGGGGATGGCCATTGTTCTTCCCCTGGACCCACCTACTGCATCAGGAAATAGGTATATCTTGGTGGTAGTGGACCAGGCCACTATATACTCTGGAACAATCCCTCTTAGAACCATTGATGCTCCTGCAGTGGCTAGAGCACAGTTTGGTGTGTTCACCAGAGTGGGTTTTCCGAAAGAGGTTGTGTCAGATAGCTGTACAAAACGTTTTCGCCCCTATCTGACTGCGATGTGGGATGAATGTGGTGTTAACAACAAGTTCACCACCTAAATATCATCCCCAGACAAATGGTCGGGTGGAGAAGTTCAACAAGACCCAGAAGGGCATGATCAATGGGTTGTCTGAGAATCTCAGGAGGGGTTGGGATGTTCTCCTCCCATGCCTACTGTTTGCTTACAGGGAGGTCCCACAGAAAGGGGTTGGTTTCAGTCACTTTGAGTTGTTGTTTGAGCACCCTATGAGGGAACCATTGTGCCTGCTGAGAGAGTATTTGGAGAAGCCTCTCAAAGAAGCAAAAGAATGTGCTGGACTATGTGATAGGCCTCAGATCTAGAATGGCAGAGCACATGTACAAGGGAATCAGGAAACTGGAGGCCAGCCAGGAGCTCATGAAGCACTGGTATGATCAGAAGGCTGAGTATACACCAGGACAGTTGGTGTGGGTGTTGGAGCCTGTAGCACCTAGGGCTCTCCAGGACAAATGGAGTGGGCCCTGTCCAATCTTAGGAAAGAAGGGTGAGGTTACCTACCCAGTTGACCTATTGGTTTCTGGCAGAAGATCATGCCACACTTTGGAGGAAGTAGTCATGCTCTGGGGTGTTGCTCTGCACCTCATTGGACAAGAAAGCCCTCCTGCTTGTCTCCAGAGAACACTAAATAAGTATCTGAGAGGGGCAGAGCCCCTCAGATATGCTGCTTGAAACTAAGAAGAAGGCTTGCCAAGCTGGAAACTTGATTTGCACCATCAGGCCCTGCATTCTGACTGACTGCGCCTGCTGCATTATCTGGAACTACAGCCCTTTGGATGTACCTTGATTCAAAAGGGTTAAAGAGTGGACTCCCTGCAAGCTACAGGTTAACAGAGCCCACCTGCATCAATTCTACAAAGAGTCCCATGCCTGGAGTGTATCCAGTGGGCATTTAAGGGTGTTGTCCAGGTGCATTGTGAGAATTGTGGTCCCATTCTTTCAAGGACCATGTTGGAGATTCCAGACCCTTAGATTATGTTTTGGACACTTTGGACCCTCAAGAGGAACTTCAGGAAGAAGTTCCAAAAGTTTGGCAAAGTTTAGTGAACTTTTGTGCAAAAGCTGCAGAGGGTGACCGGACCCTCACAGAAATCACAGAATCTGATCTGCTAGAGAAGGCTGCACGATGTCTGCGAGAAATCCTCTAGAAAAGTTTCTAAGTGTGAAGGTAAAATCTTGACTGGGGCCTCCCGCTTAGTGTATCCGACAAGGGCTCCATCACAGTCGGTCTCAAACTTTGACTTTGTCCCAGTCAGAGGCGATCAAATGTCCAGAAGTGGTTTCTAAGTGCTAGAAAGTGTTTAATCTTTAAAAATTCATATCTCTGGTTCTTTACATTGGCTTTTTGTCATTATGTCGTTTTGGTTTGATTTTAAAGATAAAAATATTTCCTATTTTTATAAATTGGTGTTGAATTTTTATTGTGTGTTGCGTCTTTATTATTTACTGAATTGGTGTTTTTAATTGCTTTACATACCCGTTTCCTAAGTTAAGCCTGCCGGCTGACAGCCAAACTACCAAGGGTTGAGCATGGGAATAATTTATTGAGACCTGTACTGAGCCTTAGACCGCGTTAATGGCCTTATTGCCAGTGGTAAATATTTGCTACTGCTAATAAGCCTCTTTCCAAAAATAGGTATCAGGGCCAAATGTAGGAGTTTATCCTAGATGGGCTGAGGCAGCACTCAATAACGCAGGGCGTCTGAAAATGCTTCAGCTGCATCGCAGCAGTGCAGCGCCTCGTCAGCGCCCTGGTACTCTGATGAACGAGCTGCTGCTAAGTGACACTGTGAGAAACTTGAAAGAGTCCGACTTTAACACAACCCACTTCAAAGACATTTTATCTCTTAACAATCAGAGGTCTCAGAAAACAGATCTTAATTGTTTTCATCTTAATTTCTTTCATCTAATATCTCATCGGCCAACGTCTGTCTTGAGATTTTCCAAATAGACTAAGACCTTTTTAACATCGTTGATGTCTACTTTGTAAAAACCTTTGGAAGATCTTTGCAATTCTTTATCTGAATTTTACCATGTAAAAATGTAAAAAACTCAGCCTTTTGACTCACCTCACGGCCTTATCATTGGACGTAGAACCTACAGGACATTCTACGCCTTTGATCACAAACTTTCTTTCTCTACAGTATAATGTTACTTCTTCTCTGACTCTTACATCTACCTCTCCTGTGAATCCCAGACCAGTCCATGTTGTTGTCAGTGGAATAGATATGACGTGTCCACTGCTCACTACTCTTTGTAACACCTCTCTGTCCTCTCTATACATGTTTCTAAGGCTTGGAAGGAAGCACAGACTCTTCCTGGATCTTTACTTCCTTCTTCAGCATTTCTATATAGAAAGAAGTGAATCAGCTGGTCCCAGTTCACCCTTAGAGTCTGTCAGTCCCGTCTCATCTATGTGTCTCCATCAAAGACCCTTAAGGAGAAAGTGATCAGCTGGTCCCAGTTCACCCTTAGAGTCCGTCAGTCCCATCTATGTGTCTACATCAAAGACCCTTAAGGAGGAAGTGATCAGCTGGTCCCAGTTCACCCTTAGACTCTGTCAGTCCCATCTCATCTATGTGTCTCCATCAAAGACCCTTAAGGAGGAAGTGATCAGCTGATCCCAGTTCACCCTTAGACTCTGTCAGTCCCTTCTCATCTATGTGTCTCCATCAAAGACCCTTAAGGAGGAAGTGATCAGCTGGTCCCAGTTCACCCTTAGACTCTGTCAGTCCCTTGTATGTGTCTCCATCAAAGACCCTTAAGGAGGAAGTGATCAGCTGGTCCCAGTTCACCCTTAGACTCTGTCAGTCCCTTGTATGTGTCTCCATCAAAGACCCTTAAGGAGGAAGTGATCAGCTGATCCCAGTTCACCCTTAGAGTCTGTCAGCCCCTTCTATGTGTCTCCATCAAAGACCCTTAAGGAGGAAGTGATCAGCTGGCCCCAGTTCACCCTTAGAGTCTGTCAGTCCCATCTCATCTATGTGTCTCCAGGGACTACAAGACACTTTGATCCCTGAAGCCCGGCATCAAAGGCACTTACCTGGCCCTTGCACAGCCTAAGTTTGTAGATGTTCAAGGATCGTTAGTGAATACATTCCATAATATTTACAGTGCAAGCTTCTTGGACACCAATACTGAGCACAGCACAGACTACAGCGCAAGCCTCGAGCTGAGTACAGCACATGCAGCCCAAGAGCAAGCTTCTCACTCACACAGAGTGCAGTAGAAGTAGCTACGGTGCAAGCTTAATGCATGCATGAGCTGAGCAGAGCACAAGCAGCCATAGTACAAGCTTCTTGCACACACAAATTAAGTACAAACTGAGCACAGAACAAGCTACAGTGCAAAATTCGAGCTGAGTGAAGCACATGCAAAGAGCAAGCTTTTCACTCACACACAGAGTACAGCGCAAGAAGCCACAGTGCAATCATCGAGCAGAGGACAGCGCAAGAAGCCACAGCGCAAGCATCGAGCAGAGGACAGCGCAAGAAGCCACAATTCTAGCATAATGTTGAGTACAGCGCAAGAAACCACATTACAAGCGTTGAGCGGAGTACAGTGCAAGAAGCCACATTGCAAGAGGAGTACAGTGCAAGAAGCAAGCGTAATACGGCGCTGGAGGCCATGAAGCAGGCTCCGAGCGGAGTACAGCGGAAGAAGCCATATTGCAAGTATCGAGCAGAGTACGGCGCAAGAAGCTACAGTGCATGCGTTGAGCATAGTACAGCGCAAAAAAAACATTGCAAGCGTTGAGCGGAGTACAGCGCAAAAAAAACACATTGTAAGCGTCGAGCGGAGCACAGCACAAGCAGTAACAGTGCAAGCTTTGAACTGAGTTAAGCACATGCAGACAAAGAGCAAGCTTCTCATTCACACACTCTGGGGCTCATCTACGAAGAAGTCACATAGTGCAGCACAGCAACTCACCTTGCTGCACTGCATGACAAGGAAGGGCAGGAATGCACCGTATTTAAGGCAATATAGCACATTCCTGTCCTATCTCTTTTACTTGCGCCCTTTTGGCAGCCTGGTGCAAAACGCAGGCAGCCTTGCACCATGGGGAAAGGGTGCCTGTGTTGCATGCAGGAATGTTTTTGTGCAGGAAGGGGCACCTTCCTGCACAAAAACAATCCTGGGAGGCATATTCCTCTTCCTAGGTGTGCCGCAGAATGCAGCACACATAGAAAGAGGAAGAAACGAGGAGAAATAGAGATATTTCTCCTCGTTATGCCTCCCCTGAGAAATTGTAAGATTTGGCGCATTCTCAGGTTTCTTATATATCTTGGGATGTGTAAAAGCCCATGGGATTTGCGAGGGAACACCCTCCCAAACGCCCCTGGAACGCCTTCCCAGGGCAGAGTGGAGCAGCGATTTGCCTGACTTAGAGGTTTGCGTCAATCATGTACCACGTTGCGTGGTGCATAGGCGATGCAAGCCCCTCATAAATATGCACTATAGTGCTGAGCAAGAAGCCACAGTGCAAGCGTCGAGCAGAGTATAGTGCAAGAAGCTACAGTGCAAGCGTCGAGCGGAGTACAGTGCAAAAAGCTGCATTGCAAGCGTTGAGTGGAGTACAGCGCAAGAAGCCACAGTGCAAGCGTCGAGCTGAGTACCAGCAGAAGAAACCACATTGCAAGCGTCGAGCAGAGTACAGCGCAAGAAACCAAAGTGCAAGCATCGAGCTGAGTACCAGCAGAAGAAGCCACATTGCAAGCGTCGAACAGAGTACAGTGTAAGAAGCCACAGTGCAAGCGTCGAGCTGAGTGTGAGAAGTTGGCCTGGCATATGCTGTCCACTAATTATAGTGGGCACCTTGCACCAGTCCAAACAACCCCTTATTGGAGATAGGTTAAAGACAACCTTATTGAAAGCTATCCTAGTGGTAGCTATGGAGAGCAGCCTTCAGGCTAAGTCTTGAAGGAATGTAAAGCAGCTTGTTTTACCAGTCTATAATCTCTTGAGTGACCAAATGAAAGAGCACCACACCAGGTATATATTCAAAATATATGTATTTATTGCTAAACACACCCCTCTAGTCTCTTTATGAGGCTAGAGTTCGAAGTACACAAGTTATAAGTTATTTAAACACAGTAATAGCACAAATACACGTTTGGGCCCTAGGGGCGTACCAAACCATATACCAATAAAGTGGTATAAGAACCACAACTGAACTAGACACTAGGCCTAGAGCCTCTAGAAGTGCTTGGACCACAAGGAACCACCCAAGGTAGTGACACAGGGGACCCACGGGGAAGCGTGCAGTGTAAATACACAACCGCGATACGCCGTTAACTTTTATGGAGAAAGTCGCGATCAGGAAATTAAAGAAAAGGGACACTTAAAGGAGGACTTGGAGCAAACCCTTTGAGAACTAGGTCGTTCTAGAGTCACTACCCACGGGAGCACCGGAGTACTCGTGTTACCTCACCCAGGGAAGCCGGGTGCATAGGTGCCTTTCGGGGTCGGGTTTCGTCGTCGATTTGAATGGCGATCTGCTGCAAAGTGCTGCTGGCAACCAAGTGGAAAGTGTCCGGGTGGATCCAAGAGTGGATCGGAGATCTGAAGAACCTGAAAGCAGAGGGGACAGAGTCTGGGTCACTAGCCAGTGACCAGGAAGGCGATGAGCGGATGCCCACCGATGTCGAGTGCTTCAGGTAGGTTGACGGTCGTCTTGACTCTTCAGCCACGAGGTCCAGGAGGCGTTGTCGGCAACCAGGAGCAGGATTCGGGCTGGTACATGATGTCTGTCGAGTGCTAAGGTGTCGGCGACCGGATTGGACCCAACAAGCCTTGGCAACAGCAAGTCTCGATGAAAGTAAAGAATGACGATGATGCAGACCAGCAAGGTCTGAGGAACTCACCCAGCAAGGGTAAGTGAGGGCAAGCCTGGAGCAACCAGGGAGCCCAAGAAGAAAAGGATTGGCCTTTGTGAAGGGCTACTAGCCAACGGGCTAGCGACCGCGAAGGAGCCTTGAGACGTTGCACGTGGAGCTGGCTCACAGGACACTCGTAGAGTAGAGGCCAGTGATCTTCGGTGCAGTTGGTGCTGGAGGCTAGGGCTACTCGGAGCCCAAAGCACGACTTCGTGGGAGACCCAGAAGAGGATGCACTAGCAAATGCGTGCGGTGTCCAGGGGTCACGGTTCCACGTTACCCACGACAGCTACGGGCCTCAGCTTTGCTGGGGACTCAGGGCAGCCTCGGGGAAGTCTGGAAATCTACCTCTGGTGATGCAAAGACTTCGGCGTCCGATGGGAGCTTAGGCGATGCAGACCGGACAATTGCTTCTTTGGTGCCTGCCAAGCAGGGGAGTCACTCCTTGACCCCAAGGGAGATTCTTCTGTCCTCTAGTCTTGAGTAGAGCGTCGAAGGTCCAGGATTCTGTTTCAGAGTTTCGTCCAGGGATAATCTAAAGTCCTAAGGACTGGGTTCCTATACTTATACCAAGTTTAGGGGTTGGACTACTCTGTGGCCCCACCTATGGGTGGGTCAGGGCAGAGGGGTGGCTACACCCCTTTCCCTTTGTCCAGTTCGCGCCAAAGCAGGGGCTGCAAGCCCTGATCCGGTTTGAACTGGGGTATGCACAGGGACACCAAGTGTGCCCCCAGTGCAGGACTTCAAAGCACCCGAAAGTGCTCCCGCCCAGCCCCAATACACATTATCCTGTCTGGGGAGGTGGTCACACCTCCCTGGGACAGGAAACCTATTGTCCAGGCCTCCCCTGCCGGAGTTTCGTCCAGCAGCAGGAGGCCAGACTTGTGTCTGTGGCAGCAGCATCCATTTTGTGATGCCAGGCTTTAGAAAGAAGTTACCGGCCAGGCCAGGGTTAACATGTCTCTCCCTCTAGAAGGGTGGAATGCTACCCCCGCCGCCAGAATTGGCGGGGGGTGGTATTCCAAGATGTTTGACACCAAACACGACATGTTTAGGTGCAGCCATTCCAAAGTTAGCATTTAACGCGAGGTTATAATGCGCTTAAGAGTATATGGTCAGGCTGCACTACAAACAGCATCAGAGAAGGGTCTCCGAACACTGCAGAGGGGCCCTGCTCATGCAGGGGCACCCTCTCACATAGGAACCACGCACTCTGCCTTCAGGATTGATAAGGCCTGCCATAGGAGTGACTTATAGGTTTATATGTGTGTATGTATTTAGTGATATAGGTAACCTATATCACAGTAAGGGGTGCATGCACCACCTTACCCAGGCTGCAGTAGCAGACCTGTGGTGTCAGTTTGGATGGCCTTCCAGGGGTGGCATAATACATGCTGCAGCCCCTGGTAGGCCTCTGAGGTACCTATGCCCTTGGTACATAGTATACCATATACTAGGGACTTATAAGGGCACTCCAGATTCCAATCAGTGATGTGCCTAAGGCACATGGAAACCATTTTAGAGAGGAAGCAGCTAGGCTGGGGTTCTGATTAGCAGGGCCCCAGCCAGACTAAGGTCGAAAAACAGTGAAGCATCAGCAAAAAGTGGGGGTACCCATGTGAAGCAGATCCTACTCTCCTACACAACCCCCCAAACGTAGGGACATTAAACTAACCTTGCCCAGTTAAGTCTTCATGTTCTAAGTGGAAGTACCTAGAGAGTCCATCTGCATTGTCATGGTTACTCCCAGGTCTATGTTCCACTGTGAAGTCCATCCCCTGTAGGGAAATGGACCACCTAAGCAGTTTGGGGTTTTCACCCTTCATTTGTTTTAGCCATAAGAGGGGCTTATGGTCTGTCTGAACCAGGAAGTGGGTACCAAACAAGTATGGCCTCAACTTCTTCAGAGCCCAGACCATAGCAAAGGCCTCCCTCTCAATGGCTGACCAACGTTTCTCTCTAGGGGTCAGCCTTCTGCTAATGAAAGCTACTGGCTGATCCTGACCTTCTTCATTCAATTGTGACAGTACAGCCCCTACCCCCAATTCAGATGCATCAGTTTGAACAATGAACTTCTTGGAGTAATCAGGACTCTGTAGAATGGGGGCAGTGCACATGGCCTGCTTCAGGTCATCAAATGCCTTTTGACAGCTAACTGTCCACTGAACCTTTTTGGGCATTTTCTTAGAAGTTAAGTCATTCAGGGGTGTCACTATTGATCCATACCCCTTGACAAATCTCCTATAGTACCCAGTCAGGCCTAAGAAGGCTCTCACCTGAGTCTGGGTAGTTGGAGCAGTCCAGTCCATGATAGTCTGGATCTTGCTCTGCAAAGGTTGAACCTGGCCTCCACCCACAAGGTGGCCCAGGTACACAACCTGACTCTGCCCTATCTGGCACTTAGTGGCCTTGATAGTCAGGCCTGCCTTGTGCAGGGCCTGTAAAACATTCCTGAGGTGGACCAGGTGATCCTCCCAGGTGGAGCTAAAGACAGCAATATCATCTAGATATGCTGCACTATAGGCTTCCAGACCTGTGAGAACTGTATTCACCAACCTCTGGAAAGTGGCAGGTGCATTCTTCAGACCAAAGGGCATCACCACAAATTGATAATGCCCACTAGGGGTTGAGAATGCTGTTTTGGGCTTTGCAGTATCAGCTAGTCTGATCTGCCAGTAGCCAGCTGTCAAGTCAAATGTGCTGAGATATTTGGCTGAGGCCAAAGTATCTATGAGCTCATCTGCCCTTGGTATTGGATGGGCATCAGTCCTAGTGACTGCATTGAGACCCCTGTAGTCCACACAAAACCTCATCTCTCTTTTTCCACCACTGGTGTGAGGTTTTGGTACAAGGACCACTGGACTAGCCCAAGGGCTATCTGAGGGTTCAATAACTCCCAACTCCAACATTTTCTGGACTTCAGTCCTGATACAGTCCCTGACATGGTCAGGTTGCCTATAAATCTTATTTTTAATAGGCAGACTGTCCCCAGTGTCCACTTCATGAGTGCACCAGGTGGTCTGACTGGGTGTCAGTGAAAACATGTGTCTAAACTGATTGAGCACCTGTCTACAATCAGTTTGTTGCTGGGTAGTGAGGCTGCCTGCCAAGGCTACACCATCTACTGACCCATCGTCAGGGTTCTGTGAGAGCAGGTCAGGGAGTGGGTCACTCTCTTCCTCCTGCCCTTCATCAGTAGCCATGAGCAAGCCCATGTCTGCCCTGTCCACATATGGTTTTAACCTGTTGACATGGAGAACCCTGTGGGGACTCCTGGGTGTTCCTAGGTCTACTAAGTAGGTAACCTCACCCTTCTGCTCAACAATAGTGTGGGGTCCACTCCATTTGTCTTGGAGAGCTGCTGGGGCCACTGGCTCCAACACCCACACCTTCTGTCCTGGCTGGTAAACAGTCAGAACAGCCTTTTGGTCATGCCAGGCCTTTTGAAGTTCCTGGCTAGCCTCAAGGTTTTTGGTTGCCTTTTTCATATACTCAGCCATCCGGGAGCGGAGACCAAGTACATAGTCCACTATGTCTTGCTTTGGGGGCTTGAGAGGTAACTCCCATCCTTCCTTCACCAAGCACAGTGGACCCCTGACAGGGTGGCCAAACAGAAGTTCAAAAGGGCTGTAACCAACCCCCTTCTGAGGCACCTCCCTATATGCAAATAAAAGGCAGGGCAAGAGTATGTCCCATCTTCGCCTAAGCTTTTCTGGGAGCCCTTTAATCATGCCCTTCAAGGTTTTGTTGAATCTCTCAACTAAACCATTGCATTGTGGGTGATAGGGTGTGGTGAACTTGTAAGTCACTCCACACTCCTTCCACATTGCTTTTAAGTACCCAGACATAAAGTTTGCACCCCTGTCTGATACTACCTCCTTAGGAAAGCCCACTCTTGAGAAAATTCCCAGGAGGGCCCTTGCCACCACAGGTGCTGTAGTGGTCCTAAGGGGAATAGCCTCTGGGTACCTGGTGGCATGATCCACTACCACCAGGATAAACCTGTGCCCAGATGCTGTTTGGGGATCCATGGGACCAACAATGTCAATCCCTACCCTTTCAAAGGGCACCCCCACCACAGGTAGTGGTATCAGGGGGCCTTTGTAGTGCCACCTGCCTTGCCACTGGCCTGGCAGGTTACACAGGAGCGACAAAACTCCTTGGTGTCTTCAGACATGTGGGGCCAGTGAAAGTGAGGGACAATTCTGTCCCAAGTCTTGTTCTGGCCCAGGTGACCTGCCAAGGGAATATCATGGGCTAGGGTCAATAGGAAGCCCCTGAACTTTAGAGGTATAACCAACCTCCTGGTAGCACCAGGCTTGGGGTCTCTACACTCTGAGTACAGGAGTCCATCATCCCAATACACTGTATGGGGACCACTAGCTTTCCCAGCAGCCTCAGCAGCAGCTTGCTGTCTGAGGGGTTCAAGAGAGGGGCAGCTCTGCTGCTCCTGGCTCAGATCTGCCCTGGAAGGTCCCCCTGTCCCCAAGAACTCAACCTGGTCAGGTTCAAGCTCCTCTGGGACAGTTCCTTCCTCAGGACTGAGATCATCCCCCTCAAGGGACTGATCTTCCTTCTGAGCCAAGGGGGAAGGCACTGCCTTTACCCTACTACTCCTCCTCTTGGAAGGCACTTGGTCCATTATTCCAGAATCCAAGGCCTGTTCAGTGCTAGACATTTTGGCTTGTGACCTGGTCACAGCAAACACATCTGCAGGGATCCCCAGCATTTCTGCATGGGTCCTGAGCTCCACTTCTGCCCAAGCAGAAGTTTCTAAGTCATTGCCAAGCAAGCATTCGACTGGTAGGTTTGCACTCACCACAACCTTCTTAAGGCCAGTTACCCCTCCCCAGGAGAAGTTAACAACTGCCAGAGTATGGTCTGTTCTGACGTTGCTAGCATTGGTCACTTGGTACATCTCACCAAGTATAACTTGCCCAGGATTCACAAGGTCTTGTGTCACCATGGTGACACTTGCCCCTGTGTCCCTAAATGCCAAAGCCTCTCGTCCATTGATTAAAGGCTGTTGTCTGTACTTGCCCAGATTACTGTGACTCACAGAGTAGGTCACATCCATGCCTCCATCACAGACTAACACAGCCTGAGTTAGTTCTCTGACTAGGTCAGAGCCCAACTCAGTACCCAGGGTGAACCCTACTAAACCCTTGGCTGGAGCACTCCCACCAACTGTAACTGTACTAGGGGGAACAGGTGCCTTAGGGGCATTGGTGGGTGCTGGACTTGAGTCTTTGGACTTGGTGCAATCACTGGTCCAGTGGGTCTTTTGCTTACAGACCTTGCACCATGGTTTTCTTTGGCCTTTCCCTTTTGTAGACTGTGAATCCCCACCTGAAGAAGATTTTTGGGGGCCTTGTGAAGACTTTTGATCTTTACCCTTCTCCCCACCCTTTTCAGAGTTCTTAGCATCTTGCTTCTTAGGGTCACCACCTTGGTTCTGTACCTTCTGCCTCACCCTGGTTCTGACCCATTTGTCTGCCTTCTTTCCCAATTCTTGGGGAGAGGTCAGATCAGAGTCCACCAGGTACTGATGCAACAGCTGATTTTGACAGTTATTAAGAATCTGCTCCCTCATTATCAGATTGTACAATCCTGTGAAGTCACATACCTTACTGCCCATCAACCAGCCTTCCAGAGCCTTAGCAGAACAATCCACATAGTCTACCCAGTCTTGAGTCTGTGCTTTTGGGTATCTCTGAACTTCAACCTGTACTGTTCAGTTGTTAGGCCAAACCCATCAATAAGAGCACTCTTCAAGACCTTGTAATTATCAGCATCCTCCTCTCTTACAGTGAGGAGCTTGTCTCTACCTTTGTCTGCAAAGGAGAGCCACAAGATTGCTGCCCACTGCTCCTGAGGGACCTTCTGTACTTTACAGGCCCTCTCTAGAGCAGTTATCCATTTGTGGATGTCATCCCCACTCTGGTAGGGAGGGACAATCTTGCTCAGGTTCCTATGGTCATAGGACCTTTCCCTAACTCTAGGGACATGGCTGCCACCATGGGACTCTAGTCCCAACTTTCTTCTCTCTTTGTAGAGATCTAGGGACTCCCTGTCTATAGCCAGTTGCTGTTTTCTGAGTTCAAGTTGAGCTTCCTCATATTGAACCAGCCTCTTTCTTCTCTCATGAGAGGATTCCCTCCTATGAGAGGAGACAGAGGTCCCTATGGAGGTGCCAGAGTGGTTAGACTCCTGAGAAGGAGACCTAGACCTTCTGGGCACACTCATAATCCTTCCTGGGGGACAAAGTGGGGATCATTCTGATCTTCCTCTTCATCGTCCACAGGAGGGATTGGGTTATCCAGGTCAGGGTCATTGTCACCCTCCTGGTCAGTTCCAGAGGGGGGCTGGGGGTACTGCTACCCCTGGCCCCATCCTCATCTTCTGCCCCACCCTCTGCTCCTACCCCTTCAGTCCCTAAGGGCCTGCTGAGATCATAAGCCTCCAACATCTCTCTAAGATGTTGGGTGGTGGGACTCTGTCCTGTCTTCAATTTCCTCAAGTTACATAATGCTCTCAATTCCAAGAATGGGAGTGTATCATACTTGGAGGGGAGAAGCCCATGGGCTTCTGGCAAGGACTCACTGGGTCCTGGCTTTGAAGACATCACTAGTGAGGTGTGGTGTATGCACTACCTACTCTAGTGTGGCCTACTAAACTCTCTTGAGTTGTAGAAAGGGTGTGCTATCCCTTAACACACAACTCTAAGTTCAGTAGAACTTACTGTATTCTAAGCTTAAATTATATGTACCTTAGGTACCTTTAGTGGTTTTCAGTTGATCAATTCAATTGAGATTATCTGGTAAAACAATAGCAAGCTGGAATCCCACACGCTGCACACCAATGTGAGAAGTTGGCCTGGCATATGCTGTCCACTAATTATAGTGGGCACCTTGCACCAGTCCAAACAACCCCTTATTGGAGATAGGTTAAAGACAACCTTATTGAAAGCTATCCTAGTGGTAGCTATGGAGAGCAGCCTTCAGGCTAAGTCTTGAAGGAATGTAAAGCAGCTTGTTTTACCAGTCTATAATCTCTTGAGTGACCAAATGAAAGAGCACCACACCAGGTATATATTCAAAATATATGTATTTATTGCTAAACACACCCCTCTAGTCTCTTTATGAGGCTAGAGTTCGAAGTACACAAGTTATAAGTTATTTAAACACAGTAATAGCACAAATACACGTTTGGGCCCTAGGGGCGTACCAAACCATATACCAATAAAGTGGTATAAGAACCACGACTGAACTAGACACTAGGCCTAGAGCCTCTAGAAGTGCTTGGACCACAAGGAACCACCCAAGGTAGTGACACAGGGGACCCACGGGGGACGCGTGCAGTGTAAATACACAACCGCGATACGCCGTTAACTTTTATGGAGAAAGTCGCGATCAGGAAATTAAAGAAAAGGGACACTTAAAGGAGGACTTGGAGCAAACCCTTTGAGAACTAGGTCGTTCTAGAGTCTCTACCCACGGGAGCACCGGAGTACTCGTGTTACCTCACCCAGGGAAGCCGGGTGCATAGGTGCCTTTCGGGGTCGGGTTTCGTCGTCGATTTGAATGGCGATCTGCTGCAAAGTGCTGCTGGCGACCAAGTGGAAAGTGTCCGGGTGGATCCAAGAGTGGATCGGAGATCTGAAGAACCTGAAAGCAGAGGGGACAGAGTCTGGGTCACTAGCCAGTGACCAGGAAGGCGATGAGCGGATGCCCACCGATGTCGAGTGCTTCAGGTAGGTTGACGGTTGTCTTGACTCTTCAGCCACGAGGTCCAGGAGGCGTTGTCGGTGACCAGGAGCAGGATTCGGGCTGGTACACGATGTCTGTCGAGTGCTGAGGTGTCGGCGACCAGATTGGACCCAACAAGCCTTGGCAACGGCAAGTCTCAATGAAAGTGAAGAATGACGATGATGCAGACCAGCAAGGTCTGAGGAACTCACCCAGCAAGGGTAAGTGAGGGCAAGCCTGGAGCAACCAGGGAGCCCAAGAAGAAAAGGATTGGCCTTCGTGAAGGGCTACTAGCCAACGGGCTAGCGACCGCGAAGGAGCCTCGAGACATCGCACGTGGAGCTGGCTCACAGGACACTCGTGGAGTGGAGGCCAGTGATCTTCAGTGCAGTTGGTGCTGGAGGCTAGGGATACTCGGAGCCCAAAGCATGACTTTGTGGGTGACCCAGAAGAGGATGCACTAGCAAATGCGTGCGGTGTCCAGGGGTCACGGTTCCACATTACCCACGACAGCTACAGGCCTCAGCTTTGCTGGGGACTCAGGGCAGCCTCGGGGAAGTCTGGAAATTCACCTCTGGTGATGCAAAGACTTCGGCGTTAGATGGGAGCTTAGGCGATGCAGACCGGACAATTGCTTCTTTGGTGCCTGCCAAGCAGGGGAGTCACTCCTTGACCCCAAGGGAGATTCTTCTGTCCTCTAGTCTTGAGTAGAGCGTCGAAGGTCCAGGATTCTGTTTCAGAGTTTCGTCCAGGGATAATCTAAAGTCCTAAGGACTGGGTTCCTATACTTATACCAAGTTTAGGGGTTGGACTACTCTGTGGCCCCACCTATGGGTGGGTCAGGGCAGAGGGGTGGCTACACCCCTTTCCCTTTGTCCAGTTCACGCCAAAGCAGGGGCTGCAAGCCCCTGATCCGGTTTGAACTGGGGTATGCACAGGGACACCAAGTGTGCCCCCAGTGCAGGACTTCAAAGCACCCGAAAGTGCTCCCGCCCAGCCCCAATACACATTATCCTGTCTGGGGAGGTGGTCACACCTCCCTGGGACAGGAAACCTATTGTCCAGGCCTCCCCTGCCGGAGTTTCGTCCAGCAGCAGGAGGCCAGACTTGTGTCTGTGGCAGCAGCATCCATTTTGTGATGCCAGGCTTTAGAAAGAAGTTACCGGCCAGGCCAGGGTTAACATGTCTCTCCCTCTAGAAGGGTGGAATGCTACCCCCGCCGCCAGAATTGGCGGGGGGGGGCTAGTATTCCAAGATGTTTGACACCAAACACGACATGTTTAGGTGCGGCCATTCCAAAGTTAGCATTTAATGCGAGGTTATAATGCGCTTAAGAGTATATGGTCAGGCTGCACTACAAACAGCATCAGAGAAGGGTCTCCGAATGCTGCAGAGGGGCCCTGCTCATGCAGGGGCACCCTCTCACATAGGAACCACGCACTCTGCCTTCAGGATTGATAAGGCCTGCCATAGGAGTGACTTATAGGTTTATATGTGTGTATGTATTTAGTGATATAGGTAACCTATATCACAGTAAGGGGTGCATGCACCACCTTACCCAGGCTGCAGTAGCAGACCTGTGGTGTCAGTTTGGATGGCCTTCCAGGGGTGGTATAATACATGCTGCAGCCCCTGGTAGGCCTCTGAGGAACCTATGTCCTTGGTACATAGTATACCATATACTAGGGACTTATAAGGGCACTCCAGATTCCAATCAGTGATGTGCCTAAGGCACATGGAAACCATTTTAGAGAGGAAGCAGCTAGGCTGGGGTTCTGATTAGCAGGGCCCCAGCCAGACTAAGGTCGAAAAACAGTGAAGCATCAGCAAAAAGTGGGGGTACCCATGTGAAGCAGATCCTACTCTCCTACACTGAGTACAGCGCAAGAAGCCACATTGCAAGCATCGAGCAGAGGACAGCGCAAGAAGCCACAGTGCAAGCGTCGAGCAGAGTACAGCGCAAGAAGCCACAGTGCAAGAATCGAGCTGAGTACCAGCACAAGAAGCCACATTGCAATCATCGAGCAGAGGACAGTGCAAGAAGCCACAGTGCAAACGTCGATCTGAGTACAGCGCAAGAAACCACAGTGCAAGCGTCGAGCTGAGTACCAGCACAAGAAGCCACAGTGCAAGCGTTGAGTGGAGTACAGTGCAAGAAGCCATATTGCAAGCGGCGAACGGAGTACAGAGTAAGAAACTACAGTGCAAGCGTCGAGCTGAGTACAGTGCAAGAAACTACAGTACAAGCGTCGAGCTAAGGACAGCGCAAGAAGCCACATTGCAAGCATCGAGCAGAGGATAGCGCAAGAAGCCACAGTGCAAGCGTCAAGCAGAGTACAGCGCAAGAAGCCACAGTGCAAGCATCGAGCTGAGTACCAGCACAAGAAGCCACATTGCAATCGTCGAGCAGAGGACAGCGCAAGAAGCCACAGTGCAAACGTCGAGCTGAGTACAGCGCAAGAAACCACAGTGCAAGCGTCGAGCTGAGTACCAGCACAAGAAGCCACAGTGCAAGCGTTGAGTGGAGTACAGTGCAAGAAGCCATATTGCAAGCGGCGAACGGAGTACAGAGTAAGAAACTACAGTGCAAGCGTCGAGCTGAGTACAGTGCAAGAAACTACAGTGCAAGCGTCGAGCTGAGTACCAGCAGAAGAAGCCACATTGCAAGCGTCGAACAGAGTACAGTGTAAGAAGCCACAGTGCAAGCGTCGAGCTGAGTACAGTGCAAGAAGCCACAGTGCAAGCATCGATCAGAGTACAGTGCAAGAAGCCACAGTGCAAGCGTCGAGCAGAGTACCAGCACAAGAAGCCACAGTGCAAGCATTGAGCAGAGGACAGTGCAAGAAGCCACAGTGCAAGCGTCGAGCAGAGTACCAGCACAAGAAGCCACAGTGCAAGCATTGAGCAGAGTACAGCGTAAGAAACCACAGTACAAGCATCGAGCTGAGTACAGTGCAAGAAGCCACAGTGCAAGCGTCGAGCAGAGTACAGTGCAAGAAGCCACAGTGCAAGCGTCGAGCAGAGTATAGTGCAAAAAGCTACAGTGCAAGCGTTGAGTGGAGTACAGCGCAAGAAACCACAGTGCAAGCATTGAGCTAAGTACCAGGACAAGAAGCCACATTGCAAACGTTGAGCTGAGTACAGCGCAAGACACCATATTGCAAGCGTCGAGCAGAGTACAGCGCAAGAAGCCACAGTGCAAGCGTCGAGCAGAGTACCAGCACAAGAAACCACAGTGCAAGCATCGAGCTGAGTACCAGCACAAGAAGCCACATTGCAAACGTCGATCAGAGTACAGTGCAAGAAGCCATATTGTAAGCGACGAACGGAGTACAGCGCAAAAAACACATTGCAAGCGTTGATCCATAGCTGCCAAGGTTTCAGATTCCTTATGTGTGACATTTTCATAATTTCAGTGTAATTATGAGTCACATTCAACGACTGAGAGTGACACTTTCTCGTGAGTAAAATCAAGCAATCTGGCTGGATTGGTGGTGAGAAGTGTTCACGGGAGTTGCAGAAGCAATGTCAAGACGTTCTGCAGGACTCTGCAGCTAGTTGGTTGTAGTCTTTCTATGCCAGCTAGTCACTGCATAGTAATCATTCCTCCACTGTGCCCAGATGGATTTATGCCATGGCGCAACCATACCCGCCTCTCTGGCTGGGCAGTTGCATAGGGCTTCAGGCCACACTCCAGCGCTGCGTTATAATGTGGCGCTGTGCTCACTTTCACTCAAGCGTCTCTCCGCTCATGGGCCCGACCAGCGGATGTCAGCACGGCGGCCAAGTTTTCAGTATACTTATGTGTGACATTACAGTATTTTGCACTGTGATTATGTGGGACATTTCATAGCTTATATGTGAAACTGAGTGACATTTTCACACGCTGGCCGAACAAAGCAATTGGGCCTCAATTTTTAATCACATAGGCAACCCCGTTTCGACGCTGCTGAGAGCTCTACTTTGGTTCAGATCCAAATCCTCTTTTTCCCAACCCAAACATCGTACGTAGTCTCTTTTCCAATACCTTTAGGTAAGTGCTCACTTCCATCCCTGATAGATACTTTTTCTCATGCGCTCTTTGCCAACCCAACTCAATTTCCCTCTACACTATTCTTGTTCAAGTTTCTCTCTTGCACATCTCGATGTGGTCTCTTTTCCTTTTCCAGCAGTTCCTCCCTGCCGGTGCTCTCTCTGTCCCACCACAGCTTCGCCTTGTCATCATCCTGTAAACCATCCATTCTTGCAGGTTATGTCTTTGATGTCTCAGTAGTAGCCGGCTCAAGTAGTTCATTTCCCCTCAGAGGATGCTTCTTCACCTGTTCTCCAAGCACCTCTCTGGTGTCCTTCTCCACTATTCCCTCCTAGTTAACCAGTTCTCTCTCAGGTAGTTTTGCCCCACCATGTAACACTTGCTTGCATCTTTCTCATACATCCTGAATACCTCTGCAGCACCTTTTGCACCCAGGAACCAACTATGTCAGGCAACCGTAGCCAGTCTTGGCTTCTAGCTATAGCACTTTGCATGCAGGGGGCTTCAAGCTAGCAATTAACTATAGTCAAAGTAAAACTACAAGTCCCACAATACAGTGTGCTATAAGCTAAAAATCTATAACTGTCTGACGGTGTCACACATGTCATGAGGCTACTTGACAACATAAATCACAACCATAACAAAGTCTGTCTACTTGGTGCTGGACCCTTCGTCTTAACGTATGTCTTGTCGCATCTGAACAGAGTTTTACAAATCTCCTGGGTACGTTTACCGAAGGGATATGGCGCTCAACAGACTTGTACAAAATTATCTGGATATTCTGTAGTCGATTGCGGTGCTACAAGGTAGGGAGATCACCCCCCTCCCCAGTATGTGACCAGGGTCAACAAATTCAATGATTTCTACCCTCCAGACCACGCTAATATCAACATATAATAATTAACAGTAATGTATCAAGATTCCACAGATTCTTTTGTTCATGTGTTCTTTATTGTTTCTTAGGTCCTTAGCCAACACGTGTTTCATCGCCTCAGGGAATCAATCCCGTGACTTCATCAGGGCTAAGATACATAGAAAATATACACTCATGTAGTATATTCCGTTGATTTTTTTAGATTTGTACTTCAATCTTAGTGACATTGGTGTTGACATAATATTCTACTGTTTTTCAGAGTGAATTATAGGTGCAACCCATGCATAATTTAAAAACATAATAAGTTCAAACATACAATTATTCGTCATCCAATCTTATTCCTTTTTTATTGTTCTTGTTGACATTGCCATATGCAAATCATTCTTGTTATAGGATGACCTTCAGTGGCTTGCATATGAATGTATTCATATATAGTATATTTGCGTTCTCATACTCTATGCTCCTCTTTGTCATTTGTTTGAATATATAAAGTTAAGAACCTTCACACATTGTCTACCAAACTGTGACAAAATCTATGGTGAACTCATACATTGCAGTACGGTGTATACATTATCCCCTCTGTGTCTAGGCGTTGTGCATGTTGTCATATTGTAAACTGAAATAGATTTGTTCCTGTTGATTTCATTATGTACCGTGTGTCCAAAAGATATATGGAAAAAATGTCGAGACATTGATCAGTATAAATAAAGACCACCATTTCGGTCTATCTCTATTTATTTATCAATGTGTTCCATGACAGATCCCCTACCTTCCTGTCGGTTATACTTCCGTCCCGGCCTGCAAGTATGCAATTGTCGGGTAAAAAAGTTTGTTGTGCTCCAATATCCAGCGTGTTAACTTTTCGGATGTTTCCCTTTCCTGAGTGCCCAAATTCTTAAGACAAAACCATAAGCAGGAAGTAAATTTACTGTTAAGTTATAGTAACTGATATGGCTAATGTCCAAACATCTCCATATGATACATGGAGAAGGATTGATTCCTCTGACTTACTGGAACGAAGGCCATTGTTTTTAGGTCTTGCCTGAGCCAGCGCATGCGCTGCTCTGGCGAGACATTTATTAGGTCTTGCCTGAGCCAGCGCATGCGCTGCTCTGGCGAGACATTTAGTGAGTGGGCTTTAAAAAGCCAACCACAGCAAAACTATATTATTCAGATCTCAAAAAGCATATAATGGCATAGTAGTCCATGGCACTGAAGGGAACTACTTTGTATATGGATGTGTTCCTTGTGAAAGACCAGAATGTTGTCACTCACAGTGAAGTTAATTAATGGCTGAAATAGGCTCAACTATTGACCCATGCTGTCTGCAGTAATAGGCAGAGACAAATGTGAATTGGCCAACAGACCAATGAATGAAGGGGACAAGCTGAAAGTATATTGTCTATATAATATTAGTAAAATCAAAAGTGCTTGGCTAGCACCAGACCTAAACAAGCATAGCCAATAGGTCTTGCCTTTGGGACCTTATAAGTGTTTAGTTATCCAGCACAATATCCTTGGTGCAACAACATCAACCGTTGCATGGCTAAACACTTATAAGGTCCCAAAGGCGAGACCTATTGGCTATGCCAATGCTTTTTTATAATGCTCGCGAGTATGTTCCTGTTCCAGCATGAGACCGGCCCGTGTGAGCCTCATTATATTAAAGCACAAAAATAGAAAGAGGACTTCTATATCTCCTGCGCTCGGACTACCTCGAGTGAGCGCCATCTTTAAATGTTCTGATTGTGTTGAAATCTTATGCTTTGGCTGCTCATCGCTAATCATTCCCGATTTATATCTATTTCCAGAACCAATGTCTGCATCTAGATCTAAGACGATTGCCTAACTGTTTGGATCAAGTTTCAATCATTGCATCAGCATTCTATTGTCTGTGTCTAGACAATATACATCCAAACCCAACCGCCCGTGAAGGGTAATAAGGCATTTGTGCAGTGATTCCTCATTTGGGATTAAGTTAAGTGATATAGATTAATGGAGGAATGTACATACTACAAACCAATTATCAAATGCTTACGATTATTTATAAAAGGACTGTCCCATTCGTATTGGGTTAAACACATTTTTGACCCATTATGACAGTGACAGAGTATAATTTATACAGTAGTGCGGCCCTATTTATCGTTATTGAAGGCTATGTATAATTCCCATACACTAATATTCAGAACCACCTTACAATGGTTTGGAGAGACCTGTCAATATCATAGTCTTGGAATACATAAGTAAAGCACATTGTACAACCATACTGAGTGGACATAATTCTGTAAATATATATTCGTTCTCCCAAGAAGTATTGGGGCTCATGAGCTGTATTGAGACCCATTTCAACACATCTCAAGCGTAAGATCCACGTCGCCGCCTTTATCCTCGGGGTGAGTTCTCTATTTCCCCCCTCGGGGTCCCTAGGCGCCTGCTGCATACCATAAAATCCAAACAATCTGTGCCTATCCTGCTTCTCACATGTCGCAATGTGTGCGGCTATGGGATATCTCATGTCATTGTGTATTACCGCTCTCATGTGTTCACTAACCCTCTCTTTAAGAGTTCTGATAGTGCTTCCCACATATCTGTGTTTACACTTACATTCTATCGCATACATCACAAATTTGGTATTGCAATTTATATTTGATCTGATTTCAAATATTTGATTGTGATCAGGCTCAACTATAAATGTGTGACTAATGTATTTTAGTGCGGTGATGCGGACGCCAGCACTAATATCGTCAGTGTCACTCCTGATGCGTCGTACTTGGCAGGGCTGGGCTTCCTGGATAGTGTACGCCAGAAAGACACTGAGGGGCTTATTTACAAGCCCCTCGCGCCGCGGGTGCGTCACTTTTAATAGACACTGAGGGGCTTATTTACAAGCTCCTCGCGCCGCGGGTGCGTCCCTTTTAATAGACACCGAGGGGCTTATTTACAACCTCCTTGCGCCGCGGGTGCGCGACTTTTAATAGACACTGAGGGGCTTATTTACAAGCCCCTCGCGCCGCGGGTGCGTCACTTTTAATAGACACTGAGGGGCTTATTTACAAGCTCTTTGCGCCGCGGGTGCGTCACTTTTAATAGACACTGAGGGGCTTATTTACAAGCCCCTTGCGCCGCGGGTGCGTCACTTTTAATAGACACTGAGGGGCTTATTTACAAGCTCCTTGTGCCGCGGGTGCGTCACTTTTAATAGACACTGAGGGGCTTATTTACAAGCCCCTTGCGCCGCTGGTGCGTCACTTTTAATAGACACTGAGGGGCTTATTTACAAGCCCCTTGCGCGTGGTGCGTCACTTTTAATAGACACTGAGGGGCTTATTTACAAGCCCCTTGCGCCGCTGGTGCGTCACTTTTAATAGACACTGAGGGGCTTATTTACAACCTCCTTGCGCCGCGGGTGCGTCACTTTTAATAGACACCGAGGGGCTTATTTACAACCTCCTTGCTCCGCGGGTGCGTCACTTTTAATAAACACTGAGGGGATTATTTACAAGCCCCTTGCGCCGCGGGTGCGTCACTTTTAATAGACACCGAGGGGCTTATTTACAAGCTCCTTACGCCGCGGGTGCGTCACTTTTAATAGACACCGAGGGGCTTATTTACAAGCTCCTTGCGCCGCGGGTGCGTCACTTTTAATAGACACCGAGGGGCTTATTTACAAGCTCCTTGCGCCGCGGGTGCGTCACTTTTAATAGACACTGAGGGACTTATTTACAACCTCCTTGCCCCGCGGGTGCGTCGGTTTTAATATGGGAACAAGTGACGTGCCTGCAGCGCGAGAGGCTTGTAAATAAGCCCTGAGTATCTTTATCCCCAGTGGGACCTGGAAGAACAGAACAGTATCAGGGCACGTGTCCAACGCTGCACTCCAATCGCTGCACAAAGAGAATTACCATTTCCAACCACTCGTAACCCAAACAACTCAAGATATAATCGTTTAGCTCCAATTTCATCTAAGGCTTTCCGTTCTAGCTCCCTGAACCCCAAACATATTACAAGTCCCCAATTCCAGGGCCATTAACCTTCAAAGGTCATATAAGGGCGCAACCTCGCATTTATGAGGCCTTCTTGCCCAATCCGAATGCCCTGCCAGCATATTTATAGGGAGATGTGACCCATCATGTTACCCAAAAATGTAAAGCCCCCAATCCGGAGCCCCGTTTCATCCTTCAAGTTGAGATCAAGTATTGCTTCTGGACCAGAGAGGGCAGCTCGATGTAGGCGCCCTCATTGGACATAAAATGCCATAAAATAGCTGGCACCAATAAGGAGTCTGATTGTGTCAAAACTCGTTACTCTCAGCGCGAAAGTGTAAGAAGCTAGCCCACTCATTGGCCAAGAGCCGCCGCCAATCACAAACGTTTATCTCCGAACAAAGTTTGGAGCGTAAATCATTGGGTCCGGACCGGTGAGGAACCCGCAGAACTCGTAAGTACATCAACCCACGACATTCTCCACTAGCAGGAGACTCCGACCAGAGAGGAAACAGCCCGACGCGTGTACTCATTGGATCAACAAAACTTCCAATAGCAAGCCTCTTATCATCCGTACTTCCTGAAACGCCTGCGATGTTGACCAAAGATGCGCCCTCATTGGACAAAAATACCTACGGCGTCGGCTCAGCATCCTGTGATTCTGGGTCAGCCCGTGCCTACCAAAAAGGACTGTGTCCTTGTGTAACGTCACCGGTGCCCGTGTAAAGCGCTCTGATGCCTTCGGGCCGAGTTCGCGCTATATAAAACTGCAAAAATGAAGGAACCGTAAACCAGAAAGCAAACTGCCAAACTCTGCTGCTCATTGGACCAGGGCAACTTCCAATTGGGGAGAGGATGTGGTCCGTCTGTGTAACTGCCGACTCTGGTCCTGGAAACCAGGGTTCGAGCCTCGGGGTCGCGTCCGCATCCTGTGATTCTGGGCAAATCACTTAATCTCCCCGTGCCTGAATGTGTAATGTAAATACGGTGCTCATGTAAAGCGCTCCAATACCTTCGGGTCGAGTTCGCGCTATATAAATATGTTAAAAAAAAAAAAAGTCTAACCTCTGTATCTTCCATCCCACATAGGGTGACCAACTGGCATGGGTGCAAATTCAGGACAGCGAGTGTAAAAATTCAGGACAAAGGGTCAAAATTCAGGACAAAAATTCAGGACAGGAGGTCGAAATTCAGGACAAAAGGTAAGTTTTGCAGACACATCAGAGGAGGTTGCGCAATAGTATATAAGTAAGTAAATAGACAACCACTTAAGTACAAGTGAAAATAAGTTTATATTAGGTTGAGCCAATTGTGCACTTCATGGTTTTTCAGTATGCGCGCAGCTTTGAGCAAATGTGCAGGTCTTTTTGTGGTAACAAAACCATCCCCACCCCACCTTTCCAGCCTCCCAGGAAAACGCCTGATGCCTGGTCCGGCCTTGCAACCACCCTTCAATGGTGCCCCTCATCTGCACAAAGACCCTCTCTCATGTGTATTTAATTTCTTTTATAGTGCTACTCAACCCAAGTAAGTAGGACAGGGTGTCGGAGTGCGTTACATCACACACATATTATATAAAGACAATGACTCATATAAATGTAAAAGTCAATGTATAGGAAATGTTACTTAAGATAATGGGGGTTTCAAGGTGTAAACATTCTTTCATCCATCATTCAATCTTTCACCATTCATTCTGTCCTATCTGTGTGCCCATCCATATCAATATTCAACCATTTGCAAACCTATCCATCATCTATCCTTCCATCCATCCATCATTCCACTCATCTATCCCTCCATCGACCCTTTCACTCATCCATCCCTCCATTCCTCCTTTCACCCTACCCATTCATAAACTCATCCATCCACTCTTCCACTCATCCATACACTCATCCATCCAGCCATTTAACCTTTCACCGATCCAGCCATCCTTTCACTTACTCATTCATCCACCCAGTCACTCATCCTTCCACCCATTCACCCTTTCAGTCATCCATCCATCCATCCTCCCTTTCTCTCTCCATCCCCCTTTAACTTAGTCATCCATCCTTCCATCCACCCATCCATCTACTCATCCATCCATTGACCCTATCACTCATCCATCCTTTCTCTCATCCATCCACCCTTTCACTCCGTCACTCATCCATCCATTCTTTCTCTCATCCATCCACCCTTTTACTCCTTCACTCATCTATCCACCCTTTTGTCCGTTTACCCTACCTTTCAATCACTCATCCAGCCTTACATCCACCCTTTCACTCATCCATCCATCCATTCATCCTTTCACTTATCAATTCACCAATCCTCCCATCAGTTCACTCATCCATCCACCCATTCACTCACCTATCATCCACCCTTTCACTCATCCATCCATCCACTCATCCATCCATTTACCCGTCCATCTACCCTTCCACCCATATATCCATGTATTTACCTTCTCTCATTGATCCGTCCACTCACCCGTCCATTCTTTCTCTCATTATCCATCCATTCACCCTTTCATTCATCCTTTCACTAATCCATCCAGCCATCCACCCATCCTTTCACTTACTCACTTTTTCACATTAATTAGGAGCTGAGCCTTTGTCTGCAGAGTTGCAGACAGAAGAGGCCCATCAAGGACTTCACCCCTGCTAGAGTTCCGAAAGCAAGAGGTGGGGCAGGAGAGGGTTCACTATGCCCCTGCACATAGGAAATGTGAAAAAGTGGATGTCATGAGTCATGCATGAAGCACAGTGCCACTGTGACATGGTGTTGTTTCCAGGGTTTTAAGTGGGATGGAAAAACTGGGGGGGTCTCCCCAAAGGGGGTGTTCGATGTAATTAAGGGCATGGCTTAAAACACCTAAGCTAAAAATCTGTGCTTAGCGTAGTGTGCCGCCCACCTGGTAATTTGCTGCTTCTTTCATTGCATCCAGATATATAACACAACAAGTAGCTTTACATCTACAAGCCAGAACTATTGGCTTTGTCAATGGATGTCAGTTGCATAAAATAAAAAGCAGCAACCATGCCTTTGTTGAATATAACACTGAAAATGCTTCCGTTTTAAAATGATGAGACAGTGAAAGACCCATAACCCTTTTTTTTTTTTTAAACTTGTTTCACCGCCTTCTTTTCATGAACTGGATTCTCGTGTAGCAGCATTGGCGTTTCTGTGCATTTCACCACCTGACTGAATGCCCTGCCCTAGACCGAGGCTGCAGGAGGCCCACCACATTGCATTAAGAGCACAGACTGTCCTATTGTCATTCTGTATGTGGCAATCAGCCCCATACAGAATGACAATGGGCGGATGGGGCTTGTCTTGCTCTCAGAGGCTGAGTGCGTGGCGGCCCCATCAGGGAGCTGACGCTTCTGACAGTGGAACAGTGATGTTCCCCAATGCCTAAAATTACGGACAATAGGACCCGGACCCCCCAGGTTGGCTCCCGGCCCCGCCCCCATCCAAACCCACAAATCAATACTTGACGACCAAAGCTGTGGGTAAAAGAGGCCATGTTTATTACAAACCAACACACAAACATGACAATATATAATTAATACAATTCGATACAATATGGATTTATGAAATTCAATCGTTAAGCAATATGTACATTTAAGTTGATCATAAAATCATAATCCATCAGCAAGTCTGACAGAACCAAATTTATATACCAGAAGAATGTTGTCTATTGCTCCAGCACTAAGGGGCCTTCTGGCTCGCGTCCCCCAACCAACTGAGAGCCACGCAAGGCGCAACCCACCTGCGTCCTTGAGAGGTGAGCCCCTGCCATCTGGTCCTTGTCCGCCACCTGAGGGGCCCACCCCTCCACCACCAGGCTGCCCATCGGGGCTCGTAGGGAATAACCAGGGGCGGATGCCCCATGCCCTAGTTTGTAAACTGGCGCCCTTGCCCCCAGCCCGTGTCTCCATTCTCTCTGGGGTGAGCTTACCGTATCACCCCCTCAGTGCTGGCCTAGGGAGTATGCAGGAGGACTCCCTTAACAATGTAAGGCAATTTATGTGGCCTCCTTACCGCCACTCTCTATTCAACTTCCAACACCTTTCCAAGCTCTACCTCTAGGGATGGGTGGGTGGGAGATTCACGGAGACCCCTGCATTACGGGGCCGGCGCCGTAAGGAAGAGAGGCGAGGACCAGGGCAAGTTGCCCTAAATAGGCCCACGCCCACTCCTCCCCCTCGCTGTTGCCTGCTCTGGCCGGAAGTGACGTCACGGCGTTGCCCCGGAAGTGATTCACGCTGTAGTTACGCCCAATCCTTTGCAGAAGAACCACGAGGGCGTGGCCGGGTTCCCGGGGGGCCGCGTCCTAATGGCGCGCTTCCTTACATTTCGCGCTTTTCCATAGGACCCGGACCCCCCAGGTTGGCTCCCGGCCCCGCCCCATCCAAACCCACAAATCAATACTTGACGACCAAAGCTGTGGGTAAAAGAGGCCATGTTTATTACAAACCAACACACAAACATGACAATATATAATTAATACAATTCGATACAATATGGATTTATCAAATTCAATCGTTAAGCAATATGTACATTTAAGTTGATCATAAAATCATAATCCATCAGCAAGTCTGACAGAACCAAATTTATATACCAGAAGAATGTTGTCTATTGCTCCAGCACTAAGGGGCCTTCTGGCTCGCGTCCCCAACCAACTGAGAGCCACGCAAGGCGCAACCCACCTGCGTCCTTGAGAGGTGAGCCCCTGCCATCTGGTCCTTGTCCGCCACCTGAGGGGCCCACCCCTCCACCACCAGGCTGCCCATCGGGGCTCGTAGGGAATAACCAGGGGCGGATGCCCCATGCCCTAGTTTGTAAACTGGCGCCTTGCCCCCAGCCGGTGTCTCCATTCTCTCTGGGGTGAGCTTACCGTATCACCCCCTCAGTGCTGGCCTAGGGAGTATGCAGGAGGACTCCCTTAACAATGTAAGGCAATTTATGTGGCCTCCTTACCGCCACAAGGGCGACCAGGGCAAACCGCCCTTCGCCCTCCCCACCACAAGGCCACCCTTCCTATCAATCTTCGGGCTCGGAGCCATGTCGAATTCAAATGCACGGGTTCCTCATTCTGGTTACCTCTGTAATGCAGGATAGTCCTGGCCCCCAATTCCGCCATGGCACTATGACACCATGCTATTTTGTAACGTCAAACTCAACTGGGCGAATCCGGACCACCGAGCCTCCCTTGCGGCCCTGTGTCCCAGCCCAAACATATTACTTCCTAAACGTCAGATAACCAACTCTGAGAACTGCAGTCCCCCATGGTACAAAGAGTCTTCCACCAACTGGCACATGTATATGATCATAAGGCCCCCAATGTCAATCAAACAAATGGGGGACAATCTCAACGCCCACCAGCTTCATCTCATGCCCCTGTTAAGTGGCCCATCGCACGAGCAAATGACCCAGCACCGTTTTATTTCTTATTCCCTAAGAGGGAATTGCTCTCATCCCCTAAACTTGGCGAAGCAACCCATCACCGCCCCTTGGGCTCTTGCGCAAGACACCCCCCCCGCTTTGTGCCCATGATCGCTGCCAGTTGCACTTTAGGCATGACCTCGGAGTGCGTCCATAGCGAGGCCCCTACCACTGCGATAGGGCCGGACTCCAAAACCACCGAAGAGATGTTGAGAACCTAGCCATCAGAGCCACTGCCTGCCAAAGAGGCCTGATGGCCCCCTTGATTCCGCCAATGCTACAGGCGCAGCTGAACCAGCTAAGCCTCATCTTCTACTGACATTGCCGCTTAGCACCAGAACAGTAATTACTTAGGTGCAGCTGAGAGTGCCCCCATCGTCAGCAACCCACCCCCCGACAAGTACGCTCCGCATGTTCAAGTGGGACCCCACCTCTTGGACGGATGAACGGTGCCCCCACTGTGAAACATCAAGGGTCGGTGCCAAATACCTGCGTGCACCATCGCCTTGCGCCCTGTACTGTCTAGCAGCCACCCATCTCCCTCCTTGGCTGAAAAATGACAAACGATTTGATGGCCGGGCTATGACAGGGTGTATTAAGTGCCCTGTTAAACTAGAAGGGAGGATTTCTAGCCCAGCCACGGGAATTCAATCAAGCAATGAGCCCATGAAAGATCAGATCCTGTGGTAAGCCGGGATAAGCACAGACGCATACCGGACACAGACGGGATGGGGCTAATTAGAAGGAGTTAAAAGATGTTTAGATGGTCGAAGACGAGACACTTTAATCCAGCCCTCAATATCCGAAGACAGGGTACACGACCGACTGGTATTCAGAAAGCCAAAATTAAAAACAAAAATGGAGTCTAGCAACCAAGACCTGCTGCCAAGGAAGCACTGTCCTATGAAATTCAGCTAACTGTCCCTAGGCCTTGGAACACCCGGCGGCCCCCGTGAACAAGGGGGGGGGGGGCTTGAAATACAAGCACAAAGCACTAATCATGTTCACTGCCCGCATGCATGCCTGCGTAAGATCCCCAACACACCTAGCACATGAACGCTCCCCAATGGAAGGCGTAATGCCGCAGATCGGTCAGGGACCCAGGATTGAAAAATGGGCAAAGAGCCCCCAAGGCAGGAGCTACCTCTGCTTCCCACAAGGCTCCACTGACGCCGTAGTACATGTCCAGAATGACCACCTTACCCCATTGGGCTCTTTCCTCTATGTTCCCTCCAAGCCAGTACAAATCCCTCCCCAAGAGTAGCGCACACCAGAGGATAGATCTCCTTCCCTTTACTACACAATTAGAGCCCGAGCAAAGGGGGTCACTCCCCCGCATGCCTCATTTCTCAGCACTGTCCAGAGGCGTGATTCCAGGCCCACACTAATGTATGTATCGCATGAACCCTAGGGGTGAAACCTAGAACCCCCGCAAACCGTCACCGCTCCCCGCACTGAGCATCATGCTGATCGCCCCTTTAGACGTCACTGTCCCCTGCTTCTCCCCCACACAAAGTTCATGAAGCATCTCAACTCCGGCTGTGACCCTATGCGTCGCTACTGCGCTCCTTCCCCACCTGTTTTTAAGGATACCATCGTGCTGCTGGTGACGCCATCCTCACCGACTATGCAGCAGAAAATCTACTCAGCCCTCAAGGAGCGTACCAATGCACCGTATTGTACTATCGGTTTATAGACGATTTTTTCACTAGTAGCACTGCCCAATTATTAACCCCACACAACCAATTAGCGATAAGATATCAGAGCGCTTCAAATAGCCACTCACGTTACAACGGACCCAAGCCCTGCGAACCTAAGTGATTTGCCGCTAAATCATCAAATATTGCGGGCCTCTGATGAAACTCGACCACATCACGGGGAACTCTACACTGGTCCATCGGAACAGTGCCCAAATGCCGCCAAGCTACCCCGCTCTGAATGCCATGCGCTTTGAATATCTCACTAGAGACCAATATCATAGGTGTGACCATACCGACTAGCAACTCTGTCCAATTATTCAAGCACACAGTACCTAATCGCGTTCGGGATATCAGAACACTTTGCGTGAGCACCAATCAAGACACACAATGCTTTACGTGTGCCCAGAATCGCACCTTGTTGTGCCTTCGTGCTGAAACTCGCACTCCACCCCTTGGCTTCGCAGACGATTGCCCAAGCCGTAGGGCCTGTTCCCCTCCTAGGGCCTGTTGGCGCTACTGCAAAACCAGCTGCGCCACAGAGACGTAAAACAGCTCCCCCATCATCCACCGGAATGGGCCCAGCACGTTGGTGCCTGCTCTAGCTATCCTGTAGGACTCGCAAGAAATACGTGAATGTTAACCACGTGTATGTTAAACACACCGTGAAGGCGCAACACTCCGTGTATGTGACGGTTGCAGGTTTGTAGATCCAATCTGCAGGCAGCGTATAATATGACGCACTGACCATCCAACAAGGATATAAGATATGCACCCTGGCCATATGCTCCCATTGTCCATGATTTGAGGATAGGATAGACCCCCATTGTCCATCATATATACATATCAGGATACAATAATCGAACGCTGCCCCCGGGACAGAATATCCGCCCCAAGTCCATGCTACGCGGGTATACCATTCACAATCCCATTCTTATGTAGATATAATATTCACACACTGCCCGTCCTATTAGTATATAGATTCTCTATCCCAAGAGGGTGTAATTAAAATTCCTACACCTTGGAGATACAACCTCCACACTGGTATGGCATACAGACTGTCCCTCCAAAGGGGATATAATATTCGTAGACTGTCCAACGTGTATGACATATCACGCACTGTCTATCCTATAATAATGTAATACCACCACTATCCATCCAATGGGGATTTACACTGCCTATCACATGAGGGTATCCATATATAAATATGCATATATAATATGCGCCGACTGTCCAACGTGTATGACATTCCATCACGCACCGACCATCCTATAATAATGCAATACAAACATTATCTATCACGCACTGTCTGTCGCATGATAACGCAATACCAACACTATCCATCCTATGAGGATATACACTGCCTATCCCATGAGGGTGTAATATTCTTACACTGTGGAGATACGGCATACAGACTGTCCATTCTTGAGGAGGATTCGCAGATCGCGTGCTCCAACATCCTACCCCGAGCGTACCTCCAAGCTACTGCCCCAATCTACGGACTGCAGGGGCCGATTCCCCAAAATTCAGTTGCCTACAAATATAGGAGTCGCCCAGTGCGTGCCGAACGCGGCGAGCTCACCCCGCAGCTGCCCGTGATGAAATTATATCACGCACTGTCATCCTATAATACAGTACTACAAACATTATCCATCCTATGAGGATATACACTGCCTATCACATGATGGTGTAATATTCATACGTTGTGTAGATATGGCACACAGACTGTACAGCCCTGAGGATGATTCGCAGATCGCGTGTCCTAACATCCTACCCCCGAGACCAGGGCCTACCTCCAAGCTATTGTCCCAATCTACGAACTGCAGGGGACGATTCCAAAATTATTTAGCTGCATACCAATAAAGGAGCTGCCCTGTGAGTGCCGAGCGCGGCGAGCTCGCCTCACAGCCACACACGTGCCAAAGAGCCGCCCTGTGAATGCCGAGCGCGGCGAGCTCACCTCACCAGCGTTGCTAACCCATACGATACTATTTCTGAGAGACCTATTGTCTTTCTTGTCAGCCAAAATAAAGTATGCCTAAAATCGGGCCCCAAGTGAAATGCCTACCTTAGGCAGGGCGTGCCACGCCCGGGTTCGCTCTACCTGCTCCGCCACCGGGACTCATCCAGTGCAACAGTGACGGCCCCAGACGCAATCCATCGATCGGCCCACCACAACAGAACCCCTGCCCCGCATCCCGGAGCACTATGAAGTCCGCGCGGAAACAATTGCACCCCCACGACAACTAATTACAACCCCAGGCGCCCCCTTCACATCCCATTGCCCATATATTTACTGTCTCCCCCACGATGACAACAGGGGCCAACCTGCCTCGCATGAAGCCTCCACCGAGCACCACAATCAAGCTGGGCGAGTAGTACTTCGGCCCGTACAGCTTCCGGTACCAACGGATTCTCGCGGCGGTGCGCCCAGCGTCCCGATGCACATTGCCCTGCAAAACAAAAAGGGGCGGGGAGGAAAAGAAACCGCAACACGGGTCAGAAGTCCCCGCCGTCCTCTCCCGTTGCGTGACTCTTCCGCTCTACAGATTCACGGAGACCCCTGCATTACGGGGCCGGCGCCGTAAGGAAGAGAGGCGAGGACCAGGGCAAGTTGCCCTAAATAGGCCCACGCCCACTCCTCCCCCTCGCTGTTGCCTGCTCTGGCCGGAAGTGACGTCACGGCGTTGCCCCGGAAGTGATTCACGCTGTAGTTACGCCCAATCCTTTGCAGAAGAACCACGAGGGCGTGGCCGGGTTCCCGGGGGGCCGCGTCCTAATGGCGCGCTTCCTTACATTTCGCGCTTTTCCAAAGGCGTCCGTAAAAGTGATCGTCACGGACAACGGACATGAGGTCGAAATTACGGACGGTCCGTGAAATTTACGGACGGTTGGTCACCCTAATCCTACATTGAACACACCCATGACGAGGACCAGAGATGAGAACCATACACACTCGTTCTCATTGGTTGGCCGTTCTCTAATCATTATTCATGGATTAATTAAGGGCCACGTGGGGGTTAGAACTCGAGTAAAAACTTAGTAATCAGGCATTCTTTTTTTTGTTGCAGTTTTATATAGCGCGAACTCGACCCGAAGGTATCCGAGAGCTTTAAATGAGCACCAGTTGCAGTACAGACGGACGCATTCATTCTGTTAGGCACGGGAGGTTAAGTGAGTTGCCCAGAATCACAGGATGTTTGAGCCTCCAGCCAGACTCCAACCTGGTTCCCCAGCATCAAAGTCGGCCGCTCTGGCCGTTAAGCCACACAAAGGCCTCAATGTCGTCACAGGTTCGTAAAAGAATGCCTAAATTTCTTTTTTCAAATAACCACTCGGGAAGCCAATGAAACAAGCATTGGTAAAAGCATTGGGTTTCACCTATATGGTAAATAATAAGCTGTTTAGGTTTCGCCTGCACAGCGCGTGCATCAAACGTTCTAGGGGTGCAGAAGTGGTGTAAACATCCATTACGCTTCGGGTACCATGGAGAGGCCCGTCTGAACTCTCTGGAGGAGATGAGGTGGATTTCTGGTCTCATCCCACAGAACGAGTGCTGGGTGATTAATTGTACTGTCATCCTCCCCACACAGGCCTGAATCACCCGGGTACCACATCTGGAGTGACACCCTATGAGGTGGCCATGTACAGGTGTCACTTCAAAGGTTTCCTCGTTAGAATTTAGACGCCTGCTGTTTGGGGTCCCCAAAGGGAAACTAATCCGAGTGTGAGTTTGTGAATCGCCCCGCTGGACCGCGAGGATGGGAAACTATTCTTTTCTTTTAATGCCTCGTGATCTAAATCAAGTGATGGGGCACTGCCCAGATGATGTTTCCCTGGTAGCTGTAATGCACAGATGCAAACGTCCCCACTGCAGAGATGTCATTTCTTTTCAACAGCCTCAAAGCTGAACTGACATCATTTTGTTATAAAAGTTTTAAAGGAATAGTTGCCCAGCCTCATGACACAGAGTGGCGCGATTCACAAATATTAGCACGGAAGGGAGTAGTCAGAAAAATATAATACCCTTCACTCTTATCACACAACTGTTGGTGCTGGCGCCGAAAGGCTGCTCTGCTCCTAAGAATGTTTTTGAAGGGCCAAATAGTACATTTTACAGCGGAATGTTGTAAAACAGTTTCCAAAACCAAAATGTTTTCCAGGTGGTTCAGAAGGGTACTAATCCAAAAAAGTACCACTAATGTGCTGAAGCTGACCCAATCCAAGGGCCCAGAGAGTTTCCTTCCTTCCTTCTGCCCTCTTCTGCCCTCTTCTTCCTTTTCTTTTTTCTTACTTCCCTGTTTTTCTTTTTCTCACCTCTATACGTTTTGTTTCCTTTCTGTCTGTCTCTCTCTGCCCCTCCCCTGTTTTTCTTTTTCTCACCTCTATACATATTGTTTCCTTTCTGTCTCTCTCTCTCTGCCCTCTTCTTCCTTTTCTTTTTTCTTACTTCCCTGTTTTTAGGTCTCGCCTTGCGTTAGCAGCGCGCATGCGCTGCTCTCGCCATGCGAGGGCTTCTTGGAATCAATACGGTTCCAGAAGTCATGTCTCCGCCTGCAATTTTGATTGGTACGCGTCGTTTTGTGTAATGCATTATGCAAAACACAGTGTGATGATTGCACCAGAGGCATTTTAATCCCTCCTGGTTGCCACCCTGTCCGCTTTTGGCCCCGCCCCCGGGATTGGATCTTTTACTTGCGGCGGGAGACAGTGTCTCTTAATTAGCCGCTAAGCACTTTTTTTCCCTATTACCGCGTTTAACTTCAACAATGGCTGACGCGCCTTTCATTTCTCTGGTTTATATTGCGCGTAGTTTGCCCGAGGACAGCGCGATGTAAACAAGCGCCTGCAATGCACGAGAGCTTGTCTAAAGCAAGGCTGACACTACAACTTTATTTACTATTGCCTCGCAAACCAAAGTCGAGAGGACGGGTGTAAGTAAAAAAAAAATCACGAGACAACCGGCTCTGCAGTTTGTTTTTATATAGCGCGTACTTTGCCCGAGGACATTAGAGCGCTTTAGCAGAGAGACAGATTGCGTTACATGTTGTTTAAGTTTTTAAATTCTCCCGAGGTAAATAAAACGAGCCCCATTTAAGTAGGCACAAGAGACGCATTATTTACTGAGATATTACACTGTTGTAGTAAGTATCACATCAAGTGAATAGCCCAACAACCATTTCCGCTTCTTCTACTGCTCCACCATGGCGCGTCATCGCCTCTGTTCGGCCGGGAGTCTCGACAGGCCAGGACTGGCTGAGCGCGTTTCACTGATACGAGGGACGGGCGGCATCAGAGGGCGCAAGGTTCCCAATCACACGCTGGCAGCCTTGTCTTCACTTTTCATTTTTGTTTCTGATACTTGTCCTACATTTAATACAAGGACTGCGAGAGCCGGAATGAAATAAAAACAAAAAAACAGGGCTAGTTTTGGTATTCATCGGAAAACTTAAGATCTCAGATAATGATAAAGCGTACTTTGCGCACAGTCTGGGTTGCCACATGAGTCCGTGGAGAGCAATCCCTTGGTTTGGTTTCCTGTTCCAATTCGCCAATTGTTAGCCCAACTACTGAGACTACAACTCCCAGAATGCACCAAATTAGTTGAATACAATATCACAAGCCTGAGAATAACAGTAAATCCATGTATATAGCGTTTCACACTACCAAGAACATGCTGTAGCGCTTTCGATGGACAGGAGTAGGAGCATTTTATGATGTCTGAGTGGAGTGCGCTGTCCCAGTTGGGTAAGAAAATTCTGACTTCATAAGCATCATTACCCTTGGCATGAATATTACGGAAAGGCACTTCAACTAATTGAACTGTATTTCAGAATCAAGGAAAAGTTAGCCCTCCATAAGTGCCAGCTTCGAAGCACAGATGTGGTGCAGTGTCAGCCAGCTGCAGAGAGTCTACAGTATGTACCGCTTTGTAGACGGAAACAAATAAATGTTTCTTATTTGTCTTACTCAACAAACGGTATGTTGAGTTTGTGGGGGGGCGTTTAGGGAAATAATCTTGTCACCTTCGATTTATACAGCATTGGTGCATAGAGATGGCAAAACGTGCTTCACTGCAGAATGACAACACACACATATCATACCTTGTTCCCACATCTGTTTTCCTATGTGAGATAACGTATGATAAAGGCAATTAATTGCTTCTGCCGTAGGAGGAAGTGGCCTGCGAACAAGGAGCAAAGTCTATTTTTAGCTGCATAAAAAGCACAGTTGGTGTTCTTTTTGTCAGACTCCTGCAAATTGGGTCTAAGCTAAACCATGAAAACCAATCACATTTGAATGCCTGCGTTTCAGTGGAGTGTGTCTAAGACCAGGAAAGTAAGAGAGCCCCTCTGAACATTACCATTAAAAATGCAATAGGTCTCGCCTTTCATTAAGTTAAAGCCATTTGCTTTGCTATACAATACCATTAGCTAAGCAAATGGTTTTAACTTAATCAAAGGCGAGACCTATTGCATTTTCAATGCTTGTTCTTTTTCTCACCTCTATACGTTTTGTTTCCTTTCTGTCTGTCTCTCTCTGCCCTCCTCTATTTATCTCTTGCCCACTCCTCTGATCTATCATTTTTCTTTCCCTGAATCCATCACTGTTGCACAATTGCCAGCCCTTGACCTGCCAGCCCTTGACTTTCACCTGCCAGCCCTTGACTTTCACCTGCCAGCCCTTGACTTTCACCTGCCAGCCCTTAACCTTGCCGTGCCAGCCCTTGCCCTTGACCTGCCAGCCCTTGCCCCTGACCTGCCAGCCCTTGACCTGCCAGCCCTTGACCTGCCAGCCCCTGACCTTGACCTGCCAGCCCTTGACTTTCACCTGCCAGCCCTTGCCCTTGACCTGCCAGCCCTTGCCCTTGACCTGCCAGCCCTTGACCTGCCAGCCCTTGCCCTTGACCGGCCAGCCCTTGACCTTGACCTGCCAGCCCTTGACCTTGACCTGCCAGCCCTTGCCCTTGACCTGCCTGCCCTTGACCTGCCTGCCCTTGTACTTGACCTGCCAGCCCTTGACCTTGACCTTGACCTGTCAGCCCTTGCCCTTGACCTGCCAGTCCTTGACCTGTCAGCACTTGACCTTGACCTGGCAGCCCTTTCCCTTGCCCTGCTAGCCCTTGACCTGCCAGCCCTTACCCTGCCAGCCCTTGACCTTGACCTGCCAGCCCTTGCCCTTGACCTCCCAGCCCTTGCCCTTGACCTGCCAGCCCTTGACCTGCCAGCCCTTGACCTGCCAGCCCTTGACCCAAAGCCCTCCATCGCCTTCTGCTGATATTATTCATCAGCTCCCTCATAAAAGGGGCCGGGGGGGCTTGAAGCAGTCATTTTGCTTTCATTATGACTAAGCCCGCCAGACTATTGGGCTCAGAGACGCCCCAGATGTTGGCAATGTTAATGCATTTGTGTATATCAATACAAACAGCCCAGAGCCGTACACAAATGCATTTACATTGCCAACGGCTGAAGGTCTCAGATTGCCGAGACCTATTGGTTTTGCCAATGCTTGTTTTACATATGTTTTGGAATATGGATTCCACCGATAAGATAAGATTTGTCTGTCATATTGTTGAATGTGATTGTGAATGTTAATCTTGCTTTTCTTTTGGGGAACAGACAGGCCTCCTTTAGCCGCCTTCTTCTGCATTGTGGCTTCCTCCGCAGAGTCCACATCTAGAGGAATTAGTCAAAGAACCCACCAAGGATCGGAAACGACTAACTCCAGTGCGTCCACCTTCGAGAGGAAAAGGATTTGGATCCTTTGTCAGGTGTCCTCTTCAAGAGGTTCCATTCAGCCCTTTCGTGGCAGGGGATGAAGCTGGGGTGGCCCCTTTGGTGAAAGATCGTGGCAGCAGCCAGCCATGCCTCCAGCCCCTCCAGCAGCCTCCGGATCCTGACCATTCCGGCAGAGTGGGGGGAGGATTCAGAGTTTTATCAGATTCTGGAAATCAAATATTTCAGACTGATGGGTTCTTCAGCTTGTAAATGACGGAAACAAAATAGACTTCTCAAGTTATCCTAAAGTTATCTTTGTACCAGTCTGTTAGAAATGGGGCTTCTGGTCGTCTACGTATTACAGCCAAGCCAGGCAGAACCCACCACTCAAGTCAGGGTAAACGAGATACACCACTGAGGAATGGATGAGCAACGGCGGATCTGAGTAACCGCACCTCCCTGCTTTATTCCTTTTCTTGTATATGAAATTGTAGTGGGTATTATGATTGGGTGTGCACATACAGCTCCTACACCTGCCGTTGTTGGATGCCAGCTGCCAAGCAGAGAGAAAACTGTGAAAATGGTGGAGCGGTGCACTACCAAAGAGTTTTTTTCAATAAATCCAAATGTTCATTTTGTATAGTGGTAATCAATCCTTTATTTTCAATATCAAAATATACAGATTCCAGCCAACGCGTTTCGTTCATACATAAAATGAACTTCTTCAGGGCTGAAAGTTATAATACATAAAAGAAAACATAAGTATAAAAATATATACATATAATGTATTCACACAATATGCTTTTACTTTAAAAACGAGAGAGGAACTATATACAAAGGCAAAGGTTATTTCAATAGAAGGTGACTCTAAACACAAGAAAGGAAACGTGATGGGGTGGGAAAAATACAAAACAAAAGTGGGAATTCATGGTCGACAGTATGTGGCTTCAAGTGGGAAAAATATAGAAAGACAAAATAGAGTGAGGGGGGAGAAGAAAATAGGGGGGCGGAGGAGTAGGGGTGAAGACAAGAATAGAAGGGGGAAAAACATGGAAATATAAAAATATAAATATATAAAAAAGGCAGACATTGACAATCTTATAAACGTTTTGTAGTGTAATGACCAGTGAGCGTTTGATCTGTAAATAGATATGTAAATAAAAATAGATCAATATCAGTTGTTAATTAATGGGAACAACTGGGTCAGGGGCTATTGTCACTAGTGAGTCTATACGGTTCACCCTAAGCATAGCTCATAGTGTCCAAGTAAACAAGTACCAGCTGGTCCAGGGCCTAAATAACAGCGCATGATTGGAGAAACCATTGAGCGATACAAATACGGGAAAAAGAAGACCAAAATAAAACAGAGAAAAAGCGCTACATGTACCTACCAAATGGTGATGTGAAGAAGACGCAGGAACACAGAGGCAATGAGGAGCCTTTGGTCTGAGATATTTCAAATTCCTGCTGTCGACGCACAGGTATTTAAGTTTTAAAGGCTACCATGATAAGTACCTGATGGTTGTATCTCTAAGAGAGTAAAAGAAGGTGTATTAAAAAACCAAGGAGCGACATAGTGTGCAGACACAAGAGATTTATAGGGAATGAGCACCGGTACCAGAAGAATAACATGAATGTATACAGGTACCTGAAAAGTGGCATGACATGAAGGTCATAATAGTTAAAGAAAAAACTGCGTCCGAGTAAAGGACGGTTTGCTGACTTGGCAAATAGAGGAGGATAGCAGAGAAAGGCATGTAACAATAAGCCTATGTAAGGAGGCCAACTTCAAGACAAACATCTTTGACATCAAAGGGCGTTTCAGACAAAGGGGGTATGATTGTAGAACCCTTGATAAGGCAGAACAAAGGGTAATGAGCCTACCCAGGACAGATACATTGACCAACAATCTAGGCAAGAAGAAAGACAGGGCACCTCAGAGGGAAAACATTGCATTCTTTACCAACTACACGGCACACAGTGATAAAATCTTCAAAGTTTTTAAAAAACATTGGCATCTTCTGTTAGAAGTACCAGCTCTTCGCCCATTTATTGATGCCAATCCATCCCTTATATACAGGAGAGGACGCACACTGCGAAAAACATTATGCCCTAGTTACATTACAATCAATACCAATAAGACATGGTTACCACAGGCCCCCCATGGCTTTTACACTTGGATACTATGAGCTATGCTTAGGGTGAACCGTATAGACTCACTAGTGACAATAGCCCCTGACCCAGTTGTTCCCATTAATTAACAACTGATATTGATCTATTTTTATTTACATATCTATTTACAGATCAAACGCTCACTGGTCATTACACTACAAAACGTTTATAAGATTGTCAATGTCTGCCTTTTTTATATATTTATATTTTTATATTTCCATGTTTTTCCCCCTTCTATTCTTGTCTTCACCCCTACTCCTCCGCCCCCTATTTTCTTCTCCCCTCACTCTATTTTGTCTTTCTATATTTTTCCCACTTGAAGCCACATACTGTCGACCATGAATTCCCACTTTTGTTTTGTATTTTTCCCACCCCATCACGTTTCCTTTCTTGTGTTTAGAGTCACCTTCTATTGAAATAACCTTTGCCTTTGTATATAGTTCCTCTCTCGTTTTTAAAGTAAAAGCATATTGTGTGAATACATTATATGTATATATTTTTATACTTATGTTTTCTTTTATGTATTATAACTTTCAGCCCTGAAGAAGTTCATTTTATGTATGAACGAAACGCGTTTGCTGGAATCTGTATATTTTGATATTGAAAATAAAGGATTGATTACCACTATACAAAATGAACATTTGGATTTATTGAAAAAAACTCTTTGGTAGTGCACCGCTCCACCATTTTCACAGAGATACACCACTGAGATAACCTGTGCTCACCCTCTGGTAGCGTGGTGCAGAGCAGTCAGGCTTATCAAGAGAAGCAATGTGTAGAGTATTTGTGCAACACACACACACACACACCCACACACGCGCACACACGCACAAACACTCACTCCCAATTCTGTGATCAAAAACTAAGAATGGTTTGGTGATTGAGCAACCACTAAATATTGCATCTCATTCTGCTGCAAATTGTGGGTGTGTAATTTTCTACATTAGTTTTAGTGCAATGCTAAGCATAAGGCTCTATGCCATTTTCTGACAATTTCATACATGTTTGCTTGTGTGGCACTACCATCTCTGATTTGTTCTAATTCTGGGACTGTTGACAAATGAGTAGTTCAACTCCTCTTGTTTCTGTCCATCTAATTGGAAGAACGTGAAATGTGTTCATGTATATGGGATTGCTCAGCATTCCATGGTAGGCAGTGTAATTGTAGTGCCTTGGTTGCCTTTTCTGCTTCCATTGTGTGGTTATAACAGTTTATTTGTAGTGTGTTGCTCACTGATCAAATATTTTGTTTTGGTTGCTATGCTGCACGTGCCCGGTGTGCTCGCGGGACAGTCTTGTATTGAACAAAAAAGCATTAAAAAATATCAATATGCTATAAGAAAAGCTTGGATTAATGACTTCCGTTCGAGGACCTATAATTCCTCCAATTTATCCGAGATGGTTTACGATATAGTCAACTCTTTTATGAAACCAGCCAACATAGGCTCTGGACCCCCTCTATCCGAGTCCCGCTGCAACATGTTTGCTGATTACTTTCTGGATAAGGTTAGCAGCATCTACGATGCCAGACCTCAGGGGCACACTCAATGGTTCTGAACAGGGGGCCCTCACAAAAGAGGAATTATCCTTGTTTCCTCCAATAGGAAGGGAAGACGTAATTGACCTTGCTAAATCAGTGAAGTCAGGTTCCTAGCTTGACCCAGCACCTCCTGAAGTCAGATGAAAGGGAGCAAATATAAGCTTTCCAGTGCTGAGTGATATTTACAACCGGTCACTGGAGAGTGGAACGGTTCGGGGGCCTGGAAACATGCCATTATTAGACTTCTCCTAAAGAAATCCACCATGGACCTGGGGCTTGCAGAGAGCTGCAGGCCAATATCACTACTTCCTGGGAATAATATTTTTTGGGAGAAATGTATTAATAAACATCTCTCTGGCTTCTTGGAGCGCACAATCTACTGCAGGCTACTCAAACAGGCTATCGGCGGGATGCAGCATTGAAACAGCTCTTCTAGCTGCCACAGAAGAGTTAAAAGATCAGCGACCAAGGAGGATCATCTGCAATCCTTTTGCTGGACCTGAGTGCAGCATTCGATATGGTCTCCCATTCAATTTTGCTTTAAAGATTGGAAGAAGTGGAAATTGTTGATCCTGCACATAAATGGTTCACTTTCTTTCTAAGCGACAGAAGTTTTCAAGTCAGTGAAAGACCTTTTTTATTCAGCCTCCCATCACCTAAAATGTGGGGTTCCACAGGGATCGTCATTAACCCCACACTTTTTAATCTTTATGTCCGCACACTTGCAGACATTATATGCTCCCATGGTTTCCATTGTAGATGACACACAGATCACTGTTTCCCTCTCTCCCAATACCGAGGCAGTATCACACAAACTCAATTCCTCTCTAACTGAAGTTGCAGATTGGATGGTGGCCAGTTGCTTAAAACTTAATGGCGATAAGACGGAGGTACTGATAGTCGGGAATAGTCCCTCCGTATGAGGCGATCTCAGCTGGTCCAAGTCCCTAGCAAATCTCCCGTCTTCAAATCGGAAGTAAAAAGGCTGGGGATCATTCTTGACAGCAAACGCACCATGGAAGTCCAGGCTAGAAAGCTGCCATCAAGCTGCTTTCGTCTTCTGAGAACCCTCAGGAAGCTGCTGAGGTGGCTGCCAAACCCTGTAGGAAGAGTGGTTTTTCAGGGCCCGGTAATATCACGGTTGGACTATGGAAACTCACTATATTTAGGCTGTGCAAAATCCGCAATCAAGAAACTCCAAGTGATCCAAAATGCCGCTGCCCGAATTCTCTTGGGAATCCCAAAGCATCAGGCAGCTTCGCCAGCATTAGCCTCACTACATTGGCTGCCAATACAAACAAGTATTCAATTTAAAGCTCTGAGCTGGGCTCACTGTCCCTGTATAGGAAGTGTCCTCAAATCCTATATCATTTGATACACTCCTGTTGTCCACAAAAGATGTAAGATCCAGGAACATAAATCTGCTTGTCGTCCCAAGGGTGAATAAGGCCAGGAATGGGGGGGCACTCATTTGCACACTTGGTTCCCAAATTATTGAATTCCCTTCCTCTAGTGCTCAGGCAGAATGACAATTTACTCAGTTTCAGGAAATAGCAGAAAACTTATTTGTTTATGTAATCATGATGTCCTAGGAGGCTGGCAGACCTTTTAGCCTTGGGTAGCCTTGTGCTTAAGAAATGCTTTGAATTGAATTAAATTGTATTAATGGACTATTGAGGGCATGTTGTGCTTTTCCCCTGTTCTGCTTCTGACAGGGATGCAGGCTTGTATTTATCTGCAAGCCGCTTGAGCTCATGCTTGGAGGGATTCTACAAAATGTTGCATAATGCAAGGGTGTGAGACCATAAAGAGAATATGTTTTAATTTTTTGATCTACCAAACCAATTTTGATTCCTGTCCACAAGAAAAATGTTAAAGAAGGCACTCCATGCTGGCAGAATGCATTTTGGTACATTGTTAGGTGGGCAATAGGACCGTCTGGAGTGCCAGGAAATCCCCCATGCGGAGACACTTAGCCAGGCAGATGCAAACCTCTGGGCCGCTCTTTGTAGCAGCTTTCCAAATAAGGTGTTTGCTCTGTGTCGTGGCTGCGGAAAGGCAAAGCAGAGACCTGGCAGGGGCACAACTCACACTAGTTATTTTAAATAGAGGTCTGAGAGGAACCTGAGCAGAGAAGAGCGCTCAGGACAGTGCCACCTGTTGGGCGGCGCTAGGACACTGCTGCAGTAATCGACAGATTTCTGCTGTGGTCATTTTGCAGAGGTGCCTAAATCATCAGTGATATACCTGCAAATAATTGAAAAAGCTGCGCTATTTCATTGAAAAAATAAGGGCGTGATTCACAAAGGGCCTTCGCACTCGTGCCGGAGGCTCCGCAGTCGTGGTGGAGTCTCTGCACTCGGGTCGAAATCTCCGCAGTGAGAGTTCTCGTTGCAGAGATTCTGCTCCGAGTGTGCAAACTCCCCACAAGCGTGGAGTCCCTTTGTGAATCAGGCCCTAACTTTTCAACTCAGGACTATTCGTTTCCTTGTACTCTCGAAGAGTACGGAGGGTTTACAAGATTGAAGAGATGTCTGAAAAGAGGTTTGAGATCACAACAAAGAGAGACAACGTCATGAAGGGATCGAGGCTTTTGATGAGGCAGAATTCAAGGTGCTAGTCGTCATCAAAGAAGAGGGCATTGAGGGTTCTAGTTTTAAGGTACTCTGGTGCACCCAGAAACTTGCCAGCTTTTTGACTCTCCTGAGGTCGTTCAAAGTACTCGAGCGCCATTTTGAACTGGCGAGCAATAACACCCGCCTCCTGCCTAGAGAACGGTTCTAAAACTCTCTGCGGTGCCAAATGTGTCCATTAACTTACCGTATGCTATTCTGATTGCTTTTCAACCGGATCTAGAGCTTAGCCTCACAACAGTAGTTTTTGATTTACTGCCCATTTAAGGTCATTTTCTGCTCCTCGTTACTACCAACAAAAGACTGATAACAGTGGAATGAGATTTAAACCATAATACTCTCATGTTACTTTAACTGCTTAAATATATTTATGGGGAGAAACAAGCAAAACATCAATTTGCACCTTTAATTGCCTTTAATATAAGCACCTTTTCTAGTGAGGAGGCTTATATTAGGCACTGTATCTAGGGGTCTGAATGAATACGAGGAGATCGCCAGTCAGGTGGCCACCTTAAATAATGGCTCGATCCCCGTACCTCTCTACATAGGATTCCCGAGCCACTGTACATTTACTCACCACGTCATGTACATAATCTGTATGAAACCAGGTTTTATTATTCTCACCCATGTATAATACACTGTAATTATTTATTCGGATTGTTTTTCCCCCACACATCACCTTGGTATGCTTTGTATATTATATTATGTGATTATACACTTTAATTTTGTCATTTGTGTCGGTATCATTTATGTCATCTTTACGTTTAGTTTAAATTGGTAAAATGTACGTTTATTATTTTTGTAAATTGCAATTCATGGTAGTAGCTGGGTGTCTGTAGCAACTTTCTGTAAATCACATTTGTTGTACCAGCCTACCTCGGTTAAAACCTTCATGGCCTGACATTTCTATTGCTTCACCCTTGAAAATTGCACTGATGTCGTTCTCATTAATGTCAATGTTTAATGTTTCCTGTCTTAAGCTGGCTTAATGTCTGTGGATTTTCCATTCCGTTCTGTCTGTGTTATATTTTGTAATTCATGAAAGAAGCAGTCTGTTTTTCGAACCGATAATACAGCAGCAGGCCTTGACATCGTTTTACATGTACTTATTCAGCCTGCCTTGGCCTCCAACCTCCCAATCTGACCTCCTGACCTGTTTTAGAATTTGGAATTCATGAAAGAAGCAGTCTGTTTTTCGAACTGATAATACAGCAGCAGGCCTTGACATCGTTTTACACGGACTCATTCAAGTTGCCTCGGCCCTTAACCTCCAAATCGGACTTTCTGACTGAATGATTTCATTTCGCTAGAAACAGTCTGTCTTCTTTAGACTGCTACGTGAATCACTGGCAGGCTTCCAGCTACGTGAATCACTGGCAGGCTTCCAGCTACGTGAATCACTGGCAGGCTTCCAGCTACGTGGATCACTGGCAGGCTTCCAGCTGCGTTACGTGGATCACTGGCAGGCTTCCAGCTACGTGAATCACTGGCAGGCTTCCAGCTACGTGGATCACTGGCAGGCTTCCAGCTGCGTTACGTGAATCACTGGCAGGCTTCCAGCTACGTGGATCACTGGCAGGCTTCCAGCTACGTGGCACAGTGAGGCTGCACGTCAGCAACGTGAATCACTGGCAGGCTTCCAGCTACGTGAATCACAGGCAGGCTTCCAGCTACGTGAATCACTGGCAGGCTTCCAGCTACGTGGATCACTGGCAGGCTTCCAGCTACGTGGATCACTGGCAGGCTTCCAGCTACGTGAATCACTGGCAGGCTTCCAGCTACGTGAATCACTGGCAGGCTTCCAGCTACGTGAATCACTGGCAGGCTTCCAGCTACGTGGATCACTGGCAGGCTTCCAGCTACGTGAATCCCTGGCAGGCTTCCAGCTACGTGAATCACTGGCAGGCTTCCAGCTACGTGGATCACTGGCAGGCTTCCAGCTACGTGAATCACTGGCAGGCTTCCAGCTACGTGGATCACTGGCAGGCTTCCAGCTACGTGGATCACTGGCAGGCTTCCAGCTACGTGGATCACTGGCAGGCTTCCAGCTACGTGGATCACTGGCAGGCTTCCAGCTGCGTTACGTGGATCACTGGCAGGCTTCCAGCTACGTGGATCACTGGCAGGCTTCCAGCTGCGTGGCACAGTGAGGCTGCACGTCAGCTACGTGAATTACTGGCAGGCTTCCAGCTACGTGGATCACTGGCAGGCTTCCAGCTACGTGAATTACTGGCAGGCTTCCAGCTACGCGAATCACTGGCAGGCTTCCAGCTACGTGAATCACTGGCAGGCTTCCAGCTACGTGGATCACTGGCAGGCTTCCAGCTACGTGAATCACTGGCAGGCTTCCAGCCACGTGAATCACTGGCAGGCTTCCAGCTACGTGAATCACTGGCAGGCTTCCAGCTACGTGAATCACTGGCAGGCTTCCAGCTACGTGAATCACTGGCAGGCTTCCAGCTACGTGAATCACTGGCAGGCTTCCAGCTACGTGAATCACTGGCAGGCTTCCAGCTACGCGAATCACTGGCAGGCTTCCAGCTACGTGGATCACTGGCAGGCTTCCAGCTACGCGGATCACTGGCAGGCTTCCAGCTACGTGAATCACTGGCAGGCTTCCAGCTACGTGGCACAGTGAGGCTGCACGTCAGCAACGTGCACGCTCTCCCGAGTAGGTTTTTTTCTCTATTTTTAGCTTGCTGACTCACTCGGAGTCCTTGACTCGAGGAGTTCATCGCTGATCACCGGGACTGCGCCAGGAAGGCTTACTAAGGTATTCACAGGTCTCCAATGCTGGTTCTTTCATTTTAACTCATACCCATTAAATGGGACTTAATTAGCCCTTCGACTTTCCTTATTTATTTTAGATGCCTTAATCCACCAGGGTTAGGATTCAATCGACACTGCTGCCCTGAATACTGCACATTGAATTTTCAATACCAATTCTAATTCACCGCTGCACTCATGCGGGTAAGTAGACGGTGGTCTACTGGGCTACAGAATTGTACACTTATATAATTACTATTTAAGTTTTTAACCCATATCCTCATACCCTTACAGACCGCCACCGGAGGGGCTGTAACCCTGACTTCGCCTTGATACAGGTCAGTGAGTAGGCACACAAATTCTGCAACTACTTTCGGTCTCTAATTTATTTAGTCTCTATTTAAGTCCTTTTGCACCATTAGGCTGTTACCCCCCCCTATCCCCGTCCTGAGGAAGACCCGCCTGCAGAGGATACAAACCACCCTCTATGCGCCAGGGTCGAAACGTCGACACTTTCCCCTACTGGGCCTGTACCCTACTTCACCCCATCCCTACCTCTTTACAGAAGATTATACTCTGTACAACATCAAGAACCAAAAAAGTACTTTCGAATCCATGAGAGACAGGCCCCACTGTAAAACTGGTGCTACTGTAAACCACGACCAGTTTACTAAGGACATTACTATGTGTAATTGATTGTTTTAACTATATTCTGATTTCCCTCCCTATATATCTGTTCTATTCTCACAAGCACAATCCTTTTTTCCACACTCCCCTGGAGCAACCCTCTTTCTCCGCTTTGAAACGTAATCTCTACAGTGATCTGGTATGATAACTGTGAGATTAAACAGTCACTATTGAAGCTATTTATGGTGCTTGTGTCTCTTTTTGAGGATATACTTAATTGAACTGAGAAACTACTGGGGTACACTTATGATGTGACTTGAGTTCTATGTGTACCATGTTCATAGATTTTGACTTAATAAACACCTCCCTAAGGAAATTAGTCTAGGACCATTGTTTTCTATACCGAGCATTACCCAGGTCCATGGACTAGTATGGGTCACCCCATTATTTTGTAATGGTTCTCTTGAGCAGGTGCTTCCTGCGAGGGTGTATATATTTTGTGTATTAATTGTTATATGTTGTTTTACGTTTATGATATTTATTGATTGCACTTACACTTGGTTGTCACATACTCCACCACAGGAACCAACACTGGGTTTTGGGCTATGTCTGATAAAGAGACTTTGTCCTATAGTGAGGAGTATATTGATCGACTCTTACAAGCTCAGGGCGGGGGAACCTTCCTGGGCTTATCATCCACTAGCATAGACGTGTCCCTTAATGAAAAGATCAATAAACTGGAGAGACTCGAAAAGAAGTTAATCAGGACAAGACTACACGGCCATGCGCTTGCAAAGTACCTACAGGCCAATGTCATTCCCGTGGGCCTGCAAGTGAGGAATGAGCCCGCGATTTTCGTAGACAATCCACAATTTAAGGAGAAATTCAGCTTTGTCTCTAACAATTGCTCCCGGCACTGGATGGTGCTGGGGATTGATACTGCGTTTGAGGAAGTTCAGCGTTTAATGAAAGAAATAGCTGACTTAAAAAAGGAAAGTCTTAATGACAAAGCTGAGTAACGCTAAGGAAGCCCTGGAACGCCTAGAGAGAACGATCAGGGATTTTGATACGTACACGCAGAACAACAAACTTGAGAAATTAGCGAAGGACATAAAGTTCTATGATAAAAAGGCTACCTACCCCTATTTGCAAGACGGTTACTACACACAAGAAACACAGGGTAGGTTCTCCCCAAGGGGTAGAGGAGGGTATAGGAGATATACCACCTTCTCAGACTCCTCTGCAGCCAGCAGATCTGACACTGAGCAAGAGAGACCGGGAACTAGTACCTCGGGACACAGTTACCAAGAACATCAGCCTTTTTTAGTAGAGGGACCATGGGTGGAACACAGAGGGGGAGAGGTCAACCCTGGGGACGGCCCAGTGGATTGAGGGAACCTGCATGGAACAGAGGCAGGGGCCGGGCGAAGAAACAGGTACACTTCAGGCAGGAGACACATGGAGAAATCCAAACCAGACGACAACACTACAGATGGTAACTCCCCCACCTACCACCTTTGCCAGCCCTCTCATCAATCTATCCAACTATGTCCTAAAACCAGATGAGAGAACAATACTTGAGAAAGGCCTGTCTTTTGTACCCACCACCCTACCCAACACCTTCAACCTCAAAATTGAACTACAGCATTCTTTTTAGAAAAATACGTCTTAAACACTACTTTAACAAATTCCCTACAACCCCACCTTCTCAAGCACAGGACTACGGCCACCTTTCACCTTTACCCCGCCCCCCCATCTCATGTCACATGTGAGACATCAACACAAGCCTTTCACAAAGACAATACATTAAATACAATGTATCTAAACAAGAGTGCCTAGCGTTAGAATCACTAAAGAAGAACCAGGGAATAGTGATAAAGCCTGCAGACAGGGGGGGGGCCATCGTCATTCAGGATGTAGAGGACTACAAGAAAGAGATCATCACACAGTTGGGTGTAGAGGGCAATTATACCAAATTGAGGTCGGACCCCACAAAAGAAATCTCAGATAACATCAGACAGATTACGGACGAGGGTTTAGATGATGGGTTCCTATCTAAACATGAATATGACTACTTGAACAATCAGCAACCTAGAATGCCTACCATACATACCCTCCCGAAAGCACATAAACGTCTCACTGACCCGCCAGGGCGACCCATCATCTCAGGATGTGGGTCTGCTCTAGAGCCACTCTGCAAATACATTGATGTCTTCTTAAAACCCATTGCAGAAAACACCACGGCATATTTAAGAGACACGATGCAGACAATCAAATTGGTTGACAACCGCCATTTCAATAGAGAGGACCAAATCTTAGTCACCATGGACATAGCGTCCTTATATACTAATATCCCCCAACAGGAGGCACTTGACACCATTAGAGTAGTTTTGGATAACCGCCCCAGACCGGTCCAGGTCCCTACAGACTTTATAATAACATTTTTGGCAATCACCATGACAAAGAATTTATTTTATTTCCAGGGCGATTTCTATGTGCAAACGAAGGGTGTAGCGATGGGTGCCAGATTTGCACCAAACCTGGCCATAATCTATATGGACCAGTATGAGCACACATATGTCCTTCATGAACGGAACCCCTACAGGGGTTGCATTGACCTTTGGAGACGTTACATAGATGATGTCATGTTGATATGGAATGGTAGTGAACAGCAGCTCATTGAATTCCATACTTGGCTTAATAACCAATCACATGATATCCAGTTCACACTGGAATTCGACAAAAAGGTGATTAACTTCCTGGACATTTCCATCAGGGAGGATGAAGGGAAATTACACACTACCCTATACAGGAAGAGCAGTGAGAGAAACACACTCCTACGGTACTCAAGTCACCATCCACGCAACCTCAGGGACAATTTACCTTTTGGCCAGTTCCTGAGGTTGTGTAGAAACTGTACCCGTATGGATGACTACTTTGAGGAATCTGACAACCTCATAACACGCCTCATAGAGAGGGGATACCCAAGGAGCCTCCTAAGAAAGGTGAGGAAACGGGCATGGTTTTGCCCTAGGGAATTCCTTCTTGAACCTAAACCCAAAAATACACGAGAACAGGAACGCCTCGTGTGTGCTACAACATTCTGCACCAAAAGCAACGAAATAAAGAAAATTTCAACAAGCACTGGCACTTAGTGGCCGACGAGATAGGGATCACTGAACCTCCCTTGCATGCCTTCAAGAAAGTAAAAAACGTGAGGGATTATGTGGTGAAATCATTATTACCCACCAAAACCAGAGAAAATCAACAGACCCTCTGGGACATCCCACATGTCAAGGGATATTATAGGTGCGGACAGTGCAAGGCCTGTGCTATGACCAAAGAAATTCATTAGTGTACATATAACAACTACACTCATACCATGCAGAGCCACACCAATTGTAACTCCAGGGGAGTTATTTACGCCATAGCCTGCCCATGTGACTTTTTGTACATAGGCCAAACCATACAAAACGTAAAGGCCTGAATACTGCAACACTGTAGCCGAATACGCTGCAGAGTACAGGGTGCCCCCCTTGTAGAACATTTCACATCCTTTGGACACTCGGCTGAGAGTCTTCAGTGGTGTGTGATTGAACAGGTCAAACCCAACCTTAGGGGGGGTAATTTTGCAAATACGCTCAGTATCCGTGAGTGCAAATGGATACATACTTTTGACACTGTATCTAGGGGTCTGAATGAATACGAGGAGATCGCCAGACAGGTGGCCACCTTAAATAATGGCTAGATCCCCGTACCTCTCTACATAGGATTCCCGAGCCACTGTACATTTACTCACCACGTCATGTACATAATCTCTATGAAACCAGGTTTTATTATTCTCACCCATGTATAATACACTGTAATTATTTATTAGGATTGTTTTTTCCCTACACATCACCGTGGTATGCTTTGTATATTATATTATGTGATTATACACTTTAATTTTGTCATTTGTGTCGGTATCATTCATGTCATCTTTTTGTTTTGTTTAAATTGATTAAATGTACGTTTGTGTTTGTAAATTGCACTTTAATATTTGTGATTTGCAATTGTGTTGGTATCATTTATGTCATCTTTACGTTTTGTTTAAATTGGTAAAATGTACGTTTATTATTTTTGTAAATTGCAATTCATGGTAGTAGCTGGGTGTCTGTAGCAACTTTCTGTAAATCACATTTGTTGTACCAGCCTACCTTGGTTAAAACCTTCATGACCTTGATGGAGCAAGGTTTCGGACATGAAACTTGCTCGTAAACAATCCTCTTGTTTTAACTTACTAGGGAATTACTAACAACGTGTTTGTGGTTAATAATACGCATTTTCCATCATACGCGGGAAAAGAATGAAGCTTGCCTATGTATTTACTAACTGTATAACACGAACGTAGGACTAAGATGCATTCTAACATGGGATCTTTACTGCGCATGCGTCCACTACGTCTACGTAGTATGACGTATTAATGCTTGGAGGGAAATTCTGGCGCCTGCGCAAAGAGTCATAAAATGGCCGCTTGAAAGCTCACATGCATGGCACCTGCTTGCTGAAAATTAGAAATCGAGTTTACATTAACGCAAATGCAGATAAAGAAATAACAAATGGTATGGGCTAGAGTAGAGGGTGGTGGTATACAGTGAAATCATTTATATTTGAGAATAACATCTTTTCTTTTGACTTTATTATTAGTGCATATTTGGGCCTATTAAAGTTGCCTGAGTCAAGCAGACTGATGCTGTACAACGCATGCGCCTTGATGTGGAAGCTTGCGAGGATGACTAAGGACTTGTCACGCGTCCAAGGTCAGCGGAGATGTGTCCTGGGAACATGAGGGTGAAGAGTTCATATGAAGGAACTTATTCGAGAAAAGTGTTACATTTTGTATTAATAAAGTTTGAAGATGTATGGGAAAGGAAGGGCGGAATAAAGTTTTGAGGGGAGGAGTTTGGAAACAATGGTTTAAAAGAAATAAAGTAAAGTATAAGTATGGTGTGATGATCATCCCCCCTCGCCTGTCCAATCAGAGTTAGTATTTTGCAAAATTGAAACATTAATGGGTGGTACATGGTAATAGAAAAGTATAATTAAGGTAGTTTTAGTTAGTTAGGGAGAGCGGGAAACCAGAACACAGCACAGCGGAGCGAGCGCGGAAGCAGAGCTTGGGATGCTGTAGGTGCCTGAGGGGGTGGTGCTGATGCTGTGAGACGCTGAAGAAGAAATCGAATGCAGAACCATCTATTTAACTTAATTGGGTTAGAAAGAAGATTGCGGAAGAACCAGGAGGAGGAAGAGAGTGTCAGAGAGGGGTGTGACGCAGTTGTCGGTATTTAGAGAGGTGATGTATCCTGTCCTGATTCTGTCCTGAAGTCTTTGTCTCCTGATCTATCCTGGGGACCCTTACCAGCCCTTTGGCCAGGGGGTTGGTCTTCACACTATTCTTGGTAAATCGTATTGATAATCGTTCTTTTCTCTCTGTCCTCTTCTTTCTGAACATTGTTATTGTGGGAATCTGAATTACTATTTTGTTTAAATGAAATATTTGATTGAATTGACACTCTTGAGAATGAGGGTGTTTGTACTGAAGTTTTGAGACGGTCCACAAAATTCTTATTTAGATAAAGATTTTAAAACTTCCTGAGTTTGTGATTATTTCATTTTTAATCGAAATGTTTAAAAGGTTATGCTAATTATCGCCATCAACTAGTTCTAACTAAATGGTCCATCGACCAGAGGAAAGAATTATTTGATCAGGTAAAGGTTTAGTTAAATGAGAGATAACTAATCCTGATCAGAAACAAATCATAAACTAAGCATCCGGCGGTTTACTAGTTATTTGGTGTGAGTAAAAGTTATATGGGCCCAGGTAAGTATGTGGTAGTAGAGTATCTGTTGTTAGTACGCTGCTGGATCAGCCTGACATTTCTATTGCTTCACCCTTGAAAATTGCACTGATGTCGTTTTCATTAATGTCAATGTTTAATGTTTCCTGTCTTAAGCTGGCTTAATGTCTGTGGATTTTCCATTATGTTCTGTCTGTGTTATATTTTGTAATTCATGAAAGAAGCAGTCTGTTTTTCGAACTGATAATACAGCAGCAGGCCTTGACATCATTTTACATGTACTTATTCAGCCTGCCTTGGCCTCCAACCTCCCAATCTGACCTTCGACCTGTTTTAGAATTTGGAATTCATGAAAGAAGCAGTTTGTTTTTCGAACTGATAATACAACAGCAGGCTTTGAAATAATTTTACACGGACTCATTCAACTTGCCTTGGCCCTTAACCTCCAAATCGGACTTTCTGACTGAATTATTTCATTTCGCTAGAAACAGTCTGTCTTCTTTAGACAGCTACGTGAATCACTGGCAGGCTTCCAGCTACGTGAATCACTGGCAGGCTTCCAGCTACGTGGATCACTGGCAGGCTTCCAGCTACGTGAATCACTGGCAGGCTTCCAGCTACGTGAATCACTGGCAGGCTTCCAGCTACGTGAATTACTGGCAGGCTTCCAGCTACGTGAATTACTGGCAGGCTTCCAGCTACGTGGATCACTGGCAGGCTTCCAGCTACGTGAATCACTGGCAGGCTTCCAGCTACGTGAATTACTGGCAGGCTTCCAGCTACGTGAATTACTGGCAGGCTTCCAGCTACGTGAATTACTGGCAGGCTTCCAGCTACGTGGCACAGTGAGGCTGCACGTCAGCAACGTGCACGCTCTACCGAGTAGGTTTTTTTCTCTATTTTTAACTTGCTGACTCACTCAGAGTCCTTGACTCGAGGAGTTCATCGCTGATCACCGGGACTGCGCCAGGAAGGCTTACTAAGGTATTCACAGGTCTCCAATGCTGGTTCTTTCATTTTAACTCATACCCATTAAATGGGACTTAATTAGCCCTTCGACTTTCCTTATTTATTTTAGATGCCTTAATCCACCAGTGTTAGGATTCAATCGACACTGCTGCCCTGAATACGGCACATTGAATTTTCAATACCAATTCTAATTCACCGCTGCACTCATGCGGGTAAGTAGACGGTGGTCTACTGGGCTACAGAATTGTACACTTATATAATTACTATTTAAGTTTTTAACCCATATCCTCATACCCTTACAGACCGCCACCGGAGGGGCTGTAACCCTGACTTCGCCTTGATACAGGTCAGTGAGTAGGCACACAAATTCTGCAACTACTTTCGATCTCTAATTAATTTAGTCTCTAATTAAGTCCTTTTGCAACATTAGGTTGTTACCCCCCCTATCCCCGTCCTGAGGAAGACCCGCCTGCAGAGGATACAAACCACCCTCTATGCGCCAGGGTCGAAACGTCGACACTTTCCCCTAGTGGGCCTGTACCCTACATCACCCCATCCCTACCTCTTTACAGAAGATTATACTCTGTATGTACAACATCAAGAACCAAAAAAGTACTTTCGAATCCATGAGAGACAGGCCCCATTGTAAAACTGGTGCTACTGTAAACCACGACCAGTTTACTAAGGACATTACTATGTGTAATTGATTGTTTTAACTATATTCTGATTTCCCTCCCTATATATCTGTTCTATTCTCACGAGCACAATCCTTTTTTTCCACACTCCCCCTGGAGCAACCCTCTTTCTCCGCTTTGAAACGTAATCTCTACAGTGATCTGATATAATAACTGTGAGATTAAACAGTCACTATTGAAGCTATTTATGGTGCTTGTGTGTCTTTTTGAGGATATACTTAATTGAACTGAGAAACTACTGGGGTACACTTATGATGTGACTTGAGTTCTATGTGTACCATGTTCATAGATTTTGACTTAATGAACACCTCCCTAACGAAATTATTCTAGGACCATTGTTTTCTATTCTGAGCATTACCCAGGTCCATGGACTAGTATGGGTCACCCCATTATTTTGTAATGGTCCTCAGCAGATAAGTCAGGTAAGTGCTCAAATATCTCCTGGCCCTCTGAACCCAAACAATGTAGCGCTTAACAACATTCTGTACACTCTGGCGAAATGTGCGAAAACCTTTTTCCAGTTTCTCCATGGTAAAGCTGGTTCACCTGTACTTGTCAAAAAGAATAGCAGCAGATTTACATTCTGCATGTTGAATACTAAAATATTATGTGATAGATATAAATAGTAGAGGTTGTCTCTGCATCGATATTGGACCAAATACCTGTTTTCCAAAGCTGGAAAAAAAAATCCACAAGCAAGCAAAGAGACGCCAAAATACTTTTGACCCAAATGCAACAGTCCAGGTAAGAGTTATAGTAATTATTGTCAGTATTGCTGCTGACCTAGGGGGCATATCATCAACGATCAGCGATAAATATCGCAGAGCGCGCTTAGCGCGATTTTGTTTAACGCCGGCTATCGCCGGATTTCATCGCCGAGATATCGCGTTATTTACAACGCTAATCACCACGGCGATGAAAAATCCGGCGATAGCGGCGAAATGCAGGTTTATCGCTGTGAATCCAGCGATAAACCTGCATCGATAGGGGAATCCTTAGTGATAGGGAGATGTGGATTTAACCGTACAATCCACCTCCCATGTAAAAGCTAGTCAAGTTAGGATTTTCACAGATGTAAAATACCGGCGATAACCGCGGTTAGCGCGGCTTTTAATATCGCGATATGTGTCCTGGGCGGGCTTGTAAATACCGCGAAGGACAGATAGCGATATTTTTTATGTTGTTTTGCTAGGGAACGCCTACTTTGCATCTCAGTAGAGATGCGATGCAAGGCGTAAGGAAAACCGGTGCTAAGACAAGGAAACACGCGCTAATACTGCGATGCCATTATCGCCGTTTTTCGGCCGAAAACGTCCACTAAAGCGGCAATAATAGGCTTGATAATATGCCCCCAAGTAATCTCAAAAGCACTGAGACTCTGCCACCTCCATATGACTTCACAATAATTGTGTATTGTTGATGAAAATCTAGCATCAACAAGTTCTCCAATCAGCCCCAGAAAATGGCTCTCGTACAATCACAGGCAATCATCCCAAACCAGCATGGGTGAAATCAACAAATATCTTGCTGGACTTAACCACACCCAGCCAGCCTTGAGACAGTGTGCAGAGAACAAGATGGTGCCGTTATAAGTGAGCAACATTCTTGTGGAGGCGCCATGTACAAAGGCTTGAGACAGCAGTGACAAGCACCGTGAGCAATGCAGAGAGAGGTAGGAGAAGCTGAAGATGAGACACCAGTGAGCGAGTGAGAAGCGTGTGAACATCTCGAGAAGCAATGCCACGGGCAGGGGAAATATGACGTTGGAGATGGTAAAGTCACCTTAAAGTCTCATGCTCTTTTGTTTTCCAAAAACACAACAATTGGCAACATGCAGGGAAAGGAGAGAGAATGAGGCTTACATGAGGGTAACTGGGGCACACTAAGCAGAAACTGTTGAGTCAGGAAAATAGTATTTCCTTTGCTCAACAAAAAACAAAAGTGTTATATCCTCTTAAGTGTCTTTGAATGTAATCCAGCCTAGCTGTCTCCTACTGCTCAGCCAGAGTGAGAGATGGTAACGGAATGTTGGTGTGACTGTGATGAATGGAATGCCTGGGTGCCTGTGTGGATGAATGGGGACAGTTGGAGATGGGCTGAGCAGCATGGAGGCTGCTCCTGGTGGGACTGGTGTGAGAGCTGGAAATAGAGCTGGAATGGACTGATGTACATATTACCTGGAACCAATAAAGAAGTCTTTAAACTCTACATGGCTACCTGTGTCAACCTGTGTGAGGGCACAACAAAAAGCATAGTTCGAAAATAGTTTCCAATGGCTCTTTAGGGTACTGCACACATACTGCTCATGAATAGAGTCCAACATACACGCTGTTGAGTTATCCAGTGCAATCTTGTTGTTGAGGTGAATCTGGGTTTTCACGATCATCACCAATTGTAATGAAGTGTCAGAGCACTGAGTTGTATCACAGAAGGAGGATTTATTTCACTGTCCAGAGAAATACCACTCATCCAAACAAGAATAAGTCCTCTCTTTATCTCTCCCCACATCAACTGCTTTTCCTCTCCTCTTAATAGAACGTTTACGCATGACTTCACTAAACATTCCATTGCAGAGGATACCACAGAGTACTACTGTACTTATGTAAGGCATAGGTTTGAAATTTCTGGTTTTTGTGCCGCCCATGGTCATGGTGCTTCCAAATTCATGAAAAACAAGTACCCAAGATTAGTTGGAAAATAAATAGAGAACTGCCATGTTTTCAACCCTTTCTGGAAAGCTTTTAGAGGAGTCGTGGCCCGATGGTGTTCACTCAACTATTTATTACCACTGATGGAGCAGGGGAAACAAAATATTTTTGTACCCCTTGAAAGTTAATGACCTCATAATGATTAATGATTCTAACCGTTTGAAAACGCATGAACTAATCAACGAATGCACCTTTTCATTAAACATTACACGTGGGTAACTTGCTGGCATTGCAAAATTTAATTTATTTACAAATGTGAAGCAAAATAACATTAGTATTGTGATTTGCGTAGTAAATAGAATAAATTGCATGATTTGTGTTGCGTAGTAAAATTGCACCGTGGCAAAGAATGCAGATGGCTTTAAATGTCGCTTTAAATGTCGCTTCTGCTAGGTAATACCTAACACGGGTCTTTAGAATGGCGAGTGGTAAACAGAAAGGCTTATTTTCCATGTTTAATTTCTGTTGTGTTTGTTCTTATATTAGTTTCATTCGGGTCTGCTAAGCCATGCTTCGAAAATGGCCGCCGGAAAAGGACGAGATTGCGTATGCTGAATAAAATGGCCCCCGCGCATGTGCTGAGTGAATGGTCCAGTCACGTGTATGCGGCCTGTGCTCAGAGTGAGAGATGTCAAGTCCAGACTGACCTGTAACAAGGATCGTGCCAAGAGTTCAGCATAAATGCATGGGAACGGATGAGAGAATCGAGCGACAAAGGATGAACTAATGTGTGACCATCGAAGTTGTTACAAAATACTTTAACAAATTGAATTACCTTTGGACATTGTAGATCATGAGACTTACTGTATGCATTATTGTCCCCAAACCGGTTCGGACAAGGAAGGCGATGAGGTGACCATCACCACCCCTCCAATGGACCAATTAGCGTGATTTCTGCCCCTAAAGATGGCAACTTTAAGTGTAGCGAGTCAGAGAATAGGGTATAAAAAAGTCTGCTCTTACATTGCGCGCATGTTCGTGTTCGTGTCCGCTTCTTCTATCCTGATGCTGCGAGAGACTCTGTCATTCAGGACTTTGAACTTTGACTGGGAAGGAACGAGACCGTTGCGGGAGTTGCCCGGGAGGAGATTGCGTCCGAGGAGGTTAGCGGGACAGTCAGCCAGTTTTGGGAGTCCTATCCTGTGACCTGTGGTTCATCTTTCTTTCCTGGTGAACCATTCTTGTCATCGCCCTATGGCAAAGGGTAATGAGTATTTTTCCATCTTTATTCTAAAATTCCACTTAAATGCTTATTAATATTTCTTAAATGTATTTGTCTAATAAAGAACATTACTTATTTGCTCAGAGAATTTAGATAAAATTATTTGCTAACTCTAATTGAGTCTGTGGTTCTTTAAATAAAATTGTGATTAATAAAAATGTTAAAGGTTTTAATTGTGATTGAGCTGGACTTAATCGCCATCAACTGATTCTACTAGTTGGTCCATCGACCGAATAGCGGAATACCTTGATGTTTAGAACCGACAGGATCTGAAGTTAATGTATATAACGTGTAGGTTATAATTTCTGTCGTTTTAATAAGGTATCCCGTTTGTCCAGCAGCTCATTTTCCTTAGCATTTGATCCAGAAAGCTGAGTGAATGTATGCATGCGGTGTTATGGGCCCCACTGATATAGGTTTTATATGATTACGGTTGAGTAGGTGTTTTTATGAGTTAACGTCATAAGGAAAAACTTATATTAGCCGCGCTGGATCACATTTCTTGGTAGCAGAGTGATGGTTACTATAAATTGGTTTGGTGATTATTGATTTTTTTTTTTTTCTTCATGTCTAACACTCTATGTTGAATTTGTATTACGTTATGTGTAGTCAGAATTTTGAAGCTTCCGAGAAGTAGGAAGTGGACACGTGTGGCAAAAGAAGTCACATGGAATTGTGCATTGTCTGATTTCAAATTTGGTGATAACACAAGACTGTGTTATGTTAGGGAATTTTCACTTATGGATTACATTTGAGTGAAATAGCAACAGGTTTTCTTGTGAAACTTTGGCCTTAATTCTCAGGAGCAGTGTAGTCTCCACATGTGTTTTATCCCCAGAGAAACGGGTTTACCTCTTGCTTGAGAGAAGGGTAAGGTAGAGAGAAGTGCTACACTTATCGAACGAAACAGTATTCTTGTAGGTTGGAATAAACTATCTCTTTTGTTTAGAGAAACAGACAATGGTAATGTATTTTATGTTGTAACTAATCGATTTAGTTGAAAAGAAAAGTGCCGATAATTTTTGTAAAGGAGGGGTCAGTAGAAGCAGGAGTAGAGCAGACGTCAACAAGAACCGCGCTGGTTTTGGCCAGTTGTGGAAGAACGAAGAGCTTCTTCATTGGTGCGTTAGTATGAGACGCGCTGAAATAGGTTAGTGTGAGAGTGACGTAGAGCTTTCTGATTGGTGCGTTGGTGTGAGACGCGCAGGGATAGGTCAGAATAGCCGAGCGGTAGAAAGAACCGATTGGTGAAGAATTGCGTGAATTAGCTTCGGCAAAGTAACAGTGAAATATGGCTTATTACAATGAACGTGATAGAGAGAAACCGTCATGGTTTGCGAAGCTTAAAAATCTTTTTAAGAAAGATAAAAAGGTTGTGACTAGGGAAGGAGAAGTACTTCCTCCGCCGAAAACACCAGCATCTTACATGATGGTGAAATATGGCTATCATACTTGCATTTGGTTGGAAAATTGGGCGAAATATACCAAAGACGATGGAGTGTTGGCATTTCCGGAAAATGGTTCGTTTAGCACAGCTGTACTTCAAAATTTGAGAGAAAGAATGATGAGACTAGAACCGAGACCTAGACCGACACAGTTTGAAGCCTTAGGTGAATGGGAAGACGAGATGTATGAAAGGGAAAAATACAGAGGTGCAAAGAATTATAATTTTATTCATGGAAGAGTATGGGGTTTGAGTCATGAAGACAGGATGAGACGATGGCGGTATGCTAATATGACGGATGGTATGTTTCCTACCTGAACAGTTGAAGAATTTGCAGGGAGAAAGTGTATGGAGAAAAAGAAGCATGCAGTACCAGAGAGATGTGGGTATGGAGTTAGCGATACAGAGGATGAGTTGCTGGAGGACATTTTAAATAAAAGACCCCCTCCATATCAACAGGATTCTGTGGTGGTGACACCAAATGCACCGCCAATCGGAACTGTAATAAATCAAAGCCCCGAACAAATATCTGAAATGAATAGTCCATTAAATAGACGAGAAACACCACAGACTGTGAAACATGATAATCGTAATACGACCGAACTAGCGAGAACCACAAGAGAGTTGACTGAAAAGATAAGGGAACTGACAAGGAATATGGAAGCTGTGACTGTACCGGTAACTATAGGGCCAGTAATCCCAGTATTTGAAAATCAAAAGATAGATGAACATTCTTTAGTAATCCCATTAAATTCTAGTATGCAAAAAGTAAGAGAAGGGATAATTCCAGAAAACAGAGAGACAAAAGATTCTGTAGGTCCATTTAGGTCAAGTCCGCCTGTAAATTTGACAATTAATGAGAGTCCGATAACCAAGATTCCTATGGGAGCTGAGTCAGCAACTGAAACCCCGGAGAGAAGTGTAAACAGGGTAGAATTAACAAACACCGCTGTGGGTCCGACTGCAGAGGAATTAAGTGATTGGGTGAGGAGCTTGCAGAAAAAAGATGCCGAATCACAACCTTTGGATGTGGTCATATTAAAGATAGATATGGAGGAATTGATTCTAGGGACTATTGGTACAGATCGATTGAAGTCCTATCAAGATGATGAATTCATGTTTATGTGTAAAAGCATCACTTAGAGAGCTAGGAACTTGCATGAAAAATTGGAAGAAACAGCGAACGAAGTAGGAGTAGATTTTGGAAAAATTAGAGGATTGCAGAAACCGTATAGGGTAGATTTTAGTGAAAAGGACATAGAAAATCTGAACACTTCAGATCGACTAACACAGATAAAAGAACTAATTGTTTTACTGAGAAAATGGGGAGATGTAGATAAGTGGAGAAGTAGGTGGTTAAGAAGAAAAGAAGGAACAATTGATAAAGCATCATTGGCTTTTCCAGTAAAAGAAAAAGAACCAACGGTAATAGAATGTCCAATGAGAGAAATTCCAGGAGGAGGTTATGTACACGTCCCATGGTCCAGACAAGATATATTGTCATTCACAAATGATGTTCCAAGATTGAGAGAAAAGCCTGTAGAAGGGTATAGACAGGTAGAAAGGTCTGTAAAGGTTTCAAAAGTATTGTAGGAAGATCTGGATGGTTTGTTTGAGATTGTTGTTCCTGCAGATTTATGGACAGAGTGTAAAATTACAATTGACTGGCCGAAGGAAGAATATCCTAGAGATGCAAAAACAAGAGCCCCAAGTTCAGAAGTAATGAGAAAATATGAACAGGCAATTACATTCCTGAAAAATAAGATTCCTTCAAAAGAAACGGACTGGGCAAAGATTGATAGAACAACTCAGGAAAATAAGGAATCTGTACATGCTTATTATGAAAGGTTGCTTTTGGCTTTTAAACAGTATAGTGGATATGAGAATTTGAGTGAAAAAGACATGAGTCATTTTGTGTATCGATTTGAGTGAAATAGCAACAGGTTTTCTTGTGAAACTTTGGCCTTAATTCTCAGGAGCAGTGTAGTCTCCACATGTGTTTTATCCCCAGAGAAACGGGTTTACCTCTTGCTTGAGAGAAGGGTAAGGTAGAGAGAAGTGCTACACTTATCGAACGAAACAGTATTCTTGTAGGTTGGAATAAACTATCTCTTTTGTTTAGAGAAACAGACAATGGTAATGTATTTTATGTTGTAACTAATCGATTTAGTTGAAAAGAAAAGTGCCGATAATTTTTGTAAAGGAGGGGTCAGTAGAAGCAGGAGTAGAGCAGACGTCAACAAGAACCGCGCTGGTTTTGGCCAGTTGTGGAAGAACGAAGAGCTTCTTGATTGGTGCGTTAGTGTGAGACGCGCTGAAATAGGTTCGTGTGAGAGTGGTTTGAGACCTGAGATAAGTGAAATGATTAAGCAGCATATGTTATGTTGGCAGACTAGTACAGTAGATGAGGTACTACGGTATGCAAAATATTGCAGTGATGATATTGAAGCCAGACAGCGTAAACTCAAGGAAAAGGCAATGTGGGCATAAGTAAAGGTTGCAGAAAAGCAAGAAGCTCAGATGAATAATCAGTCTAGTGACGCAGGACAGACCAAGTTCAAACCGAATATTGGTAAGGGAAAAGGTCAGATGAGTATAGAACAAGCTAAAAAGAAATGGCCATGTCATAATTGTGGAAAATTAGGGCACTGGAGAAACGAGTGTAAATTACCTCCGAGAGTTAATACCGAGAATCAACCATTAAATCCACAGGTGCAGAATGAGGTGAGTTACCAGCAGCCGCAACAGCCGCAGGTAGTTATTCAACAGTGTCAGGTGCCGCAACCACCTCGTCCAAAGAGTGTAAATCCTCAAAGATACAGTACAGAGGCAGGATTCTACAAAGGAGAGCAGGTAACAAAATTGCTGCGCGCAGCTGCTGTTACACAATATTGGTTACGGCAAGATGGAGATGAATCGGATGAAAGCTTATGACGGTGCCTAGGAGAGGAAGTGGAGTGCGTTCTTGGCGCAACTCTAGAGGTAGATCAGTCAGGTCCATTTGTGGATGGAAAAGTGAATGGTGTAAATTTTACATTCCTTGTGGACACTGGTGCTACCCATTCTACTGTTAGATCAGTGGAAATTCCAAATCTTCCTCTCTCAGGAGAATACATCCAAGTTGTCGGTGTTTCAAATAGGCAAATTAAAACCTCTCTTACAAAACCAGTAGAGGTGGAAATTGGTCCATTCAAAGACATGCACCACTTTGTGGTGTGTGATTGTAGAACTGTAAATTTATTAGGACGCGATCTGCTTTGTAAAATGAATTGTACCATCTACTGTACTCCAGATGGTATTGCTTTCCAGACACCAGATGATGATGTTCTGTATAAAATGACAATGGCAGAACTAGAACCAGGAATGTATGATATGTTTCCTGTGTTTGATGCAGAGAAAATCCCTACTGAATTGAAAGGAATAGTCAGGTCTGATGTATGGGATTTCACGGGTGAAGATATTGGACTAATGAGAGAAGTTGATCCTTTAAAAATTACTGTAAAAGAAGGAACGAATTACCCAAACATCCCGCAGTACAAACTGACGCCAGAAATTATTGAAGGAATAACACCTGTAATTAATAAGATGATTGAGCAAGGCATTTTGAGAGAAATAATGAGCAGTCCATGTAATTCCCCTATAATGGGATTGAAAAAGACAAATAGAACATAAAGGGGCCGATTCCGATCTCGGTCGGAGGCGCACCCAATACCATTCGGTCGGGAAAAAAGCCATGCGAATGCCTGTTTCCCGACCGATCCGTACAGGCCACCGAACGAGCAAGTACGATGCGTTCAACAGCCCAGATTCCGGGCGAGCCGTACTCACCCAAACCAGGTCCTGTTGGCCGACCGAGGCGAACCCGGAAACGCTGAATCGAGCCGCACGGAAGGGAAAATGCAGCCCCTTCCGGCCGAACAAGTACGATGCGCTTCCCGTACGCGCCGAAACCGTCGCTACGCACGGCACGTCAAAGCATCCGGGAGAGGCGCACATAAGCTCAGATTCGCGCCACAACACGATCCACGGCTACGAGGCGAACACGCCAGTGACGAGGACGACGCGAAGCGACGAGGACGACGCGAAGCAACGAGAAGGACGAACGCGACGAACCAACTATGAATCCCTTCGTCCCCATCATACCAATATTCTTCATTTACTACCGGAACAGGCACGGACGCGTACGGCGCAGAAGGTAAGTCAGACACCAACCACAAAACACATACAACACGTACACGACACATCACACACACACAGAGGGATGCAGAACATACTCACACCAGCAACAACAGCACCATAGAGGCGGGATGCCCATCACTAATGCCACATATGCACACAGGGGCCTGAATGCGCACCACCACCCCTACCCAGGGGGGGCTGGATGCCTACCACTACTACCACCCTTAGCCAGGGGGGGCTGGATGCCCACCACCACCCTTAGCCAGGGGGGGCTGGATGCCTACCACTACTACCACCCTCACCCAGGGGGGGCTGGATGCCCACCACTACTACCACCCTCACCCAGGGGGCTGGATGCCTACCACTACTACCACCCTGAGTCAGGGGGCTGGATGCCTACCACTACTACCACCCTGAGTCAGGGGGCTGGATGCCCACCACTACTACCACCCTGAGTCAGGGGGCTGGATGCCTACCACTACTACCACCCTGAGTCAGGGGGCTGGATGCCTACCACTACTACCACCCTCACCCAGGGGGCTGGATGCCTACCACCACTACCACCCTCACCCAGGGGGGCTGGATGCCTACCACCACTACCACCCTCACCCAGGGGGCTGGATGCCTACCACTACTACCACCCTTAGCCAGGGGGCTGGATGCCTACCACTACTACCACCCTGAGTCAGGGGGCTGGATGCCTACCACTACTACCACCCTGAGTCAGGGGGCTGGATGCCTACCACTACTACCACCCTTAGCCAGGGGGCTGGATGCCTACCACTACTACCACCCTGAGTCAGGGGGGCTGGATGCCTACCACTACTACCACCCTCACCCAGGGGGGCTGGATGCCTACCACTACTACCACCCTCACCCAGGGGGGCTGGATGCCCACCACCACTACCACCCTCACCCAGGGGGGCTGGATGCCTACCACCACTACCACCCTCACCCAGGGGGCTGGATGCCTACCACTACTACCACCCTCACCCAGGGGGCTGGATGCCTACTACCACTACCACCCTCACCCAGGGGGGCTGGATGCCTACCACTACTACCACCCTGAGTCAGGGGGCTGGATGCCTACCACTACTACCACCCTGAGTCAGGGGGGGGCTGGATGCCTACCACTACTACCACCCTGAGTCAGGGGGGGCTGGATGCCCACCACTACTACCACCCTGAGTCAGGGGGGCTGGATGCCTACCACTACTACCACCCTCACCCAGGGGGCTGGATGCCTACCACTACTACCACCCTTAGCCAGGGGGCTGGATGCCTACCACTACTACCACCCTGAGTCAGGGGGCTGGATGCCTACCACTACTACCACCCTGAGTCAGGGGGGGCTGGATGCCTACCACTACTACCACCCTCACCCAGGGGGGCTGGATGCCTACCACCACCCTTAGCCAGGGGGGGCTGGATGCCTACCACTACTACCACCCTGAGTCAGGGGGGGCTGGATGCCTACCACTACTACCACCCTGAGTCAGGGGGGGCTGGATGCCTACCACTACTACCACCCTTAGCCAGGGGGCTGGATGCCTACCACTACTACCACCCTGAGTCAGGGGGCTGGATGCCTACCACTACTACCACCCTTAGCCAGGGGGCTGGATGCCTACCACTACTACCACCCTGAGTCAGGGGGGCTGGATGCCTACCACTACTACCACCCTCACCCAGGGGGCTGGATGCCCACCACTACTACCACCCTCACCCAGGGGGCTGGATGCCTACCACTACTACCACCCTCACCCAGGGGGGCTGGATGCCTACCACCACTACCACCCTCACCCAGGGGGGCTGGATGCCTACCACCACTACCACCCTCACCCAGGGGGGCTGGATGCCTACCACTACTACCACCCTGAGTCAGGGGGGCTGGATGCCTACCACTACTACCACCCTGAGTCAGGGGGGGCTGGATGCCTACCACTATTACCACCCTCACCCAGGGGGGCTGGATGCCTACCACTACTACCACCCCCACTCATAGGATGGACAATGCATGACACAACCAGCACACCACAACCTAGGGAATGCAAGATAAAGACATCCCCCCACCACCATGACAAGCGTGTGTAGGCAGTGTCAAATGCCTACAACACTGAACATGACTCTGAACATACAATGTGACCCCCTAGCACATGTGCCACACATATATGTGTGTGGCACCCACAATGTAAGCAACCCATGACCATTGTGGCAATGGGGCCTAAACCCCCATCATCACAGTGACCAAAACGTAAGTGTGGGGTCCATAGCTGAAGCACATTCTGACCATTGTGGCAATGGGGTCTAAACCCCCATCATCACAGTGACCAAAACGTAAGTGTGGGGTCCATAGCTGAAGCACATTTTGACCATTGTGGCAATGGGGTCTACACCCCCATCATCACAGTGACCAAAAGGTAAGTGTGGGGTCCATAGCTGAAGCACATTTTGACCATTGTGGCAATGGGGTCTACACCCCCATCATCACAGTGACCAAAAGCTAAGTGTGGGGTCCATAGCTGAAGCACATTTTGACCATTGTGACAATGGGGTCTACACCCCCATCATCACAGTGACCAAAAGGTAAGTGTGGGGTCCATAGCTGAAGCACATTTTGAACATTGTGGCAATGGGGTCTACACCCCCATCATCACAGTGACCAAAAGGTAAGTGTTGACAAAGAAAGAGCTGCAACTGCCAAACTGCATGGATGATTCCTGGTCACAGAACCAAAAAATCATCTGTGCCAAAGTAGTGTATGTGTCCCATTGCAACATAAATTGGGTGAGCCAAATACTGCTGTGCAAATGAGACATACCTTTGGCCATGTGCAGACAAACAACACCCATGGGGGCTGACACCGTCAACATTCATCAATGACACAATGACAGAACCACATATTTGCACCAATGGGCACACAAATGCAGATATCCTGTGGAGACAGCAGATGTGAGGTGAACAGATACCATACCATGGCAGCAATGGGACACACAAACCATGATCATTGTGCTGACCGATGACCTAGGAGTCCCAGGGACAGCAGGGGAAACACACCAAACAACATACAGCCAATGGCACACCCAAGATATGCCAATGCAGTGGTGCAGATGCACAAACACAAACAGGCAGACCAACACTGTCATCATACACAGCAGGTGAGGGAGGGGTGCCAGTGTCCCCAGGCAACCACGCAACACATGAGGAGACCTGAATACCAATCATACAGATGTGCATACACTGCCACACAAAGGTAACTCATGGATCCAAATCCCTATGTGGGCAAGCAGGCATTGTCAGATGAGAGGGAGCACAAAACACACATGTCACACAGGCACGTAGGAACAACAACTGACACAGCAAGACACAGACACACCACAGCACCACCCCCAGGGCCCCCACAATGTGGTGACCCTTGGCTGCATTAAAATCCCACTGTGATGACAAAGCTGAATGTGGTTCACACTGTGAACCACAGTCATGTGTACTGAGCAACATACTACCATCACACCAACACAAGCACAAATCAATCAGCATGGCAAGTAAGCCAAGGCCAACATGGAGGCAGGGGTATAGCTGGGCAACAACTCCCATCGGCACACACTCAGCACCACACCCCTCGACCTCCAACGATGTGCAGCAGTTAAGTACACATGCACTGGTGACATTGCACATGCACCCATGACAATTCCAGGGTGGTGGGTGGGAACCAAGGTGCAGAAACACATCACACATGGCCACTCAACAAGACTCTGGAATGTCTGACACACTGCACACTACGCTGTACATGGACATGACGGCAATACCACACCAACCAATGTGATCCCAGCCACAGTCACACACCAATGAAGAAGCCAAGGTCACCCACAAAGAACACACATAGACAACAACCAACATTGCAGCCTGGACCCTGAGGAGTGCCAGCAGTCACACACACAACGTGTCACAACAACTTAAAGATAACACGAACTGAAAATCACATGACAGGGGCAAACAACAAGTGCCAAGGGAAAACCTGACTGTGACCCATCTGCGTCTGCACACAAACTCAGCACTGACAGCAAACACACCTATTGGTGACACCCTGATGACCAGTAATGTGACATGCACCCACAGCACAGAGAACACAGGGAGAAGACTCTGGGGGAACACAGCTCAACTCAGCAACCATCACAAACAGGCACAACACCAGGGAACACAGCATGCGCAGCTAAATGGAAGTGAACACACAGACATGCACATACAACACACACCTTGGGCGCAGGCAAGGTCACACGTGTACACACTGCCATGAGGGGACTCCACTCCTGTGTGAGGAAAGCTGTGCCACATGTAGCCTCAGTAGGGCTCCATCATGTCAGCTGAGCACTTGGTTACACAATCAACTATTAGCAACAAATGAGGGCTCCCGTAACATCTGCCTGGTCATGGGTGTGCCAACCGAATCATCGGCACTGATCCAACACACTTGTATAGCAATGTTGCACTGACTACACGGATGAGTCCTCCCCCATTGATGCCCAAACCTGCATGTCCAGTGGAGATGGCAACCCGGTCATGGAAGTAGACAAATCAAACAATGGCAGGCACAACAGATGTGCAGGGGTGGAAGCCACAGATATGAGATTGCTAATCCAAGTAGGAAACCCCATCGCCAAATACTGAACACATGACACCCTCAGATGCAGCTATGGATGACATGGATACACCACAGGATAGGACACATTCCCCCTGGACCACATGGGTCCCTGCACAGTAACACTTCATAATCATGAGACCAGATACCATCATCACTGCAGCAAGGGCATGGTTAGCAGCACCAACAACATGTACATCTGAAGCAAGAGCACTTGAGAAAAGAAACTTGCTTTATTCAGCATATGTGATATCTGAAAACGAAGTCCAGAAAAAATAGAGCAAAGGCCAATGGCCAGTCCATAGTCAAAGTTCAAACAGGGTGACACTGGCAGATGTCACCCCATGCATGCCTGCACAAAACCAGGGACAATCCACTAGGAGGGGCAACCGGGGGGGCAGGCCAGGCACCGCGGAGACAGGATCAGGGCTCACCAGGGGGAGTCAGGGAAGGGGTGGTGGGTGCTGGAGAGCCACTGAGAACTGCAGTGGAGGTGTCTGACATGGTGTGTGCCGGCACAACTGGGGGCATGACTCCGATGTTGTGGGTGCCGGCACGACTGCAGTGGACCCTGCAGATGGAGTGGACAGGTCCGCCACTGCAGTGCCCAAGTCAGACAGGGCGGTAGTGGACTCCACTGCAGTGCCTACCTCCAGGGGAGGGAATGGGGAACAGGCAAGGTGGGCTGGACAGAGGGGGAGGACACCCTCACCACATCAGTGGCACAGACAAGCGCAGCGGGGGTGTGAGTCGGTGGAGCAAGTGGCAGGGGAGAAGGCCTGATCATCCTGGGGATGGTGTATTTGTGGGTGGGGGAACCTGGGGCAGGGTGTGGTGGGGGCACCTGTGGAGTGGGGGCCTGAGGGATGGAGGAAGGAGTCTTGGTGCCTGAGCTGCTGGGCGGCGGCGGGGTCTTGCTCTTACGACTCCGGGGGGACTTGCGGGTGGGGGCCTCAGTCTGCCTGCGCCTGGGGGAGGGTGTCCGGGGGCGAGGGGCACTCTGCTCTGTTTGGATGGGCTTCCTCTTCCCCCTGACTGCTGCCTCAGCTTGATCTTTGGGGAAGAGGCTGATGTCAAAGAGGAAGAGCCGCTGGGGCTGTGTGGTTGCAGGTGAGGCAAGGGAGGGTGCTTTGGAGGGAGAGGGAACTGAGGACTGCGCAGTGCATGTGGATGCGTGTGTGTGTTCCAGGGCCCCATCCCCTGCGAGTCTGGTTTCAGTCCCCTGACTGTGCGTGCGTGTGCGTTTTGTATGTGGTGTGTGTGTCTGTGTGCTGGATGTGTGTGCGGTGGTGTGTGCCAGTGCTGGTGTGTGTGTGCTTGGGACGGGTAAGGTGCTGGGGAGTGTGGATGGAGCAGAGGCAGGAGGGGTGAGGGACTGTTTGAGGAGGGACACTGCTGCCGTCAGGGAGGAGTCCATGGACCTATTGCCCCTCTGTAGGTCAGACATGCCCGATGAGATGCCCTCCATGAACGACACCAGCTGAGTCAACAGCGCGGTGTGCGCATGGAGGACACTCAGCATGGCTGTCTGGCCTACATGGAGCTGGCGGAGGAGGTACACAGACTCCTCACTCAGGGCAGCAGGGGACACAGGGGCAGGGGCTGCGGTGCCTGGCCCAAAGGAGACACGCTCCCGGACATGGGAGCCTCCACGGACCTGGGGAATGGGAGCCGATGGGAGGGCGGTGGTGGTGCTGGTGGTGGCGGGGACAGCAACACTAGCTGGGGTGTGGTGGCTGCTGACACCCGCCTCCACAACGGAGTCATCCTCCGAGTTGCTCAGGTCCTCAGCTGAGGTGGATGCTGCTGAGGACTCCTCGGTGTGGCTCCCCTCGCCCTCCGTGCCACTGGGTCCCTCCGACCACTCCTCGGCTGCTGACCCAGTCTGGATCGCCGGCTCCTCCTGGTCCGTGGAGCTGTCCCCTTCCGTGGCTGTGGATGTATCTGCAAACAATGGGAATACAGACAGACATCAGTCACCTGCACCAAACGCACACACCACTGTGAGCACAGCACATTACAGAGCAAGTCCTGGCATCATTAGTTGTACATTGCTAAAAGTGCCCTAACTGAACAGGAGCAGCCAATTGTCAGTCTGACGCCAGCCATGGCACTCACATCCCACTTGGCCTTGTACCCATCTGTCTGGTGTCTGTTGGACTGCAACAACCCAGTGTGGACACATGCACCAACTACACAGTAGTTGGATAGTGCAGAGGACACTGTGTAGCATGTGGGCATGCACACATCACAGCTCCGGGCACTGAGTCAGCACAGGTTTCCGGCTGAAAGGGATGCCGAGAGTCAAATAGGAAATGCATGTGATGCATACCAGCGACAGACACCATGATGCACCCATGTCCTGATAGCCATAGCCACAATGGTGTGCATGTAGCACATGTCACTCCCCTGCAGGATCACCAATCAGTAGACACACGCCATGGCGGAGGCATGACTGCTAAGTCGTACATCACTGTCTCAGTGATGTGTGACTTGGCAGCCAGACAACAACACTCTGCACAGTGTCACAATAGTAGGTCATGGGGAATGCAAGTCCTGGAGCTGCACAAGTGCACATGTACATCCCCCCCATAACACATCCTCTTAACACTCATCTGTCCAGGTCACACCTATTGGACACATGGGAGATCTGTGACACTACCCTCTGAACCTGAGCCCCTCACACTCTGCTGGGAATGGGGAACAGCTGCCTGTACTTCACATTCACATGCCCCAGTCTGCATGGGCAGCTGATCAGACACCTATGTGACACACAAGTATCGTCTCCTATGGTCACATCTCCAGTGGCATGCTGGGCCCCTACCAAGATTCTCCCCTGCAGTCCTGGCGACTAATCCACAGCACACTGACACAGAGGCAGACACCTGAGGGGTCAAGTCACTGCGCACAATGTGTCAGCTGATACACGGGAGTGGGAGTACAGAGTGTATCGCATGGCCTGGAGTAGGCATGACTGTCCTGCCCCACATGAATGAGGGATGAGCCCTGGACAGTAGGCAGCTGGCTAAGTATGTGTGACACACGTCATATACACACTCCTGGGCCCAAACATTGCTCCCACCCGCACCATGGGTGTGTGCCAGATACCCCAGGCACATGTGGTGGATCAGCTCAGCAATTGGACCACAGATCAAAGTAACACGCTGAAAACATGTCAGAATACAGGCATTATGTAAGCAATGGACCCACCCATGATGCCCACCACAGAGTCAGGGAAACAGATGCTGTCTCCCACCGTGAGTCAAGCAAACTGCAAGGACACAGTCCTAAGTGACAGAATTCCCTGCATGTAAGGGCCACACCTGGGTAACAGATGAGGAGTGGGCAGTGCACAATAGAGGGACATGGCTCCTGGACAACATGACTGCTGTATTGTGGCAGTTCAACCAGGCCCGAGGAGGGCACACAGCATGTTAGACAGAGTTCACAGTGCAGTCTTTTACTCACCCCTCCTTGCTGCTCTCTGGCCTTCAGCTGCCCATCCAGGTCTGGAAAGACCACCGCCAGGATCTGGAGCATGTGGGGGTCAGGGTCCGTGTTCCGCCCCTCCTGCGAGGAGGCGACAGCTTCAGCTGGACCCGTGCAATCCTCCGGGTCCAGCCCCGAAGGTCCTGCCACCTCTTTTGGCAGTTGCGGATCCGGCGCTTGTAGACCCCCACGGACCGGACAGCCCGGATGATGTCCTTCCAGATTTCCTGCTTCCGATGGGCAGTAGCCTGTCAGGATGACAAAGTGATAAGGCCATTACTACACATGCAACAGATCCGTGCATGACACAGTTGAATGTACATGTCGCAATCACAGGGGCACATGGTGTACACAGGCAGTGCACGGCTGCCCATGGACAGTCTTGCAGAAGTCACTACATGGTATCATTGCATGGGGAGTAAAACCCTGTTCAGAAGCACTGTCACTGCACCATACCTGTCCGGTGCATGTCGCTACACACTATGGGGGTGACAACTACTCAGTGACCCTGCTAGCCAGTGGCGTGCAGACTTTCAGCCTTGCCAGTCAGACAATATGCACATTCACAAAGGCAGAGCACATAACACTCACCTGCTCCCCTGGTGTCCCATACAGCTTGCTGTACTGTGGAAGTAGGCTGTCCAGCAGGGCCTGGTTCTCTTCAAGACTGAAGGCTGGGGCTCTCTCCACAGTACGTGCCATTGCAGGGTCCAGAGGGGCAGAGACAGCAGCAGTGCAGTGGCAGATGTCGTCCTGGAGCATGTAGTGCAGGCAAGTGAGCTCTCAGGGGAACAGCCAGCAATATTTATGTGCTGGAGAGGCAGATATTGTCCCCTGTGTCCAAAGTGATAGGTCCAAGTCGTCTGCATCTTCTGAATCTGGCCAATCCATGGAATAGAAGCACCAATACACGCCCACAGCATCCTTCAAATCTCAAAATGCATGACATACATGATTTTGCAACATTGTTGTGGGTGACCAACTGAATTTCCAGCAACAGACTCGTTTGAAATTCGAAAAACGCGTCCGTTGCCAGGCAAGGCCATTGTCAATGGGTGCGCACAGATCGGTCCTTTGAGGTACAAGGCGTGCAGGGGTCCAAGGCGTGCAGGGGTCCAAGGCGTACCCGCACACATTGAATGCAATGGTCCGGCCGGGTGTACCGATCGGTCCATTGCTGTTCAACGCGTGCAGGGGTCCAAGGCGTGCAGGGGTCCAAGGCGTGCAGGGGTCCAATGCGTGCAGGGGTCCAAGGCGTGCAGGGGTCCAAGGCGTGCAGGGGTCCAAGGCGTGCAGGGGTCCAAGGCGTGCAGGGGTCCAAGGCGTGCAGGGGTCCAAAGCGTGCAGGGGTCCAAGGCGTACCCGCACACATTGAATGCAATGGGCCGGCCGGGTGTACCGATCGGTCCATTGCTGTCCAACGCATCCCTATTCTAGTGACTGGCATATGTCACCATACCTGTCTCAGATGAACATATGCCAGCCACAGATCGCTCCCAGGGAGTGAGGGGCACACCCACAACACCACAGCCTGTCCTAACTGTGTCATGAGGCATGTAAGGCTGCATTTCCTATTGTGTGTATGGTGGTGTACATGTTGTCCTGCGGGTGTCACCTGGGGGCACCCACCCCAGGGCTGTGCACGTGTTCATGGGGACAGAATCCTGGGTGTCACGTGTACATGACCACTGTGATGTGCAACTGTTCATATCTGTGCATGTGCCATGGTCACATTTCACAGTGGTGTCTGTGCATGTCATGTCACATACCCCGTGAGTCCCATGTGAGACGTTGTGTTTCAACCTAGGGTGTCCCAGTGGCACAATAGTGATGGCCCTCCACAGTCTGTGTGCATGTAGTGTTGACAATGTCTCTGATTACATGTGCACAATGGGAGACAGTCTCCACATCCAGGTTGTGTGTGCATGGACTTTGATGTTGTGTGTGTGTGTGTCACAGACGTCCATGTCTGTCCTGCCGTGGCAAGTGGGACCACTACCTGTGGGGGTCATGGTTGTTTTGCTGTGGTGTATACATGATACTCCATGTAATGCCAGTGTCCATGTGGCAATACAGTGTCCCTGGGAATGTACCTGTAGTTGGGCTGTGGTGCCTGGGGCACATCTGTCCTCACATGTCACTGTGGGGGGTGATTGTGACACGGCAGCAGGAGATGGGAAGTGTGACACGGCGTCATGATATCGAATGGGCCAACCTGGGACTAATTGATGCCACTTGTTGGACCGTGTTGACAGATGTTGGCCATGTATGTACCATACATGTCCTTGCGGAACTGCACACTTCATGTAGTTGTGCCTCATAATGACGTATGTTGGGATAGTGTGTGTGTTCAATGCCACATATGTGGGGTGACTGACAATCTTGCTTACTTCTCCTCTGCACTGCAGGGCTCCTGCTGTCCATCGACCATTCCCAGACCTGGCAACGATGGTGGAACGGGAGAGCATCCGACGGTACCGCTTCACCAGGCAGCTGATTGAGGATTTGGCAGTGCAGTTGTCCCCACATTTGCAGCCTGGCCGGCCGTATCCTACAGCGCAAGGTGAAGGTGATGGCAACCCTACACTTCTTTGCCACCGGTACCTTCCAACACACAGTGGCATCTACTGGTGGTATGTCACAGACAATGTTCAGCCGTGTGCTTCACGATGTTTTGGAGGCGATGTTACTATTCCTGAACCGGTACATCTATTTCCCTGGACTGCGACAACTCACTGACGTGAAGAGTGAGTTTTATGCCCTGGGGAGGATGCCGCATGTCATTGGCTCCATTGATGGGACACATGTGGCTTTGGTACCACCACAGGCCCAGGAGCAGGCCTACAGGAACCGCAAGCACTACCACTCGGTCAATGCACTGGTGGTGTGTCTTGCAGACATGACTATCACACACGTGTGTGCCCGTTTCCCTGGTTCAGCACACGATGCCTATGTGATGAGGAGTAGTCGCATCCCCAGGATGATGGCACAGATGCAGAACCAGCGTGCCTGGCTTGTCGGTGTGTACTGACTTTGTGCCATTGTGTGTGATCTGATCTGTAGTGTTCCGCCCACTTTTCCAAGTTAGCTAATGTGCACTTGTCTGTCCGTAGGTGACTCGGGATACCCCAACATGCCGTGGTTGCTGACACCCCTCAGGAACCCTGTGACACCAGCCCAGATGCGCTACAACGAGGCACATGGTCGGACCAGGAGAGTTATTGAGCGGACATTTGGTCTCCTGAAGAGCCGCTTCCGCTGCCTGGACAAGACCGGAGGGTCCCTCCCATATGCCCCTGCAAAAGTGTGCAAGATCATCATCGTCTGCTGCATGCTCCACAACATGGCAGTGCGGAAGAGGTTGCCTCTCATCCAGGATGACAATGACCAACATCCGCCACCTGTGGAGGATCCTGGCCTGGACCACGATGCCAGTGATGATGATGATGTGTGATGATGCCGCACACAGCTCATCACCAACTTCTTTAGCTGAATGTGAGTATCCTGAGGTGTCATGTCAATGATGTGAGTTGGCATGATATGTGTAGGTGGTGCTCTGGTGCTGTTGGAGTGTGTCCATGGGCTACTTGACTGGATGTGTGTTGCGATGTATGCTTGCAGGTGGGCTGTACTCCCCAACAGTGTTGTCATGCTAATTTGGTTCTGGGTGGGTATCTTGTAACATGTATTGTGCATGAGTTTTGCTGTTCTGTCCTGTACTCCATTGCTTTTGACTGTGTGTCATTTCTGTCCTTCACAGGGTACTTTCAGATTCTTTTGGTCAACTGTGTCCACCGACGACGTGATTGCACTTCCAGGATGGTAGCTGTTGTGTCCCTACAGGTGATGTGCGCCACACCCATGGACTTCCTTCCTTCTACACTTGTTGACTGTGTGCCCGCTGCCAGGTGGGATTCCCTTGCATCTGTAGTGGTTACGACATGTTGCTACTGTGTAATAAACCTGTGCTTCACTTAGTGATGTGCGTTGTCTGTGGTCACACATTTGACTGGCATTTGCTTACTGCACCTGTGGGCCACTTGACTACAACTGGGAATGGGTGTGGTGTCTGTGCATTGCACCGTCTTCCCTGGCAACATCAGTGTAGGCAATGAGTCAGATGGCCTAGGTGTGTATGTATTGTGTAGCCCTGGTGGTGTGTCTCCTTCATATGTGTCATGTAGCCTTTCCTCACATGCCTGTGTTGTACTTGCTGTTGCAGTTCGCATACACAGTGTAATTTTGCAGTTCATCATCCCCATAACAGCACCCACGTTGGAATCACAACAGAGGCAAGTATGGTGTACTAGTGTGTTTATTGTGATACATTTGTGTGAATAGTGCATAGGATGGGTAGTGCTGTACATAAATCTTGCAATCAGAAGTTCCTAGGTGAATTGAAAGTCCTGGTAGACAGAATCCCCAGTATCGGGCCACAGTTGTCTGTGACATTGGTCCAACTTGTACTCCCCATGCAATGTGTGGGAGTAGTGTTGCCGTCAACAGGGTGAACAGTCTGTGCACAAAGGTGAACATCCAGAACAGGTTCAGGCTTCCTGGGAGTTGCGCTTGGCCATCGGCCTCTCACTTGCCCCTCCTCGGACGACCCCTCTTCTTGGCGGGGGGCCCCTCAAGTACAGGCTGCTGCGGTGCAGGGGACTCTCCGCCAGAGTCATCCTCCCTCCCTGTGTCAGTTGCAGTTTGGGCAGCACCAGATGTTGTTGGCACACAGGGAGGTGTGGACTGGTTGCTGTTCATCTGGCGGAGGCATTGTAAAATGTCCCTGTGCACCGCCGTCATCTCATGCAGTGCATCCCACTTGGACTCCACGCGGGACATGTGTGAGTCCAAGCGGGCATGATGGGCAGCCTGCTGCTGTTTCATGTCTCTGAGGAGCCCCACTACCTGGCTGAGGTCTCCGGTGCTGGACTGGTACGCATCAGCTATGCGTGCCAGTTGTGGGTCATCATGCAGACCAGCAACGTCTGCAAGCAGCGACCTCTGTCTCCCACCCCTCCCACCACCCCTGCTGACATGTGCAGTGCGTGCAGTGGCACGCACAGATGACCCTGGTCCACCTTGGAGGTTGGTGGTGGTGGTGGTGTCCATGGCCCCAGGTTGGTCCAGGGTCCCTGTGCTGGTGTTGCTCCTTGTTCTGTCCATGTCGGCAGGGATGGTATTTGTGTTGACAGTCGTTGGAGGGGTGGGTGCAGGGGGTGCAGCTGGTGGTCCTGCTGGTGCTGCAGCTGGAGGTCCTGCTGGTGCTGCAGCTGGAGGTCCTGCTGGTGCAGCATGATGACTTGCACCGGAGGTGCCAGGTTGTTCTTCATCGTCGAGGAGGGCAGAGGCTGTTCGACACCAGTGAGCTCCGCATCATCTTGAGCCTGAGACTGGGACTCCTCAGCGTCTGCTGCTGTGTCCCCATCATCACCTGTTTTTGGGAGACACACACAATGTATGTTATGTTTCTGCAGGCATCAATGGTTGACACACCTGACAGTTGTGACTGTGCCTCTGGGTGCGGGCCTGTACATTGCATTGTCCTAAGTCGTCACAGTCAGGGGTTGGTATTGGTGTGGCACATTGTCCTGCATTATTTGGGCATTTGTATGTATTTGTTGGTGTGTGAACATGGTCTGCATTGGTTGTGTTTGGTTGCCAGCCGGCCCTCCTTCCCACTCAGCCAGCCAGTTATCCCACCATGGACCGTGCTTGCATTGCAGGGAGTGGAAGTTGTCTTTCAAGATGTCAGTCAGTGGTGTCCTGCTGTTGGTTGTTGCACAGTTGCCTGCAGGGCCTTGTGCTCCCCACAGCAGTAGCCAGTGTCAGCCATCTTGTGAGTCCTTCTCCACTTCCTGTGATGTGAGCATAGTTCAGGGTGGTGTTGATGTGACAGTTGTGGGGCTGAGCAATATCAGTGACTACGACTCCCATCATGCTGTTGGCTCCACCCCCCTTCCCAGCATGCCCGTGCTTCCTTCCTTTTGACTCTGCTTCCCTGTGGGGTGGGCTGGCTGTGCTGACAAGATGGCTGGGAGTGTTGTCCTGGCAGTTGTTTGGCTAAAAGTCCCAAGAGTGTCCCTGTGCTTCACACAACATAACCCAGGGTGGTGGTTCTTTGTGGGATCTTGAGTTAGGATGTGAGGCATTGCATTCTACAAGGTGGGTTCTGTGGAGTTTGTGTTGGGGGGGTGTGAGGGGAGGTGCTTGTAACTATGGTCAGTGCTGTGAGTCCTCCTTCCCACCCAGCCAGATATCCCACCATGGAACATGCTTCCATTGCAGGGAGTGAAAGTTGTCTTTCAAGATGTCAGTCAGTGGTGTCCTGCTGTTGGTTGTTGCACAGTTGCCTGCAGGGCCTTGTGCTCACCACAGCAGTAGCCAGTGTCAGCCATCTTGTGAGTCCTTCTCCACTTCCTGTGATGTGAGCATAGTTCAGGGTGGTGTTGATGGGCCAGTTGTGGGGGGGGCAATATGTGTGACTGCGACTCCCATGATGCTATTGGCTACACTGACTTGGCCAGCATACACATGATTCCTTCCTTTGAGTGGTCTTCACTGTGTGTTGGTGTTGTTGTGGTGGCTACATGTCTGGATGTGTTTGTTAGTTCTATTTGTGCCACTGCCTAGCTGTAGTTGTATTTGTGTTTGTACATGTGATGGCACGGTTGGATGCAACTTTTTTAGTGGCATGTATTGTGTTTATCTGAGTGACATACACATTTTGTGCTGCTTCTGTTGTGGTTGCTGTGTAATTGGTATGAGTGCATGGTTTGACTCTCCCCTTGACAGTGATGTGTGTGTGTTTTGTGGCAGAATATTGTGTACATTTGTTGTGTACTCACCAGGCTCTGGGATGTTCTCTAGTCCATAGACGCTCACTGGCGGAAGGATGGCCCACACCTTCTCCTCCCAGGGCCTGAGGTATACTGGCTTGGCAGGAGGGCCGCTGCCAGTGTGCCTGCTGAGCTGATGGTCCTTCTCCAGCAGCTTCTTAACCCTCCTGCGCACGTCATACCACCTGTTCTGGATGTCGCTCCTTGTGCGCAGACATGGTGATTGTGCGTTCACCCTGTTGATGATCCTCTCCCACATCTTTGTTTTCTGGGAGATGGGGGTCTGTTGGACCAGTGTGCCAAACAGCTGTGGCTCTACCCTGAGGATCTCGTCTACCATGATTTCCAATTCACAATCTAGGAACTTGTGATTCTTCTTGGGGGGCATGGTGATGGGTGGTGATGGTGAGTGATGTGTGTGTTGGTGTGCAGGTGAGGGTGTGTGAGTGTGTGTTTTGCTGGGTGTATGTGAGGTAGGTATTTGTTGGTGTGCTGATGGTGTGTGGCTTGTGAGGTATGAGCTGTGGGTGTGTGGTTGCTTTCTCTTGGGTGCTGGCAATGGAATGGCATTTGCAAAGGATCATGGTTGTGATTTGTGTCCTTTATATAGGTGGAGTTGTGGGTGTGTCTTTGTTGTCTGTCCCCACCCACCCACAGTATTTATTGGCTTAGTAATGGCTTGTTTGGCCTTTTTTTGTGTGATTTTTCTTTTGTACTGCTTGTGCATGTTGGAAACGTTCTTGTGACCGAGTCGGACCCTGCATTTGTGTCGTACGGTCTTCTCCGTTTCGTTCAAGCTGTGTTTGTGCCGTTTTCTGTGCTGCGTACGCGTCGGTCGCGGTGTTTTGTGTTACTTCGTTTCGGTTTTGTATGCGTGTCGGTCGTACGGCTTGTCCTCCGTCCGACTCTGTCGTGTTTTTCGCGCCTTGCATCGTACTTGGCGTTTTGGAGTTCGCGTGTACGTTTCGGTGGTATTTGTTCCGGGTGCGTGTCGGTCGGTTCGATTTGCGTGTTTTTACGGCCGGATTGCTGTTTTCCGTGCGGCTCGGTTGTTCGGCTTGGGTTCGGAACGTGTCGGTCGGATTTTGCACGCCTTGCATCGTACTTTGCGTGTCGGGCGCCACAGGTACGTGTCGGTCGGTATAATTTCCGGCTCCGAGCCGGTCGGTGCTTTTTCCGGCCCGAATCGGAATCGACCCCTAAGAATAGTACAGGATTTGAGAAAAGTGAATAAACTTGTTATTCCTTGCTGCCCAATTGTGCCAAACCCTGCTGTGATACGTATCAAATCCCTCATGATGCAGAATGGTACACAGTTATTGATTTGTGCCATGCATTTTTCTCTATTCCATTGCACCCTGTCAGCCAGCCATTATTTGCGTTTCGGTTTGGAGAACGTATTTTGGCATGGTGTCGAATTCCTCAAGGGTATACAGAAAATCCTTCAATCTTTAATCACATTCTGAAGAAATCCTTAGAAAATTTAAAAATGCCTGACAAATCTGTAATGGTCCAATATATCGATGACCTATTGGTGGCATCAAAGACCAGAGAAGCATGTGTTACGGACACAATTGCTTTGCTGAATCATTTGGCAGAAGGAGGACACAAGGTGTCCCCATCAAAACTGCAATTCTGTCAACAGGAAGTACAGTACTTAGGTCATAAGATTGAGAAAGGGATAAGAAAAGAGACAAAAGAAAGAATAAGAATTATTAAAGGAATGAGAACCCAATGACACAAAGAGAGGTGAGAATGTTCCTTGGAATGGTTGGTTATTGCCGACAGTGGATAAGTGGATTTTCATTGATTGCACAACCTTTACAGCGATTGACAAAGAGGGATGTCAAAGATCCGATTGCGCTGGATGAGGAGGAAATGAAGGCTTTCGAGGAGCTGAGAACAAGTTTGTGTGAAGCACCAGCATTGGGAATGCCTGATTATGAGAAAGAATTTGAGCTGTACTGTAGTGAGAGAGACGGATGTGCACTTTCAGTATTAGTGCAGAGGCATGGAAGAATGAGACGACCAATAGCTTATTTTTCAGCTGTTCTAGATCCGGTAGCAAAAGCGTTGCCTGAATGTTTGAAAGCAGTAGCTGCTACTTGTGTGAGTCTGGAACAGAGTGAAGGCATTGTGATGGGATATCCTTTGAGAGTATATGTCTCACATTCAGTTGAAATCCTTCTGACCAGAACGAAAACACAATTCATGACACATAGTCGGCTGACTAGGTATGAAAAAGTGATCTTGGGTGCAGACAATGTAACCATTGTAAGATGCACGAGTGTGAATCCTTCCACCTCACTGCCAGATGAAGTAAATGCAGAAGTCAAAGATGAGGTTGATCATAACTGTTTGGATGTGCTGGAATTTTGCACAAAGCCCCGCCCTGATATCAGAGATGAACCTCTAAAAGAGTCAGATTATGCGATGTTTGTGGACGGATCATGCCTGAGGAAAAATGAAGGAGTTTTAAGTGCTGCGTATGCTGTGTCTACGGTGGCAACCATAATGGAAGCATCCTGTTCAAGAGGAATACGTTCAGCCCAAGTTGCTGAGCTGATTGCTCTAATTCGAGCGTGCAAACTGGGAAGGAATTTCTGAATTTCTGTGATCACGGATAGCCAGTATGGCTTCGGAGTGGTCCATGATTTCGGACAGTTCTGGTCCCAGAGGGGATTCCTGACTTCCTCAGGGTCTTCTATTAGGAATGGTGAGTTTGTGAAGAAGTTGCTTGAGGCGATACAGTTGCCTAAACAGATTGCGGTGGTAAAATGCACTGCTCTCAAAAATGGAACTGATTACATTGCAGTAGGTAACAATTTTGCTGATGAATTAGCTCAATATTGTGCCAGAAATATGACCTCAATGAATCGGAGAAGGGAAAAAGAGAATGTTTCATGTCCCTTGCTGTTTACTAACCCAGTTGAAACATGGGAAGAGGTGAAACAGTTGCAGGAAGAGGCAAGTGATGGGGAAAAAGACGTTTGGATAAAATCAGTTTGCAGACGGAGAGAGGAAGATGAAGTCTGGGTTTACAGGGATGAAAGACCAGTTATGCCTGATAGCATGATCTCTAACATGGCACGGATGTACCATGGACAGGCACACATAGGTAGGGATGCCATGATCAGACTTTTCAAACAGACCTGGTACAACCCAAAGTTTAGGGCTATAGCTGAAAGCCTTTGCCAAAGATTCCTTATATGTCAACAGATAAATCCTGGAAGGAAGACAGTAGTGAGTTTGGGAACAATAGGACGTGAAGGAGGTCCTTTTACCAGAATGCAATTGGATTTTATTGAAATGCCCCCGAGTAACAGATTGAGGTATGTCCTGGTGGTCGTCTGTTTGTTTTCTCGTTGGGTGGAGGCCTATTTGACAAGAAGGAATGATGGAGTTACTGTAGCTAAGCTCCTACTGAGAGAATTCATTCCTAGATATAGCTTTCCAGTAACGATAGAAACAGATAGAGGAATGCATTTCCAGAATGAAATTATCCAACCAATATGTGAGGCACTAGACATTCAACAAAAACTGCATTGTGCCTACAGACCAGAGGCTTCTGGAGTGGTAGAGCAAGTAAATGGCACAATAAAGAATAGGTTAGGGAAAATGTGTCAAGCCACAGGACTCAAATGACCCGATGTCTTACCCCTGGTGCTAATGAGCATAAGAAGCATACCTGACAGAAAAACAGGTCTGAGTCCTCATGAGATAATAATGGGACGAGCAATGAGACAAGCATACGTACCTGTCAACAAACTGCTGACTATAACTGATGATCTCATACTGGACTATTGCAAAGGATTGGCTGATGTGGTGCATTCTGTGTTTCATCAGGTTGGGCCGAATGCGACCACTCTTGAGAGAAAACCAGCTCATGATCTGAGTCCCAGAGACTGGATCCGCATAAAAGTCTACAGAAGAAGAAATTGCTTGGTTCCACGCTGGGACAAGCCACGTCAAGTGATTCTGGTGTAAAGTGTGCGGGTGTGAAAAATTGGATTCATGCCAGCCATATTATCAGGGTTCCAGATCCTGAAGCTCGACCTGTAAGTCGACATCTGGAAATATCAGATACCAGTTCGGCATCTGAAGCACAAACTGAAACAATCAGAGTTCCAGATCCTGAAGATCGACCTGTAAGTCGACATCTGGAAATATCAGATACCAGTTCGGCATCTGAAGCAGACCAACCTGAATCCAGTGAAAGACAAACAGAAGAATCCGAAAAACAAAGAACTGATATTGAAACAGGAGAAACTGAACCAATAGACAGTGACGGTGAACAGCCAAGTACAAGCTTTAGGAAAATTCCTCCAGAAATTATAGAAATAACTCTAGAAAATTCAGATTCAGACAGAGAGATTGAATAAATTGCGGAAGAAACACAAGGAGGATTAAACTCAGAATTACAAGCAGAAGAAACCCAAGGAGATTCGAATTCAGACAAAGAGACAGAGATCATAAGGTTTAAAGTTAAAGAAAGTGAAATGAGATCTGAGACAGAATCTGAAGAAAGTGAAGAAGAAATAAGACAAAGAATAGGACCAAGAAAGAGAACCTGGAGAACGGAACCAGGAGAAAAGGAAAGTGAACGGAAAAGGCCAAGAAAAGGAGACAATTGGCCCAATGAAATTAAGAGACTGAGATATAAGCTAATAAATTTGAACAAAGACAATGCAGAACAAGTAAATGAAATAACAAGTCAGAAAAGACAAAGAAAAACAGATAAAAGACAATTGCAGAGACCCAAAAGAGTGAAAAGACCTAACCTGAAAGACAGGTCACCTGAATGGGTATACATAGCACAGCCTGACATTGAGGAAGTGGATAGCAGTCACGAAAATCCAGACAAAGACTGTGAACAAGTGGGTGAGAGTGAACTGCGCCCATCCTGAAGAGGAGAAAAGAAAACCGGACTAGACACGCAAACTGATAAGGTCAAAGAAAATTTCTGAAAGACCAAAAAGTGCGCCAAAAGGCAATTGACTCCAGTCAACACTTAAAGAAAGGGTAAAACGGCAAAAAGTCATTTGAGGTGTGGAAACACATTTCTGTACATATATTTAGATAATATTTCAATATGGCAGACACTGAGAATAGAAGATCTAGATGTGAGTTTTTCCGTAGATGGTGTAAAATGTGTTTATATTGTACAGGTTTACTAAAGCTTATTTGGTTCATTTTAGCAATAATAATTCCACTTAGATTAGTTGGAGAAAATACATCTGCAATCATAAATGACACAAGTAGTGACAAGAATTCTAACATAAAGAACACTGCAACACAGATAGATAGTACTGAATTTCATAGGGATAAGTCAATAACTGATTTCTCCAAGAATGTCTTTACAAAACGTTTGTATGAATATGTAGAGACAATGGATGTTAGAGATTGTTGTGTATGTATGCAGTTACCTGCGTCTGTAACAGAAGGTGTGACGTATCATCACCTTCCTTTGATGTATGGAATAACTTGTAGTGTTTTAGCTAGCTTATTTTACAAAACAGGAAAATTAGAGTATTACTACACTGACACAGATGCTATTTTTGCTAAAGTTCCTGTTCTCCCTGAACTAAATAAGGTGAAATTTGCAAAGATTTTTGGAGAATTTTTCTTAGAAACAAAAGAATTAACATTAGAATATGCATTTAGATATAATCTTACTTGTAGGTTAAGAAAGGAAGAAAAGGTTTTCTTAGACATGGTAGAAGACAGAAGGGTTAAGTTTCAAAGAAAGGCAACAAGAGAAAAGACAAAAACCCCACCTTGGGTGTTTGAAGAAGGAAGTTATAACAAAGGTGAAACGAATGCAGCTATGGTTTTAGATTGGCCCCAACAGGGAAAATTGTGTATTAGTAGAGATAACACTATGTATGATAACTATTTTGTGGGTTCTAGTGAGTGCCGAGACACATACAACATTTTAGGGGGATGGGGATTTAAAGGAGGAAAAGATCCAGTATTCCCAGGAATCTATTATATTTGCGGAAACAGAGCATATTATAGGTTGCCGGACCATTGGTACGGGACATGTTATTTAGGCCTGGTCTTTCCAAAGAATTTTCACGTGGAAAGAGGAACTAAAGGAATCCACGAGATAGGTAAACCATTAACCCGTAGGAGAAGGGAACGCTTCTCAGAGATAATAGGTGACATTTTTGGAGCATTGATACCAGCAATGGGTATATCTTTGAATTGCATACAAGATTCAGAAATTGTCTAGAGTAGTAGATCGTTTATCAACGAATACTACTGGAGGATTCTTGATGATAAATACCGAAATAGTTGCCATGAGAGCTATGGTAATGCAAAATCGACTTGCCCTTGACATTCTATTGGCGAAAGAGGGTGGAGTCTGTGGAATGCTGAAGGTACAACATTGTTGCACTTTCATTCCAGACAAAAGTTAGAATATACAGAAGTATATAAAGAACATTACTGATTTACATAATTGCCCCACTGGAGGTTGAAGGTGCTTGGGAAAAACTTGGTAAGGGTTTTTCCTCAATAAAGAAATGGTTCACCGAAATAGGTAGTTCTACAATTGGGAAAATACTGATTCCAGTGACCTTAGTAGTAGTGATGATATTAATATTGAGATTAGCATATGTGTGTATTAAAAGGAGAAAAAGACAAAATAAAGCAAAAAGAGAAAATGAGAAAAATAAGGAAAGAGAAACAAGAGAACGGGAAATGGGAGAGATCGAATTGGAAGAGTTTAAAGAAAACATGTAAAAAAGGTCTAAAAGACAAGATGAAAAGAACACAATTGTCTAAAATAACATGCAAGTGGACAAGAAACATTTTTTTAAATACATTTTGTAGGGATAGGTTTTAGTGGTGATGTTAAAAATCACCAAAGGGGGAATTGATGGAGCAGGGGAAACAAAATATTTTTGTACCCCTTGAAAGTTAATGACCTCATAACGATTAATGATACTAACCGTTTGAAAACGCATGAACTAATCAACAAATGCACCTTTTCATTAAACGTTACACATGGGTAACTTGCTGGCATTGCAAAATTTAATTTATTTACAAATGTGAAGCAAAATAACATAAGTATTGTGATTTGCGTAGTAAATAGAATAAATTGCATGATTTGTGTTATGTAGTAAAATTGCACCGAGGCAAAGAATGCAGATGGTAAGTAAAATGGCTTTAAATGTCGCTTCTGCTAGGTAATACCTAACACGGGTCTTTAGAATGGCGGGTGGTAAACAGAAAGGCTTATTTTCCATGTTTAATTTCTGTTGTGTTTGTTCTTATATTAGTTTCGTTCGGGCCTGCTAGGCCATGCTTCGAAAATGGCCGCCAGAAAAGGACGAGATTGCGTATGCTGAATACAATGGCCCCCGCGCATGCGCTGAGTGAATGGTCCAGTCACGTGTATGCGGCCTGTGCTCGGAGTGAGAGATGTCAAGTCCAAACTGACCTGTAACAAGTATCATGCCAAGAGTTCAGCATAAATGCATGGGAACGGATGAGAGAATCGAGCAACAAAGGATGAACTAATGTGTGACCAGAGCAAATACAGCAGAATCTTTAACAGAGCGCTGCCTCTCCCTTACTGTCCCTAATGACTTTGCCAAATTCGTGAGGGGAAAAACCCTGGGTCACCCCCTTGAGATATCATGGGTTTGGCAAAGCAAATATAAATATGAAGTTCAAGACTGATATAAGCGATTATCTCAAATAAAAGAAGAAGCGTTCCTCAAAACTAATATGCTGACCCTGAAATAGGCCAAGTCCAAAGAATCGCTGCAGTCCTTGCTCAAAAGCAAGGTTTCATAGGAGTGGGCCCTCTCTTCCGGACCCATCCCCGTCAGCCAGTACTTATCCTTTGTTTCAGGCTGTAAGACATTGCTTTACTGGTCGAGGGGGCGACCATACTCAAGCAGCAACCACAATCCTTATCAGGGTGGGGCACAAGCAGACTCCAAAGTAATCTGTGCTCAACACTCTGGTCACTGGTACAGAGCAGTCAGGCTTAACTTACACGCAATGCCACACTTCAAACAGTATTAAAGTGACAAATGCAACACAAGGAAAATCCCACACGAGTTTGGAAAAATAGAGCACATTTCAATAAATAATTTAAGCCCACAACACGAAAAATCCAAATAGTAGACCCGGAGATATGCAGGTTTAGAAATTTCAGTGAAAATAGCCCCAAAGAGCACGAAGTACCAAAAGTGGATATCTGATTGCCCTAGACCAGGACAAAGTCACAAGTTCATGCCAACTATGATGGAGTGCGGGCCAACTACAGGGACCCAATTAGGTCCGCTAAACAAGAGTATCTTAGATCCTGGTTGTGGAGAGTTGTGAAGCTCTGTGTCGAGGATACATCGCACAGCCGAGGTGATGCCACATTCCCGAGGAGCTACAAAGCTGTGATGCAAGGTCCTGTATCATAGTTGAGGATCCCGTCGATGAGGTCTTGCGTCGTGCAGCTGAGGAGATGCACTGGTTCCGAGGAGCTGCAAGGCTACGGTGCGAAAACATGCATCGTCATTGTGGCTGCCGTCGATGGGAGATCTGCAATGCGAGGGCCTGCGTCGGGAGGCATCGCGCATTGGCGTTCCCAATGTGGGCTGCAAAGATGATACAAAGTCTTTGCGCTGGGAGATTCTTCACAGCAGAAGGGATGTGTCGGTTCTCCTCAGAGTTGTGCCACGCAGCAGAGGAGTTACGTCAGTTCTGCTGGATCCACAGATGGGCTGGCAAAGCACCTCCAGGCCCCCTTCCAAGGGTCCAGGCCTGGGATGCTACCACTTGGCAGGGTAAGACTCACAATTGTCAGTGTCAAGGTGCTGGGTTCAACAATGTTGGAGCCTTCTGACCCTGAGGCTCTAGTCAGGAGGCCAGCCAACAAGCCTTTGGAGTTACTCCAGTGGTTGGAGGTTCAAAAGATGCAGGTCCAGTCCTTCTCACCCAAGCAAGAGGACAGCAGGTCAGCGTAGAAGGGCAGCAGACCTTCATAGTGGTAGTTCAGCAGAGTGATAGTCCTTTCAGCAGCACAACAGTCCTTCTTCCTGGCCACAGTTCCAGATTTGTACTGAAGAGTTCGTGTCTGAGGTCCAATATTTATACCTGGGCTTTCCTTTGAGTTGGGATAAGCTTCTGGAGGTTTCCCTTTGAAGTGCACAGGATTTCTGCCTTCCCTGCGCTGGCTGCAGACTAACTGAAGGGCATTATGCAGTCCTTGTGTGGGGGCAGGACACTGCCTATTCAAGTGCAAGTAGGGCAGTGCCCAGCCCGTCCTCCCAGTATTCAGACAAAATATCGTCAATTAAATATTGTCATTCATAACTATCGAGTTTGAAGTATCGTCATACAGAAATATTGTGTGCAAGAATATCGTTGTCAAGAATATCGATTTTAAGGTAAATAATATAGTTTTTAACAATATCGAAATCATTAATATAATTTACAAAAATATTCTTGTTAATAATTTCATTTGTAATTATTTTGATGAATTTCAGTATGTATTTTAATTGTATATGTTATAAATTGTTTGTATAATTATTGTTTTTAATATAGTTTTAAAAAATTTGTAGCATTGAAATTACATTTTATAATTGTTTTTGTTATTTTTAGCACCATAGAGGGTTTATAATTAATCAATGATTCATTTTTAAATAATGTAAATTATTTAATTGATAATTATTAATGTTAATTGTATAATTCATTTTTTGTAAAGTTATGTTTCAGGCGTGGGTTGTGGGTTTTCTAGGGGTATAGGGTGGGAAGTAAATTAACTATAATTAATAAATGATTTTTAATTAATATTAATTATGTAATTGATAATTATTTATGTTAATTGTATAATGAATTATTTTTTTAATTAAGTTTAAGGTGTGGGTTGTGTGTTTTTGTAGGGGTAACAAGTGGGAAGAAAATTAATTATAATGAATTATTAATTTTTTATTAACAGTAATACTTTAATTGATTATGTAAATTGTGTAATATATTAATTTCTTTCATTTTTTGGTGTGTGTTGTTTTTGTATGGGTAAAGGGTGTGTAGGAAATTAATTAATATATTTAATAAATAATGTTAATTTATAATAAATATTGAAATTATAATTATGTACAATATGTAATTAAGATATTATTTAAGTTATATATTAGGTGTGAGTTGTTGTGGTAAGGGTGGGAAGTTAATTAAATATAATTGATTTATTATTAGTTAATTTTTAATAATAATTGTGTAATTGAAAGCTAATTATAAAAAAGATGCAAATATTTTTTTACATTTATATATTAGGTGTGGGATGTTGGTTTTATATGGATAAAGGGTGGGAAGTGAATTAAATATAATGATATTACTAATAGTTAATTATTAATAATATTTAATAATACATATTATTTAATAATGTAAAATGTGTAAATAATATCATTTTAAGAATTAATTTTAGATATGTGCTGTGTAGTTTGTAGAAGTATAGGGTAGAAAGTTTTTAAAGTAGTCACACATTTAAAAATAGTAAAACAAAATTAAATTATGTTATTTATTATTGTATGTGTTAATTGTGTTGTGCTTATTAAATGTAAATTGATTGTATTTATCAGTTGTTATTATTTTGAGAATATTGGGCCTGATAACGATGGCGTGACCCTGTTGGATGTGGTCAGACTGCAGAAGGTCTCGTTGGCAGCGGTCGGTCCGGCCACCGGATTACGATGAATCCAGCCTGTACTCTGACCCACCATTGACAGACAGCAAACTCCAACCGCAGAGTTGCCAGTCGGAGAGGAACAGCAGCCATAGGGCAGTACAGGGAGATCCGACCACCATCCAGATTATGATTTGGGCTTCTGACGACCCAACGGTAGTGGTCCGACGACCTGCCTCAAGTTGTCGGAAATAAAGGGTAAGGAGTGAATATTCAGCCATTTCCCTTCTCCCTGGCGGACTCTGGCGTGGATCCCTTCCTCTGGGTCCCCCTACACCTCAGCAGCTGCTCCCCCAAGTGGATGGTTCTATGGGCGACGGAATCCAGTAAGTTCTCATGTGGCATATATTCCCATTGACTGGACTGTGCACAATTGCCACACTCCAGCATTGGGGTACATGGTCATGCATGTGTGTACAACTGCACATGTTTCCTGTGCATTTGTACCCACTTGCAGCGAATGTCCGAGGAGCGGGGCACCGACGACGACAAGACCTCTGCATCAGCAGTGGCTGCATGCTAATACGGCGGGCAGCGCTATCTCAGCCTCAGCGGTCGGAATCGGACCGCGGCCCTGGCATTCAGACAGGCGTTCCGACCGGCATCGTAATCAGGCCCATAGTTTGGTATTTTACTTCTAATAATAGTTGTAATAATTTATATGATTAAACATTGTAATAAATATTTAATTTGTAAATATATTTTTGTAATAGTATTTAGATTTTTTATATTTTTTGTTATTTAGTATGTTTCTGAAATTATTTTATTCTGTTGAAGTGAATTAGTCTGTTTCTAATGTTGCAGAGAGTGCATTGGGCATAGTACATTTTACCCCTTTGCACTCCAACACTTTACTTTCCCTACTTTTGCACTGACAGGAGTGGGAATAGTGAATTTTACTCCTCCGCAATCCAACACTATCCCTACTGTTGCACTGCGTGGTGTGGCTTATATTTATTAAAAAGGAAGGTTTGGGCCGGACAAAAGGTTTCTTGTGCCAGGTCGAAATAGCAGTTCGAAACTGCACAGACAGGCTGCAATGTCAGGCCTGAGACATGTTTAAAGGGCTACTCGAGTGGGTTGCACAATAAGTGCTGCCGACCCACTAGTAGCATTTATTTTACGGGCCCTGGATACACGTTGTACCACTTTACTAGGGACTTACCAGTAAATTAAATATGTCAATTGGGTATAAGCCAATTCTACCATGTTGTAAGGAGAGAGACGGGTCCTTTAGTGCAGGTGAACAGTGGTAAAGTGAGCAGAGTCCTAAAGCCAGCAAAAACAAAGTCAGCTAAACAAGAGGGTTAAAGGCAATTCTACCATGTTGTAAGGAGAGAGACGGGTCCTTTAGTGCAGGTGAACAGTGGTAAAGTGAGCAGAGTCCTAAAGCCAGCAAAAAACAAAGTCAGCTAAACAAGAGGGTTAAAGGCAACAAATTAGGGGAAAGACCATTCCAAGGATGCCAGGTCTAACAAAGGCCATCCCCGTCACGCTGTAGTTACCCTTTGTTCTGGAACCATCCACATAAGTAGTAATGTTTGCTTAAGTGCAGGTTGGAACTTTATGTTTATTAGGCAAAGGACAAACAAAAGTTGCAGTGCCCACTATTATTCTATTTGTGATTTTTAGTATACTTACCTACAGCCCATAAATTACTTATTTGTCCTAAATGTTTGCATCTAAGAGGGAAATATTGGCACGCTTTAGTCATTGCAAACTCAACAAGGTCAGTAGTATAGTTTGTGACCTACTTGTTCGCTGTGAATAATTCAAGAATTGCTATTAGACTGGTCTTATATCTACAGGGAATGATCAAATCGCTCAAATTATCTGCTGCATGTTTATTGTTTATTTTAGGTAGGATTGTATTTATGATTTGTTATATGCATATTTTATATTGTTGGTTGTGAATTATATGACCCTTATATGAACTGTATGGTAAAACTGGATATGATTATAAGGAAATATATACACTACTTTTCAAACAATTATTGCTGATTATGAAAATGGATCCTCACTTATAATTTACATTCAAATTCTCAGCTTTTTCAAGTGTTAAGCTTCATAATTTCAGGAATTAAATTCACGTATCTCTCTTCTAAATTTCTGACGTAACTGTATAGTGTCTCCTGCACAGTATAGGCAAAGCTGAGCCGATTTGCTTTGCCAGTGCTTCTTTATCTTCTTCCCTGCCTCTTCAGCAATTCTCTTCCATTTTTATGGTTCTGCCTTTGTCCTTTGAAGGGAAGTCTGTTTGCCATTATACTCTATGCCTATTAACTCAACTAATCTTCCATCAGTGGCAGTTTTTTTCCTCCAGATTTAGGGCATTATTACGTTGTTGGGTGGACCACCACCGAAAGGCCGTCGGCGGGGGTATGCCCAACCATCAGCCTTTAGGTCCAACCACCACTTTATGATAGTCGGACTCTTGTGGACTAGAAAGTTGCCCAGCTGGCACATGTAGTGCCCCTACACACATCCAGGCATAGTGTGCCATTCACCACATGGTGCATGGCACACAGTGCATGGATGTACACAAAGTGCTCTTTTACAGCACAAGCCGCCGTGTTAAAGAGCACTTTTCTGACCGCTAGCCCAGCTGTCGGATCATAATTGGGTGGTCGGACTGCCACCTGCTTGTTGGTCGGTCTCCTGACCGATGTGATAGCGGGCGGCTGCCCGACCGTTATCGTAATCAGGGCCTTAGAGTTTTTAAAATTTTCTGATGGGTTTTAATAAACTTGAAGCTTTGAGCCATGCCATCCATTTTAGTAAGTACAGCCTGCACTCCTGGGTGGGTTCCTGGGCTAACAATAGCCTATTATCGAATGGCAAGCTGCAACTCGACCAATGTGGGATAATCAGGACCCACCTTTTGGCGGACGGTAGTGGCACATAGAAACACAGTCAATCCAGTCAAGGCTGATAGATGTCCTGCATGGGCCAAGGACCACAACACTGAGGGTTTTGTGGTGGTACTGCACTGCCTCTGATGGTTGTGTAATTTGGTGGAGAACAGTGGGACCAGCCATAGTGGTTTGAATGGGACTCTGTGGTAAATTCAAAGGGGTGAAGAAGTCATGTGTTAGTGCTCCTGCCTCATGGAATCACTTGTGTAATTGACCCCGATATATAATATTCCACAAATGGATAACGTAAATAAAGTGGTGAAGATTTGTTGGAGGAAGCTTTCTACTTAAAGTGAATAACACATGCCCTAAATGAGTCAGAGAGGGAGTCAATGAATACATGAATGAATGTGGCTACTCTCCCAACAACCATATCGATGCAACTACTGGAGCCCAAGGCTCTCCATCAGGGGACAAGCGTTCTCCTCAAATCATCTTTCATTTGACCAGGTTTTGAAGTAGAAAGTGAGAACTTGATCTTTAACAGTAACAACAATGACATTTCTTAAATCACATTTGGTTTTATACATTTCAGGGCTGGATAAACATATTAATAGGTTTCTGTGATGCTTGCAAACTGCCTACATTCTGAACGGATGGAATATCCCACTAAGGGATGTTGACATTGTAAAAAAGTGATAAATTCAGATTGATGCAAATGAAGAATGTCTCACTGCAGGCTGTGGACACCAAAAGCTGAAACAATGAAATAAATGGTTACAAGCAGAATAAGACCGCTCCACTGGGAAGGTCGTCTATGAATCCTTGCCAATGCTCTTTTACAGGATGTCCTAAACCGGTTGGAGGCTCAGGCTGCCCCTCTCATCAGACAGCATTTCATGGCTGTGTGCAGATGCTGGTTGTGGACAGCGAGCCTGGTGATCTCTTCTTAATGCAGTTTGGCGAGCTGGGTCCCTTCTCAGAGGTCCTCTTCAGCGTCTGAGCCATAGCTGACAGGTCTGGTAGAATGGAAGATGAAGGCGTTTCAGAGTCAAATCATTCAGAAAGGTATAGTGCCTTCCTCAGCTGTGAAGAGATGTGGATAACCAAAAGAAACAAGGTTGTATATAGACCATCCGATAACCCTGAAAAGGGACAGAAACAAATCTAGAACAAGTGGATGACTGAGTTTATCTTCTCACGGTGCAAAGTTGACTCCTAAATTATTTTGTTGAATAAATCCTTCAGTTCATTTTAAAACAGCCCTAGCCACACACTAACATAACAGGCACAACAACAGAGCAGCCATAGCTGCAAAGCACCTTGAATTTCAGGGATTTTTGATGATGGCTGTTTTCTCATTGTTGGATCCTCACTGTGTGACACACATTATTGTTTTGTGGGCAAGCAGTGGGCAGAGGATCTGGACAGATCCACCTGACCCCCAGACTGAGCTGCAGAAGAGGATGCAATGACCCCCAAACCCCTCAGGAACCTGCCCTGCCCTCCACCACCCTCCCCACCTAACACCCTGGTGTGCCCCCTCCTCCCCGTTCCTATTTACCCCCTTCTTAGAGTGTTAAGCTCCTTGGAATCAGATAAAATCAATGGAAAAGGACTGGGTAATTTTGGGTCCGGCAGGTTATTCCCATTCTGGGAGTTTCACTCGTGACCTCTGGTAACTCATGGGGAAACCCTCCAGCATCGCTGATGACAGCGTGGTGTGTCCTCACGAAGTTAACTAGGAACTCGTAATGGGACCATTAAAATGATGTTTTGCGCCTTATTATTTAAAACTGGGATTTTGCATTCATAGTTACATATCTGTGATACTTCATATTAGACTGTATGTGAGGCAAAAGGTATTAACTTCAATGTATAATTTGTAATCTCTAATAAAAAGGATTTTTTTTTTTTTTAAACTCACACTGAAATCCTCCACAATGCTGGCCCTGGAAGGCCTCTTTATGCACTTATGCTGCAGCACCCACATTTCTACCTACTCTGAATGAGAATTATGCCCTACGGCATCTCAGCTAAGTGGGTGGAACCAAGGGCTACATAATGTGTATATGTCGTGAGCACTACTGCATGATACTGTACTGCATACACAACATTTCATAGCCGCTGGATCCAGCGGTGAACCAGCCACAGATACTCCAATACCATATATTCACCCCGCCCATACACACACAATTACACACACACTGACTAGTTAAACCGCTGGAGTCAAAGTTTATGTTGTTTCTTATTACAAGATTAGTTACCTATCATTCCTAACTAATCTTTCACTGATCAAAAAGTTCTTTCCTCTGGTCAATGGACCATTAGTTGAACTAGTTGATGGTGAAAATGACATGAATCAATTCTCTTTGCAATGAAATAACCACAGACTCGGGAAAATTTTAAAGCTTTATCTAAATTAAATTTATGTGAACCATTTTCAAAGTACAGTACAGTCTCCATTACTCATAGGAAGGAAGATTCAATTAGTCAATTAATCAAACAAATATATCATACTTTGCAATGACGTTGCTCAGAAAGGAGAGGATAGAGAGAGAGAGAAAAGTGCATCTGCACAATCATGAAAATATAATTACCTAGGATGGTGTGAAAACCAACCCCCTGGCCAAGGAGCTGGGAAGGGTCCCCCGGGAAAGATTAGGCAACAAAGGCTTCAGGACAGGATAGATGACCTCTCTAACACCGACGCTGGCGTCGCACCCCTCTCTGGCACTCTCTTCCTCTTCGAGATTCTTCCGCAATCTTCTTCTAATTTAATTAATTAAAGGTAGTGGTTCTGCAATTCGATTCTTCATCAGCATTCACTCGTCACTCCGACAGCATCCCGAGCTCCGCAGCATTCAGCGTCTCTCCTTGCTAACTAACTAACTAAAGCTACCTCAATTATACTTTTCTATGTTCATGTACCATCCATTAATGTTTCAAAGTTCACCAAATTACTAACTCTGATTGGCAGGCAAGGGGGGATGATCATCACACCATGCTTATTTTCCAATTTATTCTTTCAGTTCTTTGTTCAATGATCCCACCCCTTAATTTTTATTCACAAATTTTTATTCCCACCCATATTCACATCTTATTAGACACAAAAGTATAAACTTTATAGGTTCTCATCCATTTCTCAGGACTTCGGTTCTGGTTCCCAGGGTATGTATCATTTTCGTCCTTGTACTGTGTTCAAGAGTCACATCATTTCTTCCGGCTCACTCATACCACGCATGTGCAGAGATCACGTGGGTTTTAGACTCTGGAATCACAAAAGAGGCCCAAATACGTACTAATAAGAAAGTCAAAAAGACACATATTAATTTCAAAATAAAATGATTTCACTGTATACCACCTATCTCTACTCTAATCCCATTTACTTATAAATGCTTTCCCCGCATTAGCATTAGTGAAACAGCGTGTTTTAGTTTCGGCAAAGCAGATGCTTAGCATGTGAGCTTTCAAGCAGCCATTTTAAAAGCGTCTGTGCAGGTGCAAGAGAGTCCCTCCAAGCCACAGCTCATCATACTGGTACATGCAGTTGACGCATGCACAATACAGTTTCCCGCGTTAGCAGCCATTTTAGATTTCACTCGAATTACTTGTTAGTAAGACACGTAGGCAAGCTTCTCTTTCTATTATGTCGAGTGTGGTGCGTATTAATTTACACAATACACAGTTAATACAAGGTTATGAGTTATATGAGAGGATTGCTTCCGAGCAAGTCTCTTTTCTACGAGTCCTTGCTCCATCACTTAAAGCCTCTCCTCCTTGTGCACACAAGTTGCGCCACTCACAGTTCTGCCTGCTGGGACCATGAACTACAACGAGTGTCACCAAGTCAAGTGCTACATATATTTTAGATACAGTCAAACCTCTGCAGCCACTGATCACCACCTTTCCAGGCAAGCCCTCTTTTCAGTTCTCCTTTACAGACCTCCTGTTGGACATCTATTCCAGCACATTATTTTCAAAATCAAATTGACTCCCAACTATCTAAAGTTATTGTAGCTCTCATATTTTCTGTTATAAGTGTTGTTGTAGCAATGAGATTCCATCAGGAGTAGGAGTCAGGAGAATCTGGGCGCGACTGTGTTCAATCGCCCTTCAAACACTCCTCTTTCATTCATTGAAATATACTTTTCTGCTTGGAATCTCCCCTCCCAGGTGCATGCCAAGCTTGTGTGAACATGGCGGAAGGTGTCTCCAGTCTTGGGATGACCTTGTGCTACTGCGACCTGACAGGATACAAAGGAGACATGTCACACATGTGAGCGGATGAGGTGCTGCTGCTCCTATTTTACAAGATTGTTACCAGAAAGTGTGAGCCACAATGGGACGAGAGGTTTCACTTGTGGCTTAGGTGACTTTCTCCAGAGGTCACCACTGTTTCACGGCCAGCCTTGGTCAGTAGTGGTCACAACAAGCTGTCAGCATCCAGCAATGGGTGCTTCCCCTCTATATCACATGTGTTATATAGCATGGCAAAAGTATTGCATTCACCACATTGACAACTACTACATTGTAAGTATAGTTTGAGTAGATATAAGGGTAAGTGGTGTTATATAGCATGGCAAAAGTATTGCGTTCACTACATTGACAACTACTACATTGTAAGTATAGCATGAGTAGATATAAGGGTAAGTGGTGTTATATAGCATGGCAAAAGTATTGCGTTCACCACATTGACAACAACTGCATTGTAAGTATAGTTTGAGTAGATATAAGGGTAAGTGGTGTTATATAGCATAGCAAAAGTATTACATTCACCACATTGACATCTACTGCATTGTAAGTGTAGCGTGAGTAGATATAAGGGTAAGTGGTGTTATATAGCATGGCAAAAGTATTGCGTTCACCACATTGACAACTACTACATTGTAAGTATAGTGTGAGTAGATATAAGGGTAAGTGGTGTTATATAGCATGGCAAAAGTATTGCGTTCACCACATTGACAACAACTGCATTGTAAGTATAGCATGAGTAGATATAAGGGTAAGTGGTGTTATATAGCATGGCAAAAGTATTGCGTTCACCACATTGACAACAACTGCATTGTAAGTATAGCATGAGTAGATATAAGGGTAAGTGGTGTTATATAGCATGGCAAAAGTATTGCGTTCACCACATTGACAACTACTACATTGTAAGTATAGCATGAGTAGATATAAGGGTAAGTGGTGTTATATAGCATGGCAAAAGTATTGCGTTCACCACATTGACAACTACTACATTGTAAGTATAGTGGGGCAGATTTACGTTGAACTAACGCAGCGGGGTACAGCAAGTCATTTTGCTGCGCCGCGCTGCGTTAGTTTTGAAGCACAGGGATGCGACATATTTACAAGAATATGTCGCATCCTTGTGCTTCCTCTGCGCTGGCGCACAAACTGCAGCCATGCGCCGGCGCAGGCACCCTTGCACCATGGTGGTATGGTAGTGTGTGTTTCTGCAGTTTATTCTTCCTCCAGCATGTTTGTTTTCTGATGTATGTGCACACAAGTGATAGGAATACAAAGCATAAAGAAACACGTGAACAATCGCAGATTCCGAAGGTTATCTCTTACAACCCCTGAAATTCTCACAGACAGGCAAAGGCACATAAAGCCACTGAATGACTGTCATGCATACACATATGCTGTGATCAGAAAGAGATGGTTTTTACACAGTATATGAGACTACTTTTGCTCATATTAAGGCTGAAAATCACAATATATCGCCATTTGTACATTTCTAAATGCTCATTGTTATGGTGTGAGCAGTCTTTATAGATGATTAAAGTAAGCAGCTTTCCTCCATGCAGAGAAGCAGATTTCCAAGTAGGATGATACAGCAGTTACCAACAATATTACATAATATATTTTAAAACCCACCTTGCCATGTTTCCGTGCTGACCGACCAGGTGCTGTGAACATCTAGGTAATTCTCACGAAAATGATGCCAAAGAGCAGGCTTAGATCAGCAGATATGAGTATTTATCCCCACAAATATGGTCCCCACATGTGCCAGCAGTGGAAGTCCTCTGATACTCTGATCTGCATTTCATCTCACCGTAGTGCGTGTGAGTCTCCGCGGGTGTGGACTGCGGTCCCGCTTTAATTATCTTTTAAAATCACGCTTTAGATTGTTTTTACTGTTGTGCTCCACTTGTGTTTTACCGCCGCCTGCAGCACTGCTTACACTGATTGGGTGGCCTTGCCCAATCAGATCCGAGATTGGAGGGAGCCAGTTGTGCCCACGGGCCATTTCAGACGAGTTGCAGTGCCCTCCCGGACCATCTAAAAAGTTTAGGGAATCACTTACCAATCCCATTACCATCCTGGCAACTAAATCTGCTCATTTTAATAGCGGGGGATCTTAACCTCCACCTGGAGGACTGCCAAGATGGTGAGATTATCAGTTTTCTGGCGGACCTTGCAGCCTGTCAACTACTACAAAATGTCCCCAGCTCGACACACTCTGCCGGCACCCTTCTAGATCCAGTGTTTTCTGATATACCTTCCCTCAAAGTTCTTTCTCCCCTCCCTATGGCATGGACAGACCACTTTCACATTTCCCTGGCACTCCTTGGTATAAATCCGCTCTTTGGCACTCACCCTAAGCTCATCTTAAAACGCCCTTGTCATAAGTTAGACGCCAATCTCCTCTCAGACACTCTACGCTCCCAATCGCCTCAACTGTCTGGTGATGTTGAAGCAGCTAACAGCCGCTTTCATGAATGGTTCGCACACTCCCCTGATAAACATATCCCCGCTAAACTTACACCTTGCCGCAGAACTCACACCAGTTCTTAATTTAATGAGACCCTAACGCAGATGAGAAAAAATTGCAAAGCTCTAGAACATGTTTGGAGATGCCAATATGATCTGACTCTCAAGACACAATATCGTTCAATCATTAAGGCCTATCATAAGTCTATATGGAAATCACGCGCTGATGCTTTGTAGAAAGAATCAAAAACAGTAATAATCCTGCCAACAGTATCTTCTCCTTGCTGAATGATATTAGAAACTCCCCTTCAGCAAATGCACCCACCATTCCCTCTAACTCTCAAGGCGAGGGCCTTAGCCACTTCTTTTGTTAAAAAAGTTGAGGACATTTATAAATCTTTCCTGTCCGCTATTATCATTGACGGGCGCATCAATCACACTCGTTGCTCAGGTACTCTTCTATCCTCCTTCCCGGAGCTATCTTATGAAGCTCTAAGGACTCTCTGCTATAAAATTAAATCAGGTTCACCAGCTGATCCGCTCAACCCAGATCTGCTCCTACAATTCCTATCCCAACTCTTACCTATACTCTGTGAGCTGATAAACCTATCCCTAGCATCTGCAGGTGTACCAGCCTCATGGAAGCAAGCCAAGGTCACCCCTCTGCTAAAAAAGCCTACCTTGGATGCCTCCAAATCATAAAGCTTCTGACCTATCTCACTACTTCCTTTTGTGGCTAAAATCACCAAGTCTTACATCAGTTTCATTCTGACCAAATTTGTAGAGTCCAACAATATATTGGACCCTGCGCAGAATGGTTTCAGACCCGGCCGCAGTACTGAATCAGCTTTGCTGGCATGGCAGGTACTGAACATCTGCGGAGTTCATTGGATGAGGGCCACACCTCTCCCTTGATTCTTCTAGACCTTAGTGCCGCTTTTGACACTGTTTCGCATAACATTCTGGTGCAACGTTTACAAGAGATTGGCTTAGGAGATGCCGCTCTTAACTGGTTTGTGTCTTTCCTATCAGGCAGATCCTTCCCAGTGATCTCACCTCCTTATGGCTCCCAGGTGCAGTTTGCACATCACGGGGTTCTGCAGGGCTCGGCTCTGAGCCCAACATTATTTAATATCTACATTCAACCCCTAGTGGGAGTTGCAAAAAGTAGGGGCCTTTCCATGGTCTCATACGCTGATGATTCTCAGCTTGTGATCTCTCTATCTAACAACTCTGACCAACACATAGCCAATTTCCGAAATGACATGATGGCCATCGCAGAATGGATGGCAGCCAACTGCCTTCAGTTGAATGCGAGCAAATTCGAGATTCTTCTTCTGGGAAGAGACACGCATCTTTGGAGGGATCAATGGTGGCCTGCCACGTTGGGAGCTCCTCCTACCCCTGAGGAAACTGTAAAAAACGTGGGCATTTGGTTTGACTGTGCACTTACTTTTCAGGCACAGACAAAATGGGTGTCTGGCAGCTGCTTCACACTCCTACGCGGACTGAAGCCACTGCTCGTGTTTCTCGATGCTCAAACACACCAGACCTTTATCCAGTCTACTATCCTTTCTAGACTGGATTATTGCAAATCTTTCTACCTGGGTGCTAATAAAGCAGGCATCAATCATCTTCAGAGAGTACAGAACGCCGACACACGGACCCTCTTCACCCTCCCGAAATCCTGCCCTACCTCCAAATACATATTTAAGTTGCACTGGCTTCCGGCAGAAAGGAGAATTCACTTCAAGTCCTTGTGTATCTCTCATAGAATTTTCCATGCACAAGCCCCTCTCTTCTAGCTAATCTCCCCCTATGTACCGGAACGCGCCCTCCGCTCCTCTAATCAACATCTGTTACGTGTTCCTCGTGTTAGAAGAGCACGGGCTGGAGGCCGGTCGTTCTGGGCTTTAGCTTCCTCTCTCTGGAATGCTCTCCCAGGCACTATCAGGAGCACACAGGATCATGGGGTTTTCAGGAGGGCAGTTAAGACCTGGATCTTCCCTGAATAATCCTCTGTTCTGCCCCCTTTTTCGGTCTGGTAATTTGTGGATCTAGCGTTAGGACGCCTCGTCGCTGGGGCAGCCATGCGCTATACAAATCCGATAACATAACATCACATACTCCATCTCAGAAAAACGATTGTTGTAATGCCAAAAACTGTTGTGGGTGTATACTCACAACAGGCATGCTTCCTCTGAAAACGTTTGTACTCCGATCTCTGGATAAATAAAAGGATAATTAATTTGTCAACAGCCCTATAAAAGGGTAGTGTCTAGCATTGAGGGTCTATTTTAAGAAATAATTTTCACTGCGTGTTCATGCCTCATAGAATGCTCCTCAACAATCCTCATTAAAAATGAGCGAAAGACTTTAATGTATATAAAATATTTCTAAAGTACACAAACTTGCCTGCAGACATGTTAAAATAAGGCTTATTTGAAGATAAATACAGTAATTTAGTATTGCAAGCTAATACCAGAATGGAGAGGTGATTGGTACATCTATCTTGCATTTAGGAACATGTCTCTTATGGCAATCATAAAATCTCTTGTAGTCTGCTTGGCCTTATTCAAATGTGCAATCACTGATCTGTTCGTCTGGTGGGCTGTCTATATAATTCTGTAACAAAGGCTACCTTAGTATTTAATAAGGAGGAATAACATAACCCTAAATGGAACCTGTAAGTAAGCCTGGGCGGAGTTCGCGGAGTTCCGCTATGCAGAACTCCGCAAAGTGCAAAAAAAACTCTGCAGCGCTACGCGGAGCTCTGCAAGCGGCGGAGTGTGTTAAATAAATGCCGTTTGCAGTGATTTTCAGTGCCAGATGCTTGTCCGCACTGTACAATCATCGCGGACGGCACAATGCTCAGCGCAAGCGGGCGCTGCTTCCTTTCTGCCGCTCGAGTTGATTTATACTCGAGCGGCAGCTTTCTCAATGCGAACGGACAGTTTCTCAACGCGAGTGGTCACGAGCATAGGGGACCACTCGCAATGAGAAATCTGACTGCCTGCATTGAGAACTTGATGTTGACGATCGCGAACGAGGAAAAATCTTGCCAGGAGGTGGATTTTCCTCGCTTGCGCTCGCCAACTTGACGTTGACGAATGCGAGCGAGGAAAAAAACTCCGCTACGTGGAGTAGAGTTTTGTGGAACTCCGCGAGCTCCACGTAACACAGAGTGCGGAAAATGCTGCAAACTCCGCGAGCGGAGCAGAGTTCACCTCCCAGACTTACCTGTAAGTGCAAAAGAAAGGTGAATATCCCTAAGCACTATGCAGAGACAGTACAGCTAAGGAAATCAATAGAGCCTAATCCTCTAGGTGGTCCATTATAAAATATCGCAAATACTGTTCCAAGGACTGGTTGAGTCTCTCTGTCTGCCCATCAGCCTGAGGGGGGTAACTAGAGGATTTGTAATTCACAGTTCCAAGAAACTGTAACAAGGTATTCAAAAATGTAGGTATGAATTGAGATCCTCTATCTGCAATGATAACATCTGGGAGCGCATCTGGGAGCGCATGTAACTGCACTATCTATGTCAAGAAATGCTGAGCCCATTCTGGGATACTTGGTAACTTAGTCAAAGGCATTAAATAACCAAGCTTAGTAAAATAGTCCACTTCAAACAACACTGATGAGTAACCTTGAGATTCTTGCAGATCAATGATGAAATCCATAGAAACGCCGTCCATGTACGAGGAGGAATGTGTAATGGTTTCTACATTCCCGCTGGGTTCCGAAGTTCACTTTTGGTTTGGACACAGAAAGCACAGCTCTTGACATACTGCATGATATCTTTTTACACCGAAGGCCACCAAAAATGACATAGTGCCAACTCCAAAGTCTTGGCAAATTCCAAATGCCCCCTGCTGCTAGGGAATCATGAGTCCATACAAAGAAAGGTTTATGCAAGGTTTTGGGTGGAATGAAAAGCCTATTCTCATAAAATATATTCTATTTTAATATTTTGTGACCTGGGGCTTCTTGTAACAGTTAGTTTACAGTAAGCTTATTCTGTATTTCCCAAATCTTTAGAATACATTCTTCCTCACTTTTACTGCCAAGATTATAGGGGTAAACCTTCCTGAAGTCCTGCTTCCACAGCAGCTGGACGGTAAAGGGAATCCGCTCTCCCATGCCTCTTTTCCTGAACGATAGGAGATCTTATAGTGAAATCTGGAGAAAAAGAGCATCATCTGGCAGGCCTAGCATTGCAGCTCTAATGGCGTAAGCTATAGCAACAGTCTCTACAATGAATGGGACACCATAGTATAGGTGTGGATGTACACAGTTCCTTTAATTGGTAAAAGGCCTGATACAAAATCCCCCTGTTTACCACATTAAAGTCATAGCCGTCTTTACGGCTGTGATTCTTTTGATTTTTTGTTAAGAGTCTTTTCTAATTCCCAATCTGTATAGGTTCTTTTAATGTTCCCTCCGTTAATGTGGGAACTTGTGTTTCTTTGAGAGACAGTGTGTTTCAAATACTCATGGATAAACAGTCCTGATGAAAGAGCAGAAAGCTGGCTCCCCTTTTCATTGTTTAAATGTTAGCTGCAGTTCTGTTCAGTGGCCTTTCTTCGACATTGTCTGTTTGCTCGAGAAGTTGGCATTGTGACATCAGAATTCAACTGATGAGTTATTACAGTTGAGTAGTCACATCGTTTTCTTATTACAAGTAAGTAGTGATGTCGCCCCTAAACTGCATTAATGGAATTAGATCGGTGTTATACAGTTATTAAAGGTGTCAGTGTGTTATAAAGGTATTGTATTGTCCCATATCATATAGGTTAATACAGTCTTCTAGCAGATCATTTTTGCTAGCAGATGACTTTTGGAGCAAGTAACCCCCGTCTGCAGAAACCCTGACCCCAGTTTTCTTAAATCTGCTTTGGAAGATGAAAAATAAAATAATCTAATGTCTGTAAATGTGTTTTAGTTGCCCAGAGCGCACAAGATCCAGATGTGATTTTTCATCACCATCATAGAGACAGCCATTAGAAGTAACATGAATAGCCAGCAGTCTATGACTGTGGCCAGCGTGTAATCTCAGCTAGTCGTGGCCCAGAACCAAACAAAAAGTAGGATTCACCAGGTTAGAAGAGGGGGAGGGTGTTTCTACTGGAATCATTTGCAGAAATTGATAGACGTAAATCTCAAGAATGCTTTCAATGGCTGGGGTTTGTTTTGGGATCCCAAGCACTATAAAAAGTGACAGAACATAGCACTCACCCTCATGATTACAACTGTGGAACTCTACCGCCAGCTCAGGGGCATCCAATGAGGTCCTGGAAGGCCAATTAATGCACCGTTTACACAACTTCCGCCTAAAACAACATTTCAGACAATCAATCTACATTGAAATAATTTGGATAGTCACTGGTTATCCTGCAAACCTGGCATTGATTCGGCGCTTATGGGCTTTGTTTTCAGCACCTCTGTCCTATGCGTTTGGATTCGAGTATTCATTGGCTCTGCTAGTTGTGGAAAAGTATGGACTTAAGACAAACTGTGTGCCCTGACCATCACACCAAGGTCAGAGAGAACACAGAGTGTCAGTGTTGATGCTAGAACTCAGCCCCATCTTGCTTGCAGACATTCCACCTGATGGAGCAAGGACTCGCAATGAGACTTGCTCGGAAGCAATCCTCTCACAATAGTAATTAATCGTATTAAATTTATATTGTCTTTATTAATAATGCACAGAATTACACCAAATAGTATCCTTATGAAGCTTACCTATGTGTTTTTATTAATATTTGATCCTTGGTTAATCCAAAATGGCCGCTAAAGCGCGGGAAACTGTACAACGCATGCGTCAACCATATCACGTGGTATGACATCTTTCTTTGCTTGGAGGGAATCCTTGCTTCTGCACAGTAGGAGCTAAAATGGCTGTTAAAGCCTTCTCACATGCTAACGCTTTCGCATTACTGCAACTAATAGTGTGTTATACTAAGGCTATTAATGCGGGAGAGATATATTAAGTAAAGGGTATTACTGTAGAATTAGTGGGTATACAGTGAAAACATTTATTTTTGATTTTGACATGTTTCTTCTTTGACTTTTATTAGTTTTCGTAACTGGGCCGGGGTTGGCAAATGACAGCACGAGAGAGACGCACTGCGCATGTGCGGCAGAGGCCAGCAAAAGTATTACCGATGAAGTCAACTTGGCAGACATTCAAGACCCTGACCTGCTGGTCACCCTCCAATTCACACCGAAGACGAACTATATCTTGTAACAATGTATCTATCATGTATACAAAATTTGTATGAGACGGGTGGGAAATAAAGCAAATGTATTAATTGTGAGGGGTGGGTTTCTAGAACAATGAACTTAAGAAAATGAACTAAAATTTACCTGGTGTGAGGATCAACCCCCTGTCCCTGTCCAATCAGAAATAGTGGGCCCATAAGTTTGCAACATTTACGGGAGGTACATGGGCGTAGAAGGGTATAATAGGTATAGATTAGTTAGTTAGTTAGCTCTTAGAGATATAGCGCACACGGAGAACACAGCACAGATCCTAGAGCTTAGACGCTGTTGCAGAGCTGATCCAGACTGAATCGCTGTCCGAGAGGTCCTGAGGTGGGGAGGCAGACTCTTAGAAGACAACCCAAGAGAATCGAGGAGGAGTGCAGTGCCAGAGAGGGGAACGGCGCAGGCGTCGTTTGGTAGAGAGGTCATCTATCCTGTCCAGAACCGGTCCGGTGGTCCTGGTCTCCAATCCTATCCTGGGGATCCTTTCCAGCTCCTTGGCCAAGGGGTTTGGTTTTCACACCTTTTAGGTAACTATAAAAGTAGTATTTTAGATGTACTGCTGTCTCTATCTTCTCCTTTCTGAGGGACCGTCATTTATAATTAATAGGTGACTAGAGAAAAGTGCTCCCTCTTTGATATACGATTTGAAGTACAGTGTGCTTGTATTTTACTCTGCTAAAACTTTAGCTAAAACATTTAAAAACTACCTGAGTCTTTGATTATTTTCAGGTTATTGATTTATATGTACATATTTTTCATCAATCCCCAATTATCGAACAGGTCCATTGGTAAGTCATTACTCTTAGATCAAGAAGTAGGTGGTAGCAGAGATTTGATAAAGAGTATAACTGACCCAACCAGCGGAGATTGCTAGTGTAGGGTGAATGAATGGGCCCAGGTGAGTATTGTGTGTATGAATACTTGTTGCTAGTAACCCACTGGATCAGTTTTCTGGTTATCAGAGGATGGTTTGTGTTTGTTGATTGGGTTATGAAAAATATTTTTTTATGAACTAACATCCGTATGTTTAAGTTTTGTTTTTATGTTGTCCAGAAATCCCCGGGGGAATCTTGAATAGCGGATGGTAAGTGGAAACCATACTGCAGTGAGGTTATCTGTCAGGCAGAAATAGTACTGAAAAGTTAGGTAGGGCTATCAGTACTTGTTAGGGACTCTGTGCGTGTATGAGTGACAGCTAAGGAAAACGCTGGTGAAAATTTGATGTTATATCACCTAGAAAGGGTAACATTGAAGGAGTAGCAGGTATTTTGAAGCTTACGTGAAGAGTAAACAGAAGGGTTTTACTCGTAGTGTATGTTTAGTAAACGGAAGAGTTGTACTAAGTGTGAGAAAATCTGTCCTTTTGAAATTTAGAGAAACTGACACGATAGCGAATGTTTTATGTTGTTATTTGAAATTTATTGAAAATAAGAAGTTTAGGTACGAATTTTGTAAAGGGAGGGTCAGCTGTCGGAGGAGTAGCTGACGTCACAGGTGCCGCGCTGGGATTGGTTCATACAGCGTGGGAAAGAAAAAGAGCAGATTGTAAAGGAGGGGTCGTCGAATAAAACGTCACAGAAAGGCCGCGCAAGGATTGGTTCAGAGAGAACTAAAAGCTGAAATTTGATTAGTTGTCGGCATAGAAAACAAAGTTTAGTAAATCAGTATAGATTATATGTGGGAACGCGATCCGACTTTAATAGGAACACGTCCAGACAGGAGATTCCTAGGTTTTGCAGAATATAATTCAGTGAATAGATATTTGCCCAAAATGTACGGAGAAAAGAGAAAAATGTCGTTTTTACAAAAGATTAAGAATTATTTTAAGAAGGATAAGCCTATAAAAACTAGGGAAGGAATACTCATTCCACCAGCAAAGACACCCGCATCATTTATGATGATGGAAAGGGGTTATCATACTTGTGTATGGTTAGAAAATTGGATAGAATATACAAAAGATGATGGAATCTTGGCTTTCCCCAAAAATGGTACTTTTAATGGGAGAATTCTTCAGAATTTAAGAATGAGAATGAATGACTTAGAGCCCAGACCAAGATTAACACAATACGTTTGAACATGATAGACCTAGAAGCAATAGGGATTATAGGGGATTTTTCCCTAGACACCAAAATGAGACACGAGAAAGTCAGATGAAACAATGGAGAAGAGCGATGCTTACCGAAGGGTTGTATCCAGTATTTACAACAGACGAACCAACAGGGAGTAAATGTAAGGAAAAGACCAAACACCTGACAGGGTTTGGGGATTCCGAAGATGAATTTATGGAAGAAATATTAAAGAACCCTCCACCATATCAGGAGGAGCTCAGCAGATGTACACCAAGTGCACCTGTTTTGAGAATGCCAATAGTACCTCAAGTACTACATAATCCACCAGTTACTAGAATACTTCAGGATAAGGAAAGAGAGGCCTTAGACAGAACCAGAGCAGAATTAATACATACAATAACACAGTTAAATGTACATCCTGATTCATTGACTATACCTGTAACTATTGGTCCCGTAGTTCCTTTGTATGGAGACAAGGTAAATTGTTCGAAACCTTTAGTGATGCCTACACCTGTGGAAACCCCTAAAAATGGAATTGTCATAACTGATGATCATGTCAGTGAGTGTGAATCTATGATTTCACTAATGGATTTGCCTATTCGAGAATCTGTAAACAGTACCCCCAGAAGAGTCACACCTAGTGGTTCAAAAGATGTAGATATAATAACGTCCTCAGGAGCTAAAAATGCAACGATAGTAACATCAGATGATTTAGAAAGATGGGCCCAAGGAATAGATAAACAGAGTTCTCCTCCAAAGATTTTGGACATTTATAAATTAAAAGTTGAATTAGAAGAATTGATTGCAGGTAATGTAGGAGTAGATCGCTTAAATACCTACAGTGAAGAAGAGCGCGGGGACACTCCGTTGGGAGTAACCATTGCGCTTTACAAACTTCCTAATAATAATAAGAAGAACTATTATTCATATGCAGGAGAATAACCAGAAATGTAAAAATATTTCATGAAAAATTAACAGATTTGGCATTAGACATGGGAATTGAAATAAGAAGGTCAAAAATGTTGCAAAAACCATATAGAGCAGAATTTACTGACAAAGATTTAGAAAACATGAATGCATCTGGAAGAAAGTTGCAAGTTAAAGAACTAATGACAGTATTACAGAAATGGGGAGATCTGGATAAATGGAGAACTAGGTGGACAAAGAAAAAGGAAGAAGCACGTTCAAGTAGAATGACATCTGAATATTTAATGAAGGAGATAGGAAATGTAGAACAAATGTACCCAATGCGAGACGTACCAGGTGGAGGTTACGTTCATGTTCCCTGGAGTAGACAGGATATATTGTCATTTACCAATGATTTCCCAAAACTGAGAGAAAAACCAATTGAATGGTACAAGCAAGTTGAAAGGTTTGTGAAGGTTTCAAAGGTTTTGTTGAAGGACTTAGATGGTCTGTTTGACATAGTGGTACCGGCTGATTTATGGACAGATCACAATTGATTGGCCTAGTGAAGAGTATCCTAGGGATCCTAAGACAGGTGCTCCATCTAATGACGTGATGAAAAAGTATCATCAGGTAATCACGTACTTGAAAGGGAAAATACCTCCAAAAGAGACAGATTGGGTAAAAATAGACCGAACTACCCAAGAAGCAAATGAATCAGTTCATGCGTATTATGAGCGTCTGTTACAGGTGTTCAAACAGTATAGTGGATTTGAGAATATAAGCGATAAGAATATGAGTCAGTTTGTCTATCGGTTTGTTTATGGTTTGAAGCCAGAGATTTGCCAGATGATCAAGCAGCACATGTTGTGCTGGTAAGGTAAGCCTATAGAAAAGATTCTGAAATATGCTAAGTATTGTGGGGACGACATTGAGGACAGGCACAAGAAATTGCAAGAAAAGGTAATGTGGGCTCAAGTGAAAATGGCTGAGAAACAGGGAATTAATTTAGATAATCCATCAGATAATCAAGGAAAGGAATCCGGATCGAATGCGGACACTGGAAATGGTGGCAAGGTAAGAGGACGAATGAGTAGAGAAGAGGCTAAAAAGAAATTTCCTTGTCATGGATGCGGAAAGTTGGGGCACTGGAAGGATGAGTGTAAAAAGATTCAAAATAATAATGGCCCAAATCAAAATTTAAATCCGCAGACGCAGAATACCTCACAACAGAGTGTAAGTCAGCAGAATCAGTTTCCACCTGCCCCTATTCAGGGTAATGCAAGCAGAGCAAGGCACGGTACAGACGTCGGATATCAAGGAGGAAGTGGTAAGAATGATTATGTAACTACTCAGTTTCTTTTACAGGATGATTTTAACCCATATGATTATAAGTGACGGTGCCTAGGAGACGGGGAGAAGGAGTGCGTACTTGGTGCATCCTTGCCGGTAGATCAGTCAGGTCCATATGTTGAAGGAAAAGTAAAAGGTAATGATATCACCTTTCTTTTGGACACTGGTGCTACCCGGTCTACTGTGAGAACAGCAGACATCCCAGCCCTCCCTCTCTCTGGAGAAGCTATCCAAGTTTCAGGTGTAGCAAATCGTAAAATAAGAACACCCCTTACAGAACCTATGGAAGTAAGAATCGGAAACTTCCGAGAAATGCACCAATTTGTGGTGTGTGATTCTAGTCCAGTAAACTTACTGGGCCGAGATTTGTTGTGCAAAATGAACTGCACTGTTTTCTGCACACCGGATGGTGTTGCAATTCAGACCCCGGACGAAGATCATGTATATAAATTTATGATTGCAAAACAAGGTACAGAAGTAGATCAAATGTTTTCTTTGTTAACAAAAGATGAATTACCAGAGGAGTTGAAAGCTACAGTGAGTTCAAAAGTATGGGACTTTACAGGGAAAGAAGTAGGACTAATGGCAAACATAGACCCAGTGAAAATATTTTTGAAAGAAGGTGCAATTTTCCCAAACACCCGACAGTATAAAATGAGTGCAGAAGTAAAGGCAGGAGTCATTGAAGAAATTAACAGAATGGTACAACAAGGAATACTAAAAGAAGTTATGAGTAGCCCTTGTAATTCACCAATCATGGGTTGGAAAAAGCCTAGTGGAAAGTATAGAATCGTCCAAGATCTACGCAAGGTAAACAAAATTGTGGTACCTTGTTGTCCTATAGTACCAAATCCTGCAGTAATCGTGTATCAGATACCTTGGGATGCAGAGTGGTTCACCGTGATTGATTTGTGTCAAGCCTTTTTCTCGATTCCATTGCACCCAGATAGTATTTGTTTTCGTTCAAATTTGAGAACCACGTTTATGTATGGAGTCGTGTCCCTCAGGGGTACACAGAAAGTCCCTCCATATTTAATCAGATATTGAAGAAATGCTTAGAGAAGCTAGTGATGCCAAGAAGTTCAGTCCTGGTGCAGTATATAGATGTTATGTTATGTTAATTTCGACTTGTATAGCGCCTAATACCAACAGGTCTCTAAGCACTTCAAGAAGATCAGCGTCAGTTCCAGGTGGGATGGTAATATAGTTAGGCCCAGGCTTCTATGTACAAGAGGGTTTTGAGTTTTTTTCTGAATGGAAGAAGGCGTCCTTCCGCACGGAGCTGACTAGGCAGCTAGTTCCAGAGTGGCGGTATCAGGACAGAGAAGGCACGTCCTCCTTTAGTAGTGTAGTGAAAGCGTGGGCATTTTAGGAGGCCCTCAGTAGAGGACCTAAGTGAGCGGCCAGGGACATATCTCTCCAGGCATTCTTTGATGTAGTGGGGTGCCTGTCCGAAGAGGGCCTCATGCGTAATACAGAGTCCTTTGAATTTGGCCCTCTGTTTGATGGGCAGCCAGTGAAGTTGTTGCAGAAGGGGTGATGCCCGCGTGCGTCTAGGTAGTTTGAAAATTAGCCTAGCGGCATCGTTCATCACCACCTGAAGTTTGCCCAACAGTGAGTCTGGTAGTCCAATATAGAGTGAATTCCCATATGATGATCTGCT